>CAWUFW010013210.1:0-489529 GCA_963921515.1 Calotriton arnoldi
TGTCAAGACCAACAGAGATATCTTACCAAGAACTTGCACAGGAACAGAAGATGCTAGTTCCCAACTCCCTCTCAAGGATTCTCCAGAGTCTGATAAAGATCTAGACTCCAAAAGACCCCCAAGGGGGAAGGGGGAGTGGATAAAATAACAAACAACAGAAGAGACTGGTTCTGGAACTGTTCTTTCAGCTTCTCTTGTTTTTCGTCCGTCCTGCAGACTGAAACTCCGAGAAGACCTGAGGACACTAAACACAGATATTACTGTACTACCTATTCTACTCTAAACTAGTCTAAATTCCCTTCTTCGCTCAACTACGTACCTAACGTTCCGAGTATCTAGCTTCTCTTCTTTATTATTCTTTGTTAATATTCTCTTCTTTCTTCTTTTATTGTAAATAGTACTCCGTAGGTTAACCCTGTCAAGCAACACAATTATTACTATATTTTCTAGTCTATATTTCTCTAACTATATGATTAACCTGTAATGCCTTACCTACTTTCCTGTCTTTAGCCTTTTGCTTATTGGTTCTTCTCAATGTATTGTTATTCTTTCTTCCTTCTTTCAGAATCCTACGTAACTATATATATATATATATAAATATCCTTATCTGTACAGCTAATACTACTGATAGAAACTTAACATCTTTCCATATTTTCTCACAGCATTTGAAATTACGTGTTTGAGGTAAGTTTCTTCTTTTAAACCTTCAAAATATATACATGCTTTCTTAAAGTCTTGTTTATATTTCTCTATTAGAAACGTGCAGTCACTTAGCTTCTCTCTTCTCTTTTCCTGGCTGCCGGTGACTGGAAACTGCTATTAACAGGTTAACAGGCAATGAAGACTGTAGATCTTCCGCTGAGAGAGGGGGCGCGTCTTAGCTGGGAACGCCTCCTCACATTCCTTGCCTCTGGAAAACAACCAGCAAGACCTTGTCAAGTAGACAAATGGGAGCTACTCCCGACGGGGACGAAACGGAGAGAAAAACCCGGGAGAATACCCGACGCAACACTCTAGGGAAGGAAGGAATCACACGGAGCTCATTTCCTGAGGTACGAACTTGGAAATTTCTCTGGTGAAGTGCGCATTCGTTATTGAGCGCGAGCTTCATCAAGGCTTCGGGCACCTGTGGTGAAATAAACTAGACCGCGAGTGTAGATTTAGAATCTGCGGCCATCTTGGAATTCCACTCGCGGTATAACATTTTCCAATTATTATTCCAGGACTGATTTCTCCTTTTAACCCAATGTCTTTTGTTCAGTAATGCACACACTACATGTGCTAGGTGGCCCAGAGGTCTGACAGTACCCCCAACAAGGGAGGTCCTTCCAATCTTGGTTTCATAGGGAATCTTTGATGAAAAGATTTTAACAGCCTAGGAGCATGAACATCTGACTCAAGCTCCCAAGATCGTTCCTCTGGACCATAACCCTTCCAGTCCACCAAATAATATAGCTTTCCTTTAACCTTCTTAGAATCTAGGATTTCTTTTACTTCAAACTCTACTCCAGATTCTAATTGGATAGGTCTTGGAGGTGAGTCTTTTCGTAACTCTGGTGAAGCCTTTTTTAGCAAGGAAACGTGGAAGACTGGATGGATCTTCAGCTTGGTAGGCAGTCTTAACCGATAAGTAACTGGATTCATTTTTTTCTCAATTAAGTAAGGCCCTATGAACCTAGGTTGAAACTTTCTATTACCCTTTAGTCTAAGGTTCTTTGTACTTAGCCAAACGCTATCTCCTTCTTCTAAAAGGGGGCCTTCTCTTCTCTTCTTATCTGCATAGATCTTATACTTCTTTTTAGCCTGCTCTAAGTTTTGTGAAGCAGTTTGATGAATTTTTTGTAAATGGTTTACTAAATCTTTTACTGCTGGGACTGAAATTTCAGTTTGTCTTATTGTGGAATTTGGGTGTTTACCATAGTTCAGGTAAAATGGAGAATATCCTGTGGAAACATTTCTAGCATTATTGTGTGCAAACTCTGCTGCCCATAAATATTCTGGCCAATCCCCATCTTGCTTCAAAAGGAACAACCTTAGATACTGCTCTAATTCTTGGTTCACCCTCTCTGTCTGCCCATCTGTCTCGGGATGATAACTGGTGGAATATCTGGCTTCAATTCCTAAACCTTCAACAAAGGCCTTCCAAAAATGGGACAGGAACTGTGAACCTCGGTCCGAAATAATGATTTTGGGGATTCCGTGAAGCTTAACTATGTGAGTACTGAAGTGACTAGCTAGTTGTTTCGCAGACGGGACCCCTTTTAGTGCCATAAAGTGTGCCATCTTTGAAAATGCATCTACAACCACCAAAATCGTATTGTAACCCTGGCTGGAAGGTAAATCAACAATTAGATCTAGGGTGACTGTGTGCCATGGGAAAGGGGGGTAGGCATGGGTTGTAACAACCCTTTTGGAGCCTGCCGTTCTGATTTTCCCTGAGCGCAGATTTCACAGGTCTTAACATATTGCTCTATATCTGTAGTCATTCGAGGCCACCAATAATGTCTCTTCACCAATTCTTCTGTCTTGGATTCTCCCTTGTGTCCTGCCAAAAGATTATCGTGACATTCGTACAGTACTTGATTCTGTAGTTTCTTGGTAGGTAGATACAAGGCTCCTTTGTGATAAGGCAACTGATGTCGAATCTCTCTTCCGGCTTCTTTCTCGATCCAATCCTGCATAGCTTCTGGACTTATGGCTTGGGTGACTTGCTCTTTCAAATCAAATGGAGTAGTGGCACAAATTATTTTTGAGCTTGGAATTATTGTTTGAACTTCTATCTGACTCTTTTGGTTGTCTGTTCCTAATCTGGACAAGGCGTCTGCTTTCCCATTCTGAGCCCCTGGTCTGTAAGTGATTACAAAGTCATATTCAGCAAAATACAGTGACCATCTGAGTTGTCTTGGAGTTAAGGTTTTAGCTGATTTCAAGAACTTCAGGTTCCGGTGATCAGTGAAAACTGTTACTTGATGCTGCGCTCCCATGAGGTAGTGTCGCCACTCTTTAAAGGCGTCCTTGATGGCCAACAATTCTTTCTCTGTTATTGTGTAATTCACTTCAGCAGGTGTTAATTTTCTTGACCTGTAGGCAACTGGATGTAGTTGACCTGTTTCTTTGTGTCTTTGGGATAGCACGCCACCAACCGCTTGATCTGAAGCATCAGTCTCAACGTAAAATGGTTCCGATGGGTCAGCATGTAGAAGTACAGGTGCAGACGTGAAACCTTTCTTTAGAGATTTAAAGGCTTCTTCTGCTTCTTCGGTCCATTCAAAACGAATTCCTTTTTTAAGCAACCGTGTAAGAGGAAGTATCTTTCGTGAGAACTCATTGATAAATCTTCTATAGAAGTTCGCAAACCCTATAAAGCTCTGAACCTCTTTAACACTTGCAGGAGACTTCCAATCAACGACGGCCTTTATCTTTCGCTCATCCATGTTCATTCCGGTTGGTGAGAGGATAAATCCCAAAAACTCCACCTTGGAAACATTAAATGCACATTTTTCCAGTTTTACAAACAGTTTGTTCTCCCTGAGCTTCTGCAACACTCCTCTCACCTGTTCTTGGTGTTTACTCTTGTCAGCGGAATAAATCAGAATATCATCAATGTATACAATTGCACATTGATCTATGTATTCACTGAGGATGTCGTTAATAAAATACTGAAAGGCAGCTGGGGCATTACACAGACCATACGGCATAACCTGGTATTCGAATAGCCCAAATCTTGTTCTGAAAGCTGTTTTCCATTCGTCGCCCTCCTTCATTCTGATTAAATGGTAGGCCCCTCTTAGATCTAACTTCGTGTATATTTGCGCTCCTTTGACTTGGTCTAACAAAACTGAAATGAGGGGGAGAGGATAGCGATTCTTCTTTGTGATTTTATTAATTGCACGATAATCGATGCAAGTCCTCAAATCTCCCTCTTTCTTCGGCACGAAAAACAGAGGCGACGATACAGGAGATTGGGATGGCCGTATAAAACCGTTTGCCAAGTATTTGTCCAAATATTCTTTCAAGTGCCAATGTTCCTTCTCGGTTAGAGCATAAACTCGACTGCATGGTAGATTCGAACCAGGCTCCAGATCTATTTTACAATGGTATACACGATGGGGGGCAACTGCTCAGCTTCTTTTTCATTGAAGACATCTTCAAAATCTTGGTATTCTCGAGGTATTTCCTGAGAATCAATGATACACACAGATGCTCCAGCCATACACAAAGAGTGAGCAGGATTACTCTCACAGGTCTTTTCCTTTTCTCCAAAACAATTTCCTTTACAATAATCAGAATCCATCGTTATCGTTCTGGAGCTCCAATTGATGGTGGGGTCATGCTCTGTAAGCCATGGCAATCCTAGAATGAGCTGGAACTGGGGTGCATCGATCAAATTAAATTGAATCACTTCTTCATGCCCATCACTCGAAATCATTTGTATCGGTTCAGTATGGCTCACTATGGGCCCAGATGAGAGATTAGTCCCATCCACCGCTCGCACTGGCTCACCTTTGGATTTTTGTATAGCTCGCAACCCCACTTTTGCTGCAAATTTTAGATCGCAAAAGTTTCCAGTGGCTCCGGAATCTATCATTACACAAACTCCTGTCAGAGTTATTTGCCGAAACTTGATAACCATGGACAAAATTAAATGTGGTGAGGACGACTGCAGGGTATTGGCCACTTGATGTTCCTTTGGAGTTGATTCTTGATTAGCATCCACCGGTCCAACTCCTCCTACAGGTGGTGCTGCAAGTTTTCCTTCGGTTTAAATGAAGTTTTGGGTTTCTTTGGACAACCCCTCACGAAGTGTCCACTTGAGCCACAATACATACACAAATTCCCAGCTCTCCTTTTCTCCTTTTCCTCCTTAGTTAAAGGGCCCCTTATGGTTCCAATCTGCATGGGTTCCGAAACTGATGGTCCTTCAATAGTTCGGCTGCTCTCGGACCTGATTCTATCAAACCTTGGAGCTATTGGTTTGAAATCCCTTCTTTTTTCACCTTTTCTTTCGCCTTGACGGAAATCAATTTCTAGCACCAGATCTACTAGTGCCGAGATTTCTGTGGGTCGATTTGGTATTTGTGCCAGTACGTCTTTAAGCTCATCTCTTAAACCTCGATAAAAGACCGCAGCTCTTTTACTCTCCGGCCAATTTGTCTCCACTACTAATTTGTTAAACTGAGCCAAGTAGGCTACAAGGTCCCGGTTACCTTGTCGTAGTTCTAACAATTCATTGTCGACAGCCTGAGAGATTCGTCGCCTGTCAAAAATTCGAAGAAATTCTTGTTTGAACTCATCATAGTCTTGCAAAAGAGGATCGTCACGGGAGACCAGGGGCATGGACCAAGACGCTGCATCCCCACTTAAATACGACAAAGCAAAGGCCACTCTTGACTGCGCATCTGGGAAAATAGAAGGGCGACACATGAAGTGTAGGGAGCATTGAGTGAGGAATATTTGTGCCTTTTGTGGATCCCCACTAAATCGTTCCGGGGAGCTAACGGAATGACTGGTGACAATGAATGGATTACTTGTGTCGTTGTTCTACTTGAGCCTTCGGTGAGAGGATTTAAGGTTTCTCTTCCTGAACTAAATGGTTGTTCCATTCTCAAGGCTAACTCCGCTGTTTCCTTTCTTGAATTTACCACCTCCTGTCTAAGATTCTGATTATCCTCTCTAACAGCTACCAACTCCTTTTGAATTGCCTCTAGAACTGTTCCCAAGGTCTGCAAATTAATTCCTTCGGCCATTCTGTTCGGGTGCAAGTATAATACGTGGGCACTTCACTCTGTCAAGACCAACAGAGATATCTTACCAAGAACTTGCACAGGAACAGAAGATGCTAGTTCCCAACTCCCTCTCAAGGATTCTCCAGAGTCTGATAAAGATCTAGACTCCAAAAGACCCCCAAGGGGGAAGGGGGAGTGGATAAAATAACAAACAACAGAAGAGACTGGTTCTGGAACTGTTCTTTCAGCTTCTCTTGTTTTTCGTCCGTCCTGCAGACTGAAACTCCGAGAAGACCTGAGGACACTAAACACAGATATTACTGTACTACCTATTCTACTCTAAACTAGTCTAAATTCCCTTCTTCGCTCAACTACGTACCTAACGTTCCGAGTATCTAGCTTCTCTTCTTTATTATTCTTTGTTAATATTCTCTTCTTTCTTCTTTTATTGTAAATAGTACTCCGTAGGTTAACCCTGTCAAGCAACACAATTATTACTATATTTTCTAGTCTATATTTCTCTAACTATATGATTAACCTGTAATGCCTTACCTACTTTCCTGTCTTTAGCCTTTTGCTTATTGGTTCTTCTCAATGTATTGTTATTCTTTCTTCCTTCTTTCAGAATCCTACGTAACTATATATATATATATAAATATCCTTATCTGTACAGCTAATACTACTGATAGAAACTTAACATCTTTCCATATTTTCTTACAGCATTTGAAATTACGTGTTTGAGGTAAGTTTCTTCTTTTAAACCTTCAAAATATATACATGCTTTCTTAAAGTCTTGTTTATATTTCTCTATTAGAAACGTGCAGTCACTTAGCTTCTCTCTTCTCTTTTCCTGGCTGCCGGTGACTGGAAACTGCTATTAACAGGTTAACAGGCAATGAAGACTGTAGATCTTCCGCTGAGAGAGGGGCGCGTCTTAGCTGGGAACGCCTCCTCACATTCCTTGCCTCTGGAAAACAACCAGCAAGAACCTTGTCAAGTAGACAAATGGGAGCTACTCCCGACGGGGACGAAACGGAGAGAAAAACCCGGGAGAATACCCGACGCGACACTCTAGGGAAGGAAGGAATCACACGGAGCTCATTTCCTGAGGTACGAGCTTGGAAATTTCTCTGGTGAAGTGCGCATTCGTTATTGAGCGCGAGCTTCATCAAGGCTTCGGGTACCTGTGGTGAAATAAACTAGACCGCGAGTGTAGATTTAGAATCTGCGGCCATCTTGGAATTCCACTCGCGGTATAACATTTTCCAATTATTATTCCAGGACTGATTTCTCCTTTTAACCCAATGTCTTTTGTTCAGTAATGCACACACTACATATGCTAGGTGGCCCAGAGGTCTGACAGTGTGGCTTATTTGCAGCAGATGCAGTCCATATGTTCTTTTCATGCCCCAAATTAGCTGAATTATTTTTGTCTATTGAGCGATTTTTAGGACAAATAATGGGGTCATCAGTGTGCATAACTGGGGAATTGGTTTTGATTGGTCTTAATTCAGATACCTCTGCTTATACAAGATCCAATGCAATGGGATCTTTTTTGTTTATCTGTATGGCAGTGGTGCGCGCATGTATTACGAAGGATTGGATAAATCCTGATCCTCCGTCTTTCTCGAGTTGGCGGGCAAGATTACTTGCTATGTATAACTTGGAATCAGCCATATATAAGACTAAGGGGAGAAGGAAGAGTGCAATGGGAGCTAAGATCTGGGCCGCTGTCACTGACTGGATTTAATGCCTAATAATGGACAGTTACTGTTTTTTGGCAGAAATTTTCTTATTTGGTATGCTTATATAATTTGGCTTTTCGATATGTGGATATATATTGACAAGTTTTTTGATGCCTGCTTCTGCTGCTTTATCTGTATTTGTATTTTGTCTGATGACCTTATTTGTGATTGTATAAGATGAGTCATATATTCCTTGCATAAAAAGGGGAAAAAACCAATAAAAAAAAAAAAGTAAAAAAATAAATAAAAAAAGTAGATGAAACACATGTCGGTTACCTGTGACCCAAATAGGTATTTTTCAACATATATGGTAAGGATTTGATGAACATCTGGAAGACCTCAATAAAAGAATTGGGATGACCTCAAGCCTACTGAAAACTATTGGACTCCTTATAAACCTTTGGACTGTATGTTGATGTGTGCTTCGGTATAACAATTGCAACTTGCATGTTCAAAGGTTATTGTTCTAGAATATCGTTTCACCCTTAGATGGTGGGGTGTGTACACCATGTGAGCACCAATTTGCATTTGTGCATCACTCTACCCCTCCATGCTGGTTTCTATATGGATGTGCGATTATATGTCATAGCCACCACTGTATCTTTAGCACAGCCAGACAAGATGCCCAGCTAGCAAACTTTTAAAGACATTTTTGTTTTTCAAAAACAAACTCCCACAGCAGGAGTTTGTTTTTTAAAAACAAAAAACCTAATGGTCCCACATTGTAGGAATTTTCTCCCAGGGTGACAGGGCATTTTTGTTTCCTGTCTCTAATAGCTAGGTTGTACTCCAAATAGGGTAGATGGTAAAAAATCCTTCCATTGAAAGACCATATATTATCTGGCCATCAGAGGAAGTATTCTGTTGAGAAGCAACAAACAAAGGAATGGGACTATAATTATTTGAACTGAATGTCATTGGAAAACAAATGAATTTTCCCAGTAAAACAGAGGAAGACATATATGCATCGAAGACACATAGGAAAAGAAACTCTCTCACAGAGATTTTTATTCATTGACTTTATTGCAAGTAGTGTAAGAAATAAGACACTTAATAAAAAGAGACATTTTGTTACATCCATTCTTGTGACCTACTGATCAATCATTTCACAGTTCCACTTTAATTCCAATTTTCCAGACAGGGAATGTTGATTCACCATTAAGGTTTCTGAACTGATTTGGGGTGTTTCTCTTTAAATATCATTTTTAGCTATCGCTCGGACACAGCCTTTGTGTTAGGTTATTGCTCTCACAGCAGTACCAATATTGCTGCCTCCAAGCAGAAGTATCCAAAACAAGGACACAATGAAGCATGAGATCACAGCACCTTGCTGACTTCTGCATTTCTGAGTAGTCATCAGGCACAGACAAAAGGGCAGCCCTGCTTAAAATATTGACACCTTTAACAAGAAAAAGCTATGACCTAACCCTTATTTCTACCATCTATCCTATGTATTCGCTCAGGAAGAACTAATCAGCAGCCCTTTGCTAAAAAGGACCTCACAGAATTAATTTGGTTAACCTTTTCTCCATTGTCCCACCCTTCAGTTCTGAGCTTTCACCCCCTATCCACAGGGATACAGTTAATACATGCCCACTATGTAGGGAAGTCGTATCTACTCTCATGTCACATCATACAAAATGCATCCCACTGGTCCATGCACTGAGGCTTTCATCACACAAGGAGTCATACTACTACACACTTGGGGACAGATTTACGCACGGTAATGCAAGGCAATGCAAACCCATAAATGGGATTTACTAACTCACGCAAAACCACCTTGCGTGGCTTCGAAAATCTAGAGTAATGCAAGACAGCGCAAATTGCTGCCCTGAGCTACCCTGTTTTGAGAAGTTGTTCCATGGATGGAGCATGAACATTTCCATGCATCCACCCATGGATTTTGATGCAATTCCAGATTTACTAAGGTGAGTAAACCGGGGATTGCATCAAAATGATACGCCTTCCCAAGTAAAGCGTAACGAGGAGTAATATCTGTACTGCTCCTTGTTACTTCCTCTTCTATGCGCGCTGTATTCTGCAGCTAACACAGAAAGAGGAAAATGCCTCAAAGGATTGTTTTCGTGCAGGAAGCAAAAAAACAATCCTACTCGTAATGGAGGCACCCTTGCACCATGGTGCAAGGGTGCCTGCATTGGCGCTAGGCAGCATACAGTGCGCCAGCACAGAGAGAGAGCACATTTCTGCTCTCTCCCTGTCATGCAATGCAGTGAAGCAAGTTGTCTTGCTGCTTTGAGTTCTGTGACTTCTTAGTAAATCAGCTACATTCTGGGCCCCTGTGAATTGAGCTTCTTTCCCCCCTTTGTTGCGGTTCCATTGGTCCGCATTACCCTGGTCCTCTTAGCTCTTGTTGCCTGGCCATCTCCTCTTTATACTTCATGTCTTGTTCTCCTAGTCTTTCCCACTCTCAGTCTGGTTTGCCAAGTAATGTCTTTCTATTCCTGGTCCTAACATTCCATGTTTTCTTCCTGGTTTTGTGCCCACTAGACTTGAGCCTTTTGTTGCAGTCCTTCTTGTTTCGGTCTTTGTATGACTAATCCTCTTTATTCTGTTCCTTCTGGCCATCCTTGTCCTTTCAGGCCTACTTCCCCTAGCTCTTTCTTTCCTGATTCTTTTGAATCTTGTCCATTTAACATGGTCCTTCTGATCACCCTTGTCCTCTGATTCCCAGTACATCAGTTCCTGGTCCTGCTGGTCCCCTCGGTCTACCTGGCCTCTTACGTCCTTGTCCGCTTAGGCCATGCCATCTTAGCTTTTGTCTTCCTGCTTCAGATCATCCTTGTCCTCCTGGCCCTGTGCCTTGTCCTCATGGTCCTTCTGGCACTGCACCCAGTGGTCTGGGCCCTCTTGGTCCTGGTTCTCTTTGTGTGGTTCCTTCTGAGCCTCATCATTTTGGTGCTGGTTCTCCTGGACATCAAGATCCAGTCCCCTTAGTCTTCCTGGCTCCAGCTTTTCTGGTCTTCCTGATCTTTTTCCCCTTGGTCCTGCTACCCCCAGGTCCTCCTCTTTCTGCTCCACTCGGTATTTCTTTCCATTGGTTATGGTCCCCCGGGCATTCCAAAGCCAGTTCCTGGTTCAATTGCTGCTGATCCATCTAATCGTCCTTGCTCTGGTCCTCCAGGTATTCTTAGTACTGACTCCTGCGTCTTCCTTGGTTATTCTGACCACCAGTCCTATTGGCCTGGATCTTGTCTTCCTGGATCTGGTCCTGAGTCTCTTGGCCCTGGTCTTCCTGCTGCTTCTCCTTGTGCTGCAAACTCATCATGGTTCTCCTTTATCTGGTCCTTCCTCCTGGGCCTGGCCATCCTGTTGCTCATCTTCCTGGCCATCCAGTTCCTAGCTCTGTGGCCTGACCTCCAGGCTGTGATCATCCTGGTCCTGATGTCCCTGATCTTGATCATCCTAAATCCTCCTTTTCCTCCTCACTCTGGTCCTGATACTCAAGGTCCTGACCCCCATTTGCCCTGATCTTCCTGGCCCCCTTAGTCTTTTCTTCCCTGTTCTTCTTAGAACTTTTCCTTCTGACTTTGGTTTCCCGTGTCCCTGGTCTCAGTTACCTGCCACTCCTGGTCAAGGTCATGCTATTCTTCTTTTTCATAGTCCTTGTCCTTCTCTGGATTCTGTGCCTATAGTCCCTGATCCTCTTGGTCCTGTTCCTTATTGGTTGGGTACTCCTGGACCTAGTTCTCCTAGACTTGACCCACCTGCAATCAGTCTCGGTCTTCTTTGTCCTGGTCATCCTGGTCCTTCTTGTCCTATTGTGCTTGTTATCATAAACTTTACTTGACCTTTTGCCATCATGGCCCTTCCTCGTTTCCATAGCCTTGGCTCAACTGTCCCTGTTCCTTTGTGATCCTCTTGGCCCTAGTCACCTTGTCCTGCCTCTCCCCCCTGTCAACCTCCTAACCCTGGTACCACACATCTTGGTCCATCTTGCTTCTTGTGTCATGGCACTCTTAGGGGCCGATTCCGATCTCGGCCGGTAGGGCTCCGAATCGGATTCGGCTTAACCGGATCCGATTCGGAGCCCTATTTCCCGACCGATCCGTACGCGCGTCCGGACGAGCGAGTACGATGCAAAATCGCCGACCGACTCGTTCGGGCGTCCCAACAGCTCCGACCGACTCGTTCCTGGGTCGAACCGCACCGACCGACTCGCTCGGACACGACTCGCACCGCGCAATGGAGACGTTCCCCGGCCGGGTAAGTACGATGCGCGCCGCGAGCAGTCCGACCGACACGCGCCGTCCGGCTCGAAAGAGCAGTCGGAGCCGTACTTCGGGGGTCCATGTCGGATCCCCCTGTACGCGTAGCCACGCGAGTCGCACACAGGGGGGACCCATGGGTCCCCCCTACCTGTGCGTGTACGGCGCGAGTCGCTTCGCCGCGTACCCGCTGTAGGGGGCGCCCTTGTTCGCCTCGCACCCATTGAGGCAATGGGAGCCCGCGTACGCGTTGTACGACCGGCTCCCATTGACTTCAATGGGAGTCCGACCGACTCGAGTACGATAGCATACGGACGCATCGTACTCGTTCGGTCGGGCTGCACGGGTCCGATTCGGTCGGAAATCTCTCCGGGTCCGGCTCGGTCGGGGAGATTTCCGGCCCGAATCGGAATCGGTCCCTTAGTCTTTGTCCTCCTGGTTGGTGCAGACCTTGTTCTCCCGGATGTGTTCCTTGTCCATTTAGTGCTACTGGTACTGCAGCCATTGATCCAGGTCATCTTGTACCAGGTTCTTCTAGTTCGAGTCATCCTGAGCCTGGTCATTTTAGCCATGGTTGTCCTGCCCACCACTGTCCACTCCACTTGGTCTTCCACATGCCGGTTGGCCTTCTTACCTCGTATACTCCTCACCCTGGTCCTGCTACTTGTAATGATTGGTCTGTCCCACTTGGTAAATCCTTGGTCCTCTTTGATCGGATGTCTGTGGTCTTGGCTCTCCTGACTGGTCCTTCTCTCCATTGGTTTCCTAGTACTGGTCTTCTTTGGTCTGTCTACTTGGGTCAGCTACTCCTGGCCCTGGTTGTCCTTGTCCCTCTGATCCTGGTCGGTCCGCACAGGCCCTCATAGCCTTCCTTGTCATTATGGTCCAGGGCATTCTGTTCCTTCTACCTCTGGCTCTTCTGTTTCACATCCTCCTGACCCTCCTGGTCCTTCTAACCCTGGCCCCGGCACCACATTGCTGTTATTCATTGTACTGTTACTCATTGTCTATTTGTTCCTAGTCACCTCTGGCATTGTTAACCCTGGTCCTCATATCAATCAATCAATCATGGGATTGTAAGCGCGCTACTCACCCGTGAGGGTCTCAAGGCGCTGGGGGGAGTAAGCAGTTCCGTTCAGTCAAAGAGCCAGGTCTTGAGTGTCTTCCTGAAGGCGTTCAGGGAGGGGGCGCGCCTGATGTCGATCGGGAGCTTGTTCCAGGTCTTGGCCGCGATGTAGGAGAAGGCTCTTCTGCCTGTTCAGGCTCTGCGGATGTGCGGGGTTTCAGCGAGGGCAAGGTTGGTGGATCAGAGGTTTCTCTTGGGTACATGGAAGGAGATTCTCTCGTTGAGGTATTGGGGTCCGGTGTTGTGGAGGCATTTGTAGGCGTGGGTGAGTATCTTGAAATGTTGCGGGGATTCTGCACCTACACAGAACTATGCGCAGGAAAACAGGACCTCGGTGTATAGGGGTGTACCAACTTACCACCTTAGTACCCAAAATCCCAAAACCAATTAGCTATAGTGTCTCATTCGTTCTCCTCCAAAATCACGAAGCTACAAATGATTAGACAACCCAGAACACAACACTTCCGACTCTCTCAGGAATCGCAGTAGCAAGACATACCCTTTCGCTCGCTCACTCGTACTTGTCCACATTAAGAATGTAGAAAAACAAACGTGGACCGACCAATTTTAACTGGTTATCCAACACTGTAGTGCCTGGCACCACAAGGGTTTCTTAACCCCTTGCCCGCGATCGGAATTCCGCTCGTGTGCTGGACATTCCAATCGCGGGTGTGGTCGTGACGAGCTCAGCTCGTCATGCGCACAGCGCTACCGCGCACCATGACGAGCTGAGCTCGTCATGCGCATCGAAGGGGTTCAAAGAACCCTCACACACCAACCTAGTTGGTGTCATGCTTCATCATCGGGTTCCCAGCTGAGTAGCCGAATGCTACTCAGCTGTGCTGCGACTACCTGGTTACAGTGGAGCTGGTTTAGTTTTTTGTGTAGGTGTGATGAAGTGGTGGAATATAAAAATACCTCTGGGATCCTGACTGATAATTACTTTATTCCCAGTGGCCCAGGGTATGTTTAAAAACAATGAGTGGATAACGATTAAGACTAGTGATTGTATCTTAGTTATCTCTGGTCGACATGTTTCAGTCCTTTGCCAGAATTAATAGGGCTTTCTTCAGGACCTCTCTCACATAAAAGGTGAAAGTGAAAAAAAGTGAAAAAGTGCATTTCAAGCACACACGCTAAGTTGTGCTGTATGCTTCGTGGACTAACCGTAATTAGAGTCCACCTCTTTGTATGTTCCTGTAATAGAAAGTAAGACAATACAAAACAGTACAACATATAAGATAAGCAACCTGGAATCCGTTGTACGTCACATCCATGGTAATTTTTTCTGCTATGGTGGTTACTAGGGCATTCGGTATCAGATAAACGTGTAACGTCATTCATACACATGACATGCATTCAAATATGGTATGTGAAACAACATGCATGTGACATGACTAATCAAGGCGCTCGTTTGAGATTTTCTCAAAATCGTACTAAAAAACTGAGTGAAGAGTGCAGCAAGACCCGTTAACTATCTGTATACTGTGTGATAGTCACCTTTGACGGCGGTCGAAAAACCGCGTGTAGCTGGTTGAGGCGCGCCGTGCATATTTAACTGTTATCGTTGTAGTTAGGTGATAGTACGAAGATTGAATGAATCGGATTGCCCCCATTAAAGACAAAAAGATATTTACGTTGATTACGAAAATTCAATTCTGATCTGGTCCCGGGAGGGGTGAGCCCCTATTGTCACACACTAGGAGGGAGTAAAAGTGAAAAGAAGAAGAAGAAAAAGGGGAATCATTAGACCCAAACTCTGCTATCGATAGTATGCGGAAACAGAGTAGCAAAAAAAGGGGGGAGTCAGCGTATTAGAAAGATCTTACTTCGTCAAGGTGCTTGCCCGCAATACGACCTACTCCGGTCTCCTCGGGAACAGGATGTTTCCCGTAATGGTGACCGGAGCTCCTATTTGAATTGTAGTTGCCGCGGGAAAGAATTCCTGGTGTCAACGTGACACGTCAGGACGCCTTTCCGACGTCCGCGTCAAAAGACTAGACTGCCTTGCACGTTCGTATCGGGCAGCCGGCGGTGACATTCAGGCGTCTAATATTGTCAGCGCAATGACTATCAGTTCTGATTTAAACACATGGAGATGGCACAGATATTAGTGTGCTGTATCCGTAAAGACTTAATAATCAGTACAATGAAAATTCTAAAGAAATTCTAAAGAGAAATCTAAAGTAAAACGGAGGTGATGTCATGACAGTGTTTTAGTGCACAAGGTTATTTTGAATAACAACGGGTAGTTAATTATGTCAAGTTCGATATTCTAGGAAGGACAAATGTTGTGGAAGGACAAATGTTGTCCCCACTGAAATAGTGTGTACATAGACTGAAGTTCCCACTAAAATTGTATGTACATATGGTGTTTCTGCACAAACTAGGGATGTTCATTTAGTAATATTGATGCACAGTTTACATGACTATTGGGGGTGTTCATCTGTTCAGACTATTCCACGGTATATTATCGTTTAGGCCATGGAGGTGGGTGGACAGACGATATATCCATCGTTGTTCTTTTTCCAGGAGTTCTTGTTGTACATTGTTGGTGTTCGGTTCCAGCTGTTCAATGACATACCATTCCATATCGTTTGTGGTATGACCTTTCTCTATAAAGTGGTTTGTCATGCGCGTTGTGTTATGTTTACAACGAATGTTGCTTCTGTGTTCACAGATACGTATTTTCACTCTTCTGCTGGTCATGCCTATGTACCTCAAACCACAAGGGCATTTGATGAGGTTAATGGCATGGGTGGTATTACAATTTGTGTGTTTGCGTATCTCCCAGATCTTTCCTGGTTCCAGATTTAAGGATTTGGTGGTCTTTGTCAGGTGGCACACACTGCAATCACCGCACAGATAATGTCCGGTCACTCTCGGTAGTCCCCAAGCATTATGTATGGTGTTGATGTGTTTCGTGTGCTGTTGTGGTCTGGTGGACACCAGATTGTCCTTCAGACTTCTCCCCTTGCGGTACGAAAACAAGGGTTTTTCCCATTGATGATTGCCGGTATTTAATATTTTCCAGTGTTTCTGGATGATATGGGACACTTGGTTGGACACCGGGTTGTACGTTGTCATGCAGGTAAGCGGTATAGTTGGTTCTGTTGGTGGTTTTTGTTCCAATAACGCCTCTCGGTTTTCGTTGCGTGCCCTTTTCTTCGCTTTTTCAGTGATCCTTTTTGGATATCCTCTTTGTTTTAGTTTTGTTGATAACTCCTGTGCCTGTTCTTTGTAATCTTGTAGATTACTGCAGTTCCTGCGCAGCCTCAGATACTGCCCATAGGGCAGGTTTTCTCTGAGAGTTCGTGGGTGAAAGCTGGTATAGTGAAGTAAAGAGTTCCTTGCGGTAACTTTAAAGTGGGTTTTTGTCTCAAGTTTCCCATTGTAGTGTGTTATATCTAAGTCGAGGAACGTGATGGTTTTTCTACTGGTAGTGTGAGGGAATTTGAGGTTCGGGTCACACCTATTAATCCAAGTGAAAAAGGACTCGAGTGATTCTTCCGAGCCTTCCCAGACTAGAAGGACGTCGTCTATATATCTCTTGTAGAACCGAATGTTTGTTATTGGTGCGGTGTTGGGATTGAACAGACGGATTTGCTCAAAATTATAAACATACAATCCGGCCACACTTGGGGCAAATGTGCTGCCCATTGATGTTCCGTATGTTTGGAGGTACAGTTGTCCCTCAAATTCAAAATAGTTTTCTTTTAATGCCAACTCAGCACACTTCAAGATGAAAGATTTTGGTGTTTTGTGTTCCCATGTATTGGCATCGAGTGACTGTTCCAAGACTCTCAGTGTGTCATCCTGTGGCAGACTAGTGTATAGACTCTCTATGTCTAGACTTACCAAAAAAGATGTGTTCGGGTCAAATGTCAAATTTTTGATCTGTCCTAGAAGATCTTTCGTGTCTCTGAGATAAGTGGTTGTGGTCTGTACTATCGGTTGTAGATAGAAGTCACAAAATTTTGACAGTGGTTCGAGCACTGAACCAATACCCGATACTATGGGACGTCCAGGTGGTGGCACTTTGTTTTTATGTATTTTCGGAATGGTATAGAAATACGGAACTTTTCCTATTGTGGTAGTAAGGAATTGTGCATCTTTATTGCTGATGTGTCCACTGTTTTCTGCATCACTCACCATTCCTTGAATAGTTGTCTTCAATCTGGTGGTCGGGTCCTCCTGTAAGGGTAGGTAATTTCGTCTGTCGCTCAAAAGACGTAGACATTCGTTCTTATAAGCGGTCCTGTCCTGGAGGACGATTCCTCCCCCTTTGTCCGCTGGCTTGATCACTATGTTTTCATTATTTTTCAGTGTCAGCGATTTTAATTTGAAACCAGTGTCGCCTGTATCTTGTGTGTTGGCCACCATCTGTTGGTTCGCAAAAAATGCCTTTAATTTTAGTTTCCTAAAAAATTCCGCCATTTCGCAGTGAATTAAAATCGAATTTTGTCCCACCTCTAAATACCATACCAGTGGAGGTTGCAGCCTTCGAACAGGCAGTTTTCAAAGATATTGAGACCCTCCAAGAACAAAAGACATTCAAGAATACAAATAAAAAAGAGTTTGAAGCTCTACTGACACTGAAAAATAATGAAAACATAGTGATCAAGCCAGCGGACAAAGGGGGAGGGATCGTCCTCCAGGACAGGACAGCTTATAAGAACGAATGTCTACGTCTTTTGAGCGACAGACGAAATTACCTACCCTTACAGGAGGACCCGACCACCAGATTGAAGACAACTATTCAAGGAATGGTGAGTGATGCAGAAAACAGTGGACACATCAGCAATAAAGAAGCACAATTCCTTACTACCACAATAGGAAAAGTTCCGTATTTCTATACCATTCCGAAAATACATAAAAACAAAGTGCCACCACCTGGACGCTCCATAGTATCGGGTATTGGTTCAGTGCTCGAACCACTGTCAAACTTTTCTGACTTCTATCTACAACCGATAGTACAGACCACAACCACCTATCTCAGAGACACAAAAGATCTTCTAGGACAGATCAAAAATTTGACATTTGACCCGAACACATCTTTTTTGGTAAGTCTAGACATAGAGAGTCTATACACTAGTCTGCCACAGGATGACACACTGAGAGTCTTGGAACAGTCACTCGATGCCAATACATGGGAACACAAAACACCAAAATCGTTCATCTTGAAGTGTGCTGAGTAGGCATTAAAAGAAAACTATTTTGAATTTGAGGGACAACTGTACCTCCAAACATACGGAACATCAATGGGCAGCACATTTGCCCCAAGTGTGGCCGGATTGTATGCTTATAATTTTGAGCAAATCCATCTGTTCAATCCCAACACCGCACCAATAACAAACATTCGGTTCTACAAGAGATATATAGACGACGTCCTTCTAGTCTGGGAAGGCTCGGAAGAATCACTCGAGTCCTTTTTCACTTGGATTAATAGGTGTGACCCGAACCTCAAATTCACTCACACTACCAGTAGAAAAACCATCACGTTCCTCGACTTAGATATAACACACTACAATGGGAAACTTGAGACAAAAACCCACTTTAAAGTTACCGCAAGGAACTCTTTACTTCACTATACCAGCTTTCACCCACGAACACTCAGAGAAAACCTGCCCTATGGGCAGTATCTGAGGCTGCGCAGGAACTGCAGTAATCTACAAGATTACAAAGAACAGGCACAGGAGTTATCAACAAAACTAAAACAAAGAGGATATCCAAAAAGGATCACTGAAAAAGCAAAGAAAAGGGCACGCAACCAAAACCGAGAGGCGTTATTGGAACAAAAACCACCAACAGAACCAACTATACCGCTTACCTGCGTGACAACGTACAACCCGGTGTCCAACCAAGTGTCCCATATCATCCAGAAACACTGGAAAATATTAAATACTGGCAATCATCAATGGGAAAAACCCTTGTTTTCGTACCGCAAGGGGAGAAGTCTGAAGGACAATCTGGTGTCCACCAGACCACAACAGCACACGAAACACATCAACACCATACATAATGCTTGGGGACTACCGAGAGTGACCGGACATTATCTGTGCGGTGATTGCAGTGTGTGCCACCTGACAAAGACCACCAAATCCTTAAATCTGGAACCAGGAAAGATCTGGGAGATACGCAAACACACAAATTGTAATACCACCCATGCCATTTACCTCGTCAAATGCCCTTGTGGTTTGAGGTACATAGGCATGACCAGCAGAAGAGTGAAAATACGTATCTGTGAACACAGAAGCAACATTCGTTGTAAACGTAACACAACGCGCATGACAAACCACTTTATAGAGAAAGGTCATACCACACACGATATGGAATGGTATGTCATTGAACAGCTGGAACCGAACACCAACAATGTACAACAAGAACTCCTGGAAAAAGAACAACAATGGATATATCGTCTGTCCACCCACCTCCATGGCCTAAACGATAATATACCGTGGAATAGTCTGAACAGATGAACACCCCCAATAGTCATGTAAACTGTGCATCAATATTACTAAATGAACATCCCTAGTTCGTGCAGAAACACCATATGTACATACAATTTTAGTGGGAACTTCAGTCTATGTACATACTATTTCAGTGGGGACAACATTTGTCCTTCCACAACATTTGTCCTTCCTAGAATATCGAACTTGACATAATTAACTACCCGTCGTTATTCAAAATAACCTTGTGCACTAAAACACTGTCATGACATCACCTCCGTTTTACTTTAGATTTCTCTTTAGAATTTCTTTAGAATTTTCATTGTACTGATTATTAAGTCTTTACAGATACAGCACACTAATATCTGTGCCATCTCCATGTGTTTAAATCAGAACTGATAGTCATTGCGCTGACAGCTATTAGACGCCTGAACGTCACCGCCGGCTGCCCGATACGAACGTGCAAGGCAGTCTAGTCTTTTGGCACGGACGTCGGAAAGGCGTCCTGACGTGTCACGTTGACACCAGGAAGTCTTTCCCGCGGCAACTACAATTCAAATAGGAGCTCCGGTCACCATTACGGGAAACATCCTGTTCCCGAGGAGACCGGACTAGGTCGTATTGCGGGCAAGCACCTTGACGAAGTAAGATCTTTCTAATACGCTGACTCCCCCCTTTTTTTGCTACTCTGTTTCCACATACTATCGATAGCAGAGTTTGGGTCTAATGATTCCCCTTTTTCTTCTTCTTCTTTTCACTTTTACTCCCTCCTAGTGTGTGACAATAGGGGCTCACCCCTCCCGGGACCAGATCAGAATTGAATTTTCATAATCAACGTAAATATCTTTTTGTCTTTAATGGGGGCAATCCGATTCATTCAATCTTCGTAGTATCACATAACTACAACGATAACAGTTAAATATGCACAGCGCGCCTCAACCGGCTACACGCGGTTTTTCGACCGCCGTCAAAGGTGACTATCACGCAGTATACAGATAGTCCACGGGTCTTGCTGCACTCTTCACGCAGTTTTTTAGCACGATTTTGAGAAAATCACAAACGAGCGCCTTGATTAGTCATGTCACATGCATGTTGTTTCACATACCATATTTGAATGCATGTCATGTGTATGAATGACGTTACACGTTTATCTGATACCGAATGCCCTAGTAACCACCATAGCAGAAAAAATGACCATGGATGTGACATACAACGGATTCCAGGTTGCTTATCTTATATGTTGTATGTTGTACTGTTTTGTATTATCTTACTTTCTATTACAGGAACATACAAAGAGGTGGACCCTAATTACGGTTAGTCCACGAAGCATACAGCACACCTTAGCGTGTGTGCTTGAAATGCATATACACGTGGTTTAAACTTTTTACCACTCAGTTTTTTCACTTTTTTTCACTTTCACCTTTTATGTGAGAGAGGTCCTGAAGAAAGCCCTATTAATTCTGGCAAAGGGCTGAAACATGTCGACCAGAGATAACTAAGATACAATCACTAGTCTTAATCGTTATCCACTCATTGTTTTAAAACATACCCTGGGCCGCTGGGAACAAAGTAATTATCAGTCAGGATCCCAGAGGTATTTTTATATTCCACCACTTCATCACACCTACACAAAATAATAAACCAGCTCCACTGTAACCAGGTGTCGCAGCACAGCTGAGTAGCATTCGGCTACTCAGCTGGGAACCCGATGATGAAGCATGACACCAACTAGGTTGGTGTGTGAGGGTTCTTTTAAGAAACTCTTGTGGTGCCAGGCACTACAGTGTTGGATAACCAGTTAAAATTGGTCCGTCCACGTTTGTTTTTCTACATTAACCAAGGGACAAGGATGGCCCGTTCACGGTCCTAGCTCTCCCCATTGTTTTTCCACAATAAGAATGGTCAGAGTCACGGTTATAGTTCAAAATGTTTATTTTAACTATTGTGCTCTACAATGCAGTATACGAGCCACTATAAGCAGCTAAATGCATAAACTTAGAACAATTGGCATTGTTACAATTCCATAGACTATAAAGGGGGATATCATCATATACAGACAGTGGAAAATGGACTGTAAGGCCTAACCACTCTACCCTTGGTAAGGTGTCTATTATATAAAAGAAGATCTCTGGGCTTTGTCAGCATACCCCCTACCTTAGTGCCTAGATGGAAGCTTTACATCATAGGAACCGCATAGCACTTTTCCCTGGAAAGGACCCTCTCCAAGTGTGTGTCAGAACAACATGCATCCCTGTAATATCAAAGCACGAGTTTCCAGTAGCGCAGCTGTGTTAGCATGTTTTGTCTAGATGCTAGGGACTGACCAGAACAGAATAATAAGGGCATTGTTTATCGACCTTGCACATCGTGTTTAGACTAAACTACAAGAACAGGCAGAGAACGCAGAAAGCAGACAGTTCTCATGTGAAAGGCACAGAGTCTTGCAAAACAAAGCCATGTAGTAACGTGCGCAAAAGCAGCACCATGGCAGCCGTGCTCATGCCAACTTAGCAATGTCGACAATGACACCAACGGCCACATAACAGAAAGTGACTCTCTTCTCAATGGGGAGCCAGTGGAGGTTCCGTAGGTGTTGGGTGATATGTTCGTGTCGAGGGATACCGAGGACGAGTCTGGCTGTGGTGTTCTGTATGGTCTGGAGCTTGCAGAGCACAGACTTGTTGATCCCGGCGTAGAGGGCGTTTCCGTAGTCCAGTCTGCTGGTTATGATTGCGTGGATGACGGCCTTCCTTGACGTGGGGGGGATCCATTTGAAGTTCTTTCGGAGGATGCGGAGGGTGTTGAAGCAGCTGGAGGCGACAGCGTTGACCTGTCGGTTCATGGAGAGGGAGGAGTCGAGTACGATGCTGAGGTTTCGGGCGTGCTCCGTGTGGTTCGGGGGGCTGCTGAGGGTGGTGGGCCACCAGGTGTTGTCCCATGCGGAGGGGGAGGGTCCGAGGACGAGGACTTCTGTCTTCTCCGAGTTCAGCTTCAGGCAGCTGTTGCTCATCCAGGATGCAACGTCCTTCATTCCTTCCTGGAAGTTGAGTTTGGTGGTGGTGGGGTCGTTGGTGAAGGAGAGGATGAGCTGGGTGTCGTCGTCCGCGTAGGATACTATGCTGAGTCCTTGCTGTCTGACGATGGCGGCGAGGGGGGGCCATGTAGATGTTGTAGAGAGTGGGACTTAGCGATGATCCCTGGAGTACTCCGCAGCTGATTTCCATGGGTTCGGAGAGGAAGGGTGCAGTCTGATTCTTTGGGTTCTGCCGGTGAGGAACGAGCGGATCCATTTGAGGGCGGTTCCTTGTATGCCGGCGTCGTGGAGTCTGGCGGTGAGTGTGCATTGGGAGACGGTGTCGAACGCTGCTGAGAGGTCGAGTAGGATCAGGGCCGCGGTGTGTCCTTTGTCGAGGAGGGTGCGGATGTCGTCTGTGGCGGCGAGTAGGGCGGTCTCGGTGCTGTGGTTGCTGCGGAATCCAGATTGGGAGGGGTCGAGGATGGAGTTTTCTTCGATGAATCATGTTAGTTGTGCGTTGACGGTCTTCTCCGTGACTTTTGCCACGAAGGGGAGGAGGGAGATGGGTCTGTAGTTCTTGAGGTTTGTGGGATCTGCTGAGGGCTTCTTGAGCAGAGGTCTGACTTCTGCGCATTTCCAGTCGTCGGGAAAGGTGCCGGTCTTGAAGGTGGTGTTGATGGTGCGTCGTAGTTCTGGAGCGATGGCGGTGGTGGCTCTGTGGTAGATGTGCGGCGGGCAGGTGTCTGTGGGGGCCCCTGAGTGGATGCCTTCCATGGTCGAAGTGGTCTCTTCGGTCGTGACCAGTGTCCAGGAGGAGATGGTGGGCTGGCTGGCGTTGCTGGAGAAGGGAGTGGTTGCGGAGTCAGGTGTCTGGTCATTGAAGTTGTCGTAGAGGTTCTTGATTTTCAGATGGAAAAAGGATCCGAGTTTGTTGCAGAGGTCCTGGGAGGGGGGTGATGTCCGTGGTTTCATTGGGGGGCTTGGTGAATTCCTGGATGATGCTGAGGAGTTCCTTGGAGTTGCTGGACTTGGTGAGGATTTTGTTTTGAATGAAGGTCCCTTTGGTGGTTCTGATGCGTTGGTGGTATTCCGTCATGGCGTTCTTGTAGGTGATGCGGTCTTCTGGCGTTTTGCTGTTCCTCCAGTTCTTCTCGAGACGTCTGCAGGTGTGTCTGGCTTCTTGGAGGTCAGCGGTAAACCAGGTGGCCTTCCTGGGGTGCTGTCTGTCGGGGTTGAGTAGGGGTGCGAGCTTGTCTGCGCAGTTGGAGATCCATTTGTGTAGTTCCTTGGCTGCGAGATTGGCGCCTGTCGTGGTGGTGGGGGTGTCACGGTTGAGGGTGGAGTTGAGCTGCTCCTCAGTGACTTTGCTCGGGTTCCTTCGAGGGGGGTGCAGTGCAGGTTTGGGTGGCTTGGGTTTGTCGACGTGGAAGTGTACGCATTGGTGGTCCGTCCATGGGGGTTGCATGGTGTGGCTGAAGTGGATGTTGTTTCCTCCTGCGAATATGGGGCGAGGGTGTGTCCTGCCTTGTGGGTAGGTGTGGTGACGAGCTGTTTCAGTCCGATGTTGGCGAGGTTGTCCAGGAGGGTGGTGGAGTTGGGGTCGCTGGGGTTGTCGAGGTGGAAGTTCAGGTCTCTGATGAGTATGTAGTCCGTGGAGGCGATGGCGTGGGGTGCGATGAGGTCGATGATGGTAGTGGTGAACGGAGCGCGGAGGCCTGGGGGTCTGTAGGCGAGGGTGCCGCGAAGTGTGGTTCTAGCGCTGGTCTGGACCTGGAAGTGAAGGTGTTCGGCAGTGGAGAAGGAGTCGCTCAAGGTGGAGAGTCGGAGGGAGCTCTTGTGTGAGATGGCGAGTCCTCCTCCTGGGTGGTTGGGGCGGTCCTTCCTCTGGATCTTGTATCCATCCGGGATGGTGATGGCGATGTTGGGGGTGGAGGAGGCATTGCTCCAGGTTTCTGTAAAGAAGGCGACGTCTGGTGAGAGGGTGTCGAGGAGGTCCCAGATCATAGCTCTCCCTGGACCTGGTTCTTCTTGTCCTGGTCCTCAATGCTCTGGTCGTCCTAACCCTCCTAGAGGTTCAACTCTTGGCCCCTATTCTCCTACTTTTCATCCGCCTCTTCCTACTGCTTCTTTCCCCAGCACCCTCCCCCCACACACAATGACTTTAGTCAGGTACAGCCTCCATTCTTTTTTTTGGCTTCTAAATTTCTTTTGCTGAGACAGCACTTTCAAGTACAGAAAAGAGGGCCCAGTAGAGACAGGACCTTTTTCTGCTTGACATGTTAAAAATCAAAACTCCATTCCCAAGATGCATTGTGAGGGTGACTCAAATGTCAGTGTGGCTGAAGGGGCCACTCATGACATGGGACCAATAAGCAGCAATGCCCTAAACCTATTCTGCTGGGTGAATAGTATGAACAAGTGTGTTTATTCACAGGCATCAGAGTGAACTTCTCCTGTGAATTACCCAAATGCATTGCTTAGCTGTCTCCTGCTTTCACTTCCCCTTGCTCCATTAGAGTGTCTAACTCAGTTTATCGCCTGCAAGTACCCCAAAGCATTGTGCCCCTAACATCAATTACCTACTGTACGTGTCCCTCCTTCTGGGGTCCAGATGCCACCTATCTGTCTGCATTACCTGTATGTTGCTGCTTCATGACTGATGCTGTGTTGCCAGATTGATTTTAAATACTAACCAAGCACAATCCTCCTAAAACAGAAGCCTAAAGCTAGTACAAGGCCTTC
Source organism: Calotriton arnoldi (assembly GCA_963921515.1). Classification (NCBI taxonomy): domain Eukaryota; kingdom Metazoa; phylum Chordata; class Amphibia; order Caudata; family Salamandridae; genus Calotriton; species Calotriton arnoldi. Next base: position 25,031 of record CAWUFW010013210.1, read on the forward strand.
CATAAGAAGCTCAAAAAGAGCCCAGCCCTAAAAAAATCATCAAAAGGAGCATCATGAACACTAAAAAAGCAATGTATTTTCATGAGTGAATAAAACCTTTATTTAACATGATTTTAAAACATACTGAGTATTATTTGCTGACAGCCAAATACTCCCTGACTGAAGCGCAAATATCTGTGTAACATATCCTTAAGCTTCTGTTTAATTTCTACATGTATTACTTTAATATTAAAATAACATGTATGTTTTTATTCAAAATTGATTTTACTTTTTTTCGTCTGTTAACAGCTTAGCTTAATTCATGCACTTACCTTTTAACAAACTATTGTACATTTGTATATGCACTTACTTTCAAACTCTTTACACATATTGCATCCTCATTACAAGATGCCAACCACATTACCATTACCTGGAGTCCCTTTTTTCTTTATGGCCAGCTAAATAAAGACCTCTTCACACCTGGCCGCTGGTCAAATTGTACATCATCTCTACTATTTAGTCTATGACCGGCTAAACAGTAGAGATAAGGTAATATTTTGCCAGCCGCTGAGTGAGTAGCAGAGATTTTGTACTGTTTGCCAGCAGGTGGATAAATTGACACTTCATTAATAATAACAGTAGAAAGAGTCCTACTAAAGAATTCCACTAGCAGTACAAGCACTTTAAATACTACATGGTACACTGTTTTCAGGATCAGGTCTCAGAGTAGTTGTCCTAGAAGAAGTAAGAAAAAATAAATTACCTGTAACTACAGCTTCCCAATGTAGGTAACTTTCAGACATGTACGTGCATAAATTACCACATGATTTTCAGGCTGAAAATTGTCCATAATAACTGTTAAACAGCAGTGCCAACAAAACTCCTTTATCATATTAATTATTGTGGCTTATCCACTTATTTGCAAGACCCAAACTCCGGCCAGTCAGTGTAGAGGTCTTGAGCTCCATCCCCGGGGACTTCAATAGCCATTTTTAACATGTTTTTTATTTGGTTAAAGACATATAGCCATAACACAATACAGACAACATTATTCTTCATGTCTTCTTCACTTAATTCATTGATAGTGAGGTGTGTCAGGCTTCACCAATCCCAAAGCAGAGATAAACCAATAAAAACCCCTCCCACTTCATACCTACTATTTCATTATCTGGCCTTTCTGCTTCATCCCACAAACACAGGTTTGTTACCTACCGGGTGCAAAAATTTAAATTAGTGGAGCATGGAAGAAATGTTCTTGCTGATGGGGTCTGGCAATGCTGTTTAGTTCTCTTGCAAGATTTTCTGACTTTTTTGCTTTTGGGTGAGAGAGCAGCATGTGTATGTTGGTGTCTTGCTAGATTGGTGGGCCATGGCATTGCTGGCATACCGTCCAACATCTTTCTCCCTCCAGAGAAAGGAAGACAGATGTGACGTGCGTCAGCAAGGCAATGAAAAAATTAAGGTATTTGACTTGGCTGCTCATATACAAGGATGTAAGGTAAGTGAAAGTGATTTGATTAAAGCTGAGCAAGCTATTGTTAAATTAGGCAAGGCTTTTTGCTTCACCACTATGATAACTGTAAATTACAGTCATGGAAAGTGTATATTTGCCATAAAGGAGCTATTTCTTCCTTCCTGATGACTTAAAAGTGGTGTGTTCCTATTATAGCTAGAGATTGGTGGTGGATGCTTCTTTGGTGATTGGTTCTTTTCTAATTCCCTGCTACTTTTTATGCATTACAGATTTCTTTTGAGACATCATTATCCTTTTGTTATGGATGGGAACAGAACGTCCAAAAGAAGGCAATTGTCTTACTCTTCTTCAGAGGAGGAATTAGAGCAGCCTAGAAGGAGTAGGTGTAAGCAGTCTGGCCATGCTGTACCTAAAGGACCTGGTATTATGACTACTTCAGAGATTCAAAAGATCATTTAGGATGTGGTTTCAAAACCCCTGTAAAGCCAAGTAAAGAAAGAAAGAAAGAGGCATTGCAATTCCCAGGACAGAGGTGATGTGGATGATACATTTTCTTCTGATTCTTTTCAGCCTGGTCCTAGCTCCTCTTTTTAGGGAAAATATATAAGAAGAGAAGCAGTGGCTCGGGTGTTGGATCATATGAGAGGGAATCTTAGATTTCTTCCATGATCAGAGGTTGGAGGACTTATTTCATTTGGCTTTGCCATTAGACAGCAAGATCAAGGATTTGATTAGGAGGGAATGGAAATATCTTGAACATTTCAATTTTCTCTATTTCCTTCACAGAATGTACATTTTTGACGAAGGAGGTGAATGCCTCCCTCACACAATCTAGACAGATTTAATTCTAGCAACCTTGGTAGGGTCTTCTTCTGGACTGTACCTCTGTAGATCAGGTTGATAAGAAGGTGAAAAGTACACTGAAGAAATGGTGAACTACTAACAATTTGTCCTTATAAGCTGCCACCCACACTGCATATATTGCTCAATCATTAGCTGGGATTATTACAAATATGATAAGAACGTTTCCTGCTCTACCTGTCAAAAAAGATTTCAGCCAGGAATCATTTTCTCAACAATCTGCATTCAAACAGAGGTCCTGACTATCAAGAAGGGGATGGCAAACTGGATGGAGTAGAAACAAAAACCCAGAGTTATCTAAACGTTTGTGAGTAAGATGTATTAAATCATTGGGTACTGAGCATTGTGAAATATCAAATAGACTTGTCTTATATACTCCAAAATAAGGAATTAACCCTACTCATATGATGAGACAAAACTCCAAAAAGCAATCTCTATGGGACGATGTGTTTGCATTATTAAAGAAAAAAGCCATTATTCAAGTTCATCTGGCAGTTAAAGGGAATTCTTACTCAATATTATCCCTGGGGGAAAAAACATCAGGAGGATTTTGCCCGGTGCTAGATCTAAAGAGAGTAAACAAGTTGGTGATGATGGTTCATTTCAGAGTGGAGACCCTTCAAAATATCATCCCAATGCTTCTCCACAAAAATATTTAATCACACCAGATTTGCAGGATGCAGATTTTCATATTCCTATTCATCCCAGTCCCCAAAGATTTCTGAGATTTGAAGTGCATCTCATCCTTTCCAGTTCAGGGTCCTTCCCTTCAGGTTGAAATCCGTTCCAAGAGTGTTCAAAGGATTGCAACTTTGGTAGCATTACTCGATAGGGAAACAATCCTGCTGCATCCTTATCTGGATAATTGTTTGGTTCATTCCATATCCAGAGATCAGAATGCAAAAAGAGACATCAAAGTTCTGCAAGATCACAGATTTCTCATAAATAGGCTTTCCTGTTTTCAGTTTCTATTTTTGGTAAATTCTGGTGGAGTTTTTTCAGTGTTTTCAAGTGATTTTAATACCTTAAAAAACAGTGGTTATCAGTGGTTACACATTTTGGTGCCATTAAAAACAACAGAAACAGTGTTTTTCCGGTGTTTATGAAAAGTTTTGCTTTAATTATTGCTTGCTTTCTGCACTGATAGTGCATGGTATATAGACAGTGTACGTACAGTGTATATGAGGTCCAAATACATTTTTACAAATCAAACTTATTGAAGTACACCATACAATACTTCTTCAGTGAGTCTTTGGTCATGTGCCCTCACTCTTTCCTTCCCATGTAAACTTTTATCTGTGAAAAGGCCCTCCCAACATTGACAGTTGAGACGGGCAAAGCCAAAACACCCAGTACACAATTTGCTAACTCTGGCCACTGACCTAGCTTTCCATGCCAATACTGGTGCACTTGAAGATTGCGATTCTCTGGGCAGGTTCTGCAAAATGTGCTTTGAACTGGGCGCTTATGCCCGCAGAGTTATTGAAGCGGTCAAAAAAGAAACAGCACTTTGAAACTACAGAGTAAATTCCCCTTTACGGAAGGGATCTAGAACTTGTACAGAGCACCACAGTGAGGTTTCATTGACTTCAATGTAATGGTTAGTGAAGGGACATTTCTATGCATCATTGCAAGCCATTTCTCATACATTGTAAAATAAAAGTTCCTGAATTGCAATTCAACATTGCTTTACTTACCAAGTGGCAAGCCCTCAAACATGAAACATGTTGCCGTTCCAAAGTCACTAAAGGTGTCGCCTAGCCTACTCTCAAGGAGATGTTTAACATCTACACTAATTATGCTGAACACTTGGCAGCCAAGGGTGTTTTCAGTCTCTAGTTTTTTTATTATGTCCACTACAGCAGTTATGTTTTCCTGTACAAATCTAAGAATGCAGTAGTGTACTTTTTTCACATCACTATCAATATGTGACCAAAGATCCTCACATTTCTTGCCTTTGGCATTATCACTCAGCAAAAATTCTGGAAACAGTTGCCACATGGATACTATAGCATTCACAGCCCCTTGGACTGACAACCATCAGCTAAGCGACACAGTTGGGATGACTCTTTCTTTGATGCCACATAAAGCACAAAATGAGAATTTGCGTTTTAGTTCCCGCACATAACAAAACAGTGCACCAGAATGGACTAAAAAGTCAATAGCATTCTTCATTAACTCTGAAGATAGTAAAGATGCTTTCAGCATACCATCTAATAAGTGGCAAGGATCTCTTACAGGAAAGGACTTCAGCTCAGATATCGATTTTGACAGGTCATCACACAACTTTTTCATATACGTAGCTGAATCACTGCAAATACAAACAATATCACTCCAATCTTTGTTGAACTTGGAAAGAACCTTTTTGCAGCAGCATTCCAAGTGACACTGCATTCCATGTTTTCCAAAAGTCTGGTGTCATGTATTCACCACTATCCCGATGCTTGGTGATAGCACTCTTTTCACATATACCTTGCTTTGAATGTTTAAAGCCTGAGGTGTTGGCAATTCACCTACTATCAATACTGACTCACTAGAAACTGGGGGCTGATGTATCAAGGGTTTTTACCCACTCGCTGTGGGAAATTGTGATGGCGCATATTGGGAAAGGTTCTTATGAAACCAGCCATTTTACCTATCGGTGAAAGAATCAAACGCAGCCAAAATATCAAATATGATTTTGACATTTCCTGATTCTCTACAGTTTATAAAATAATTAAACAAGACCTAAAACATGCTTCTAAACCCTGCATCTTTAGACCAAAGACAACAAAACTGAAAAAAGTAAAAGGAAGAAGAAACAATATTTTAGTGACATCCCTAAACAACAAAACTCAAGCAGAATAATGTTAGCCCAGTCTTTCTTGCTGCTTTACAGTTACAGTTTGAAGTTACATTGTATTGGCCCCTTCAGGAAGAAAAAAATGGCTCTTTCACTCTCCTTTTCATTCTTTGTATGGCATTTAGTTTGTGGTTGTGCAGGTGTTTTTTCAGTGTTTAAATGTTTAAACTGGTGAGGGCTATTTCCCTTTCGGTGGGGTTTTATCATATCAGTTATTATAGGTTTAAACCTAAAACCAGACAGCCTACTCATAAATATTGAAAAATGTCATCTGAGTTCAAGATTCAGGGCCTGATTATGAGTTTGGCGGTGTGGGAGCAGGGTGGCACGCCACCACGCCGCTCCCACACCCCCAAACTCCACTGCCAATCGCCCGTTGGATTATAAATTGCAATCCTGGCGGGTAGTCCTGCGGTGGTTGGCCCATGGTGCCAAAGGCTGATAGGAGAGCCTTAGAAAGGCAGCGCCGTAGGATCGCTACAGCGTGTTTCAGCACGGCATGGGCTGTGAAGTCCATGCCGTGCAGGAACTGAGGGTGCAGAAAGACAGAAGGGCACACCATGTGCCACCTGCATGCACCCCCTTGCACAAAGGCACCAGAGGGCCCTGTAGAGCCCCCTTAGTTTCCTCACCGCCACCCTTTTCATGGCGGGCTCACCGCCATGAAGAGGAGGGCAGTGAGGAAACTCATAATAAGCTTGGCGGTGCAGCAGCTGCACCGCCAGCATATTCTGGCCTCAGATTACTGCAAGACAGCCAGAAATCGCAGCTCCCTGGCAGTAGCAGCAGTTTTATGGTGGTCCGGGGAGCTCGTACCTTGTGTTGCCGTTTTCCCTCTGCCAGCCATTACTGCCAGAGCTACCGGGGGAGCAGGGACTTCAACCTCCAGGCTGCCACGCGGCGCGCACGCCACCAACGCTGTTTCCTCACGCCAGGAGGCCCATAAACTCAGCCCAGGGCTCCCACAGCGCGGGAGCTCGTACCTTGTGTTGCCGTTTTACCTCTGCCAGCCATTACCGTCAGAGCTACCAGGGGAGCAGGGATTTCAACCCCCAGGCTGCCGCGCGGCACACACGCTGCCAACGCTGTTTCCTTGCGCCAGAAGGTGCATAAACTCAGCCCAGGGCTCCTGCAGCGCGGGAGCTCGTAACTTGTGTTGCCGTTTTACCTCTGCCAGCCATTACCACCAGAGCTACCAGGGGAGCAGGGACTTCAACCCCCAGGCTGCCACGCAGTGTGCATGCTGCCAACGCTGTTTCCTCGCGCCAGGAGGCGCATAAAGTCAGCCCAGGGCTCCCGCAGCGTGGGAGCTCGTACCTTGTGTTGACATTTTCCCTCTGCCAGCCATTACCGCCAAAGCTACTGGGGGAGCAGGGACTTCAACCCCCAGGCTGCCACGTGGCACGCACGCCGCCAACGCTGTTTCCTCACGCCAGGAGGCGCAAAAACTCATCCCAGGGCTCCCGCAGCGCAGGAGCTTGTACCTTGTGTTGCTGTTTTCCCTTTGCCAGCCATTACCGCCAGAGCTACCGGGGGAGCAGGGACTTCAACACCCAGGCTGCCACACTGCGCGCACACCGCCAACGCTGTTTCCTCGCGCCAGGAGGCGCATAAACTCAGCCCAAGGCTCCTGCAGCGCTGGAGCTCGTACCTTGTGTTGCCGTTTTACCTCTGCCAGCCATTACCGCAAGAGCTACCGGGGGAGCAGGGACTTCAACCCCCAGGCTGCCACATGGTGTGCACGCCGCCAACGCTGTTTCCTCGCGCCAGGAGGCGCATAAACTCAGCCCAGGGCTCCCGCAGCGTGGGAGCTCGTACCTTGTGTTGCCGCTTTCCCTCTGCCAGCCATTACCGCCAGAGCTACCGGGGGAGTAGGGACTTCAACCCCCAGGCTGCCACGTGGCGCGCGCGCCGCCAACGCTGTTTCCTCGCGCCAGGAGGTGCATAAACTCAGCCCAGGGCTCCTGCAGCACGGGAGCTCATACCTTGTGTTGCTGTTTTCCCTCTGCCAGCCATTACCGCTAGAGCTACCGGGGGAGCAGGGACTTCAACCCCCAGGCTGCCATGTGGCGTGCACGCCGCCAACGCTGTTTCCTCATGCCAGGAGGTGCATAAACTTAGCCAAGGGCTCCCGCAGCGCGGGAGCTCGTACCTTGTGTTGCTGTTTTCCATCTGCCAGCCATTACCGCCAGAGCCAGGAGGCGCATAAACTCAGCCCAGGGCTCCCGCAGCGTGGGAGCTCGTACCTTGTGTTGCCGCTTTCCCTCTGCCAGCCATTACCGCCAGAGCTACTGGGGGAGTAGGGACTTCAACCCCCAGGCTGCCACGTGGCGCGCGCCGCCAACACTGTTTCCTCGCGCCAGGAGGTGCATAAACTCAGCCCAGGGTTCCCGCAGCGCGGGAGCTCGTACCTTGTGTTGTCGTTTTCCCTCTGCCAGCCATTACCGCTAGAGCTACCGGGGGAGCAGGGACTTCAACCCCCAGGCTGCCACGTGGCGTGCACGCCGCCAACGCTGTTTCCTCATGCCAGGAGGTGCATAAACTTAGCCAAGGGCTCCCGCAGCGCGGGAGCTCGTACCTTGTGTTGCTGTTTTCCCTCTGCCAGCCATTACCGCCAGAGCTACCGGGGGAGCAGGGACTTCAACACCCAGGCTGCCACACGGCGCACTCGCTGCCAACGCTGCTTCCTCGCGCCAGGAGGCGCATAAACTCAGCGCGGGATGCGCGCGGGCACGCCCGGGCAAAGGGCGGGCCCGTCTGCGCCCGTCCGAGACTGGACAAGGCTGGGCTGGGCCTACTCCCTTGGTTCGTCACTGGATATATCCTACTACTTCTCCATGGTAAAACCTTTGTGCCTTGATTCAACGATCAGGAGCACCTTATAGTCTGTTCTTCAGTGGCAGTTGCAGCAGATGAGGAGCAGGTAGGAAGGCAGTCTGTCTTACCCTGTCCTGTATTGATATTGGCATCATTGTGTGTTTGCAAGCCGGGGTTTCGTCACCCTGATACTTTGGAGATACCTTTTAACGTAATTAAGTCATTTCAATCAATCAACTATACATTTTGCCACTTTTCGGGACAGAGTTCTGTTACCAAGCGCATTATTCTGGTTTTAATATGGTGAAGCGCAAGGCGACCTTAGCCCCCGGGAGGCACCACAGCCCCAGTGGTAACTATGGACGCGTTTCTCCAGCATGCCGCAGCTGTGCTAGATAAGGAGATTGAGTTGGTAAATCGCCATCTTTCCAGGTCTCCTGTTATTGTTCCATCTCTTATGCCCCTAGACACTCAATCATCTTTGGCTAGTGCGGAGGATGATTTATCAAACATCTTGGGAACGCGAGAGTCCATGCAGGATTGGACTGAGACAAATAGCTATTCAATAGCTCAACAGCTACCCCTTTCTCCGGCCGTCATAATTAACAACCAGGGGGATGACAATGTACCCTTAAATCAAGAGCACGCGACAGTCACTCTGAGCAAGCACCCGGATAACCTAAAAGCCGCTGGTCCTACTACACAAGGGAGTCTAATAGTGGATGAGCCGGGCAGCTCAGGGACAGGCACTAAACGAAAAACTCTAACAACGAGGGGTAAGGCCAAAAGATCAAGACCCAATTTGACACCTCACGAGTTGTCGCTCACTCTAACCAAGGCAGATCTGATGGGTGTTTTAGAAGCTTTCCAGGAGTCGATGAAGACTTTATTGGACGTCAAACTGGGTTCGTTAATCCAACGTTTGAACTTGATTGAAAAGGGCCTATCTGATCTTAAACACTGTGTATCAACAGGAGGGACAGTCGCCAACCCAGAACCTGGTCCCCCATTGGTTCCTTTAATCCCGGATAGCCCTACCCTGACAGGCCCACCCATAAATACCAGGGGACACTCACAATTGTCAGGGGGAGAGGTACGAGCAAACCCCTTAGTGTCCGTCCCGGGTGTAAACCATGGACATATGGGCAGGCCGGCCAGGCGGGATCTTTCAGCTTTGGAGAACGATCTATCAGGGGGGCACTCACAGGGGGGAGGTGAGGCTCCTAGGCAGATTTTACCTGTTATTCACTTGCCAGCTGAATCAATGCCCTAGGTCGTGATATTGGGGAATGTGCCAACTCTCCCCCAGGGCATTAAGGAGGACTTTTCTCAACTAAAGAACAAAGTCTTACATTGGTTGTCGCATAACACCACCTTAGGATTGAGGGTGGAGAAAAACATCAACATGGTGCGTAGGGTTAACTGGATTGGCAGCTCCTCTAAAACCTGTACGGGCGATTGTGTTATTATAAACTTTAACAGGCCCCATATCTCGGAAAGGATCCTAGTCTCAGATTTGCACTTTGCTCCTTTTGGTCACAAGTCATCAATTATGGCCTTACCCCTCGGTTTCTTCTATAAACCAGTTGCATCGTGGCGTAACTATATGAAAACGTCAACAAGGCTTCATTTAACAGTCGGTTGCCGGTAGACCGAACCAACAGGAACGTTCGCCCAGACCTGCCTTCCACCCTAGCCCACCTGAACCAGATGCCTTCAAGAAGACAGGATCTTGGTTCGCCCCCTCTGGAGCTGTCAAACAGGTTTTCCTCCCTGGCTGCGTTGGATGCCTGTGATTGACTGGGTGGCCCCTCGCCTATGGACCCAGTGAAATCCAACGACCAGCGGGTTTGTCCACAGCAAAGCCAGGGGTGTTTGGGTGAATGTGTTAGCAACTTTATATCTTGGAACGTTGCAGGACTAGCCAACAAGTTTTCTGATCCGTTGTGGATTGCATTTGTGAAGCAATTTTGTGTGATATGCTTGCAGAAAACATGGCTGATGGATTGTAGCTTATTTTTAGAAAGTTACAAGTCTTTCTTCGTCCCAGCATCCCCCTCTTCGGCTGGTAGACCAAAGGGTGGTCTTGTAATTTATATTTCTTTAGCGGTGGAATGCAAGACAGTGGTCCTGCCTACACTGAGTCCGTGTATACAGGCTCTGGCACTAAGAAAGGGGTCGAATAAATTGGGTCTTATTAATTTTTATAACTCACCATCATGTCCCAAGGGTGGGTGCAACATCACTAGGTTAGGTTCTTTTATAAGGCAACACTGTAATACTGCTCTTCAAAATCTTATGATTGCTGGGGACTTCAACATCCACCCATGTGGAGTCCCAGGGGCAGCAATGTTGGCCGATCTAGGTTGTCCACGTGTGAGGGGAATCCATTTCAAACACTCTTCACAGGGGGACATGCTGAATGATCTCCTCCACGAATTTGATTTAATGTCTCTTTTATCATTATGTGACCCCCGTAGTAAGGCTGTTGTTCCCTCATTCAAAGGGAGAGGCAGTGGTTCACTTATCGATTTTATATTAATCTCATCGCCTGTAAAAGTTTTATTTGCGGGATTCAAGATACAAGCAAGCGCCCATAGTGACCATAATCCCTTGTGTGTTGAAATCCGAGGTCCCTTACTGTTGCCTAAAAGAGTAGCTGGGCAAAGTGGCTCTGTGCGACCTACAGACGGCAGAAGGCAGCTAAAGTGGTCACAGATCTCCCCAGATGTATTTTACAAGTCAGTGAAAGACTCATGTGCCAGCGAGTTAGCACTGTGTACCTCATCGTATACATCCCCGGGGGAGGTCATTAGTGCTTTTAATACCATCTCTGTTAAAGTAGGGGACCTTTTAAGTATCCCGGCCCGACGCCCAGCCACCCAGACCCCTAGATGGTTTGACTCCTCCTGCTCTATGGCGGGTAGAAAGTTGAGGGAAGCCTTAAACAATAGTCCAAGAAATCAGACCCTGGTCAGATCGTGTCGAAGAGACTACAAACTGGAATTGGCCAAACGCAAGACCGCTTTGAAGGAAGAGGCATGGAGGGGGTTAATTGCGCCTAGCATGTTGAGGAATAGCTCGAGATTTTGGAGCATTATTAATAGTCCCTTTCTAAATCACGATGAAGGCTGTGCAGTAGATGCACATATCACAGAGGACGAGTGGGTGCTCCATTTTGAAACCATGTTCGAGAGCCTCGCTGAGCTAAATCGTTTGCCAAATCAAGAGACAGTCATTGCTGATCTGGCCTTTAGTATAGAAGAGATCGAGGAGGGTATCGTCGGGCTGACTAGCAACAAAGCTCCAGGTCCCGACGGTATCCCTCCGGATCTCTTCAAATCAGATCCAATCTTTTGGGCTCCGGTCCTTGCTGCAGTAGCCAATGCTGTGGCAAGGACAGGCTGCCCTGAGTCTTGGGCTACCTCGACTATTGTGCCAGTTTTTAAAAAGGGTAATCGTGATAGTACACACTGTTACAGACCAATTTCGCTGTTGGTCTCGGTGGTTAAGGTGGTGGGCCGAGTGCTTCTAGATAGGTTGACTAGCTGGGAACACGCCACGTTATCACATGTTCAGTATGGGTTCCGCCCAGGCCGGGCTACGGTGGCCCAGTGCCTTAACCTAACCATGATTCTTAACAAATACATGGTTGCCCATTCTGGCACCATTTATCTTGCATTCATGGATCTGTCCTCCGCGTTTGATCGCGTGAATAGGACCAAACTCTGGCAGTCCATGATTGATATCTGGGTAGACAGGAACATTGTTTATTTTTTAGAAGATCTTCACCGCGCAACTAAGGCCCATGTTAGATTCTTGCAGGACTTAAGAGTCTCACGTAATTTTGACATAAGGAGAGGTGTACGTCAAGGGTGCATTCTAGCACCCTTTTTATTTAACTTATACATTAATGATTTAGACAAAGCCCTATTCTTAACAGGGGTAGATCATCCGCATGTCGGCCGGCGTGGTCTCCCAGTCCTTCTATACGCGGACAACGCGGTCCTTATATCTAGGACAGCTAGGGGGCTACAAACCCTGCTTGACGCATTCTCTGCCTTTATGTCAGAGCGGGATCTTTCTATAAATGACTCTAAATCCTACGTTATGCAGGTGGGTGTTCGCCCAAAAAAATCCTCTCAATTTAGGGTTGGTTCTGCCAAAGTACCCCGCACTGATGTCTTTTCGTACTTGGGGGTTGTAATGGACGAGCAGATGAAATGGGGCCCTTTAAAACAAAGAAAGAGGGGAGACCTGGTGCGGGTGAATGCGGCTATTTTTAATTTCGCTTCGAAATTAGGAAAGAGACCTACCGCAGCACTTTTAAAGATCTATCAGGCCAAGAGTGTCGCAACAGCTTCTTATGGTAGCGAAATATAGGGGCACGTTACCACAGATGACCTACAAGTAGCTGAGAATGCATTCCTGGAACGCTTATTGGGCGTCCCGCGTGGTACTTCTAATTTAGTGGTACATGAAGAACTGGGGGTGCCTTACTTGAGTGACACATTGGCCCTCCACCCCTTAACCTTCTGGATGAAAATCTGGTTGAGTGAGGGATCTTCATTGAGTCAACAGATTTTAAAAGAATGCATGACCCTTGACCATGCCCTCCGCATACCATGGCTCAGATATATCAAGAGCAGTTTTGTAAGGTTAGGAAGAGCCGAATTGTATACTAACCCTGAATTGTTAACTAAAAAGGATGTGGGGTTAATAAGGGAGTCTTTTAGCAGTTTAAGGAAGCTGGAGAGGGAAGAACTGGAGCTGAAGAAACTAAGGGGCCGATTCCGATCTCGGCCGGTAGGGCTCCGAATCGGATTTGGCTTAACCGGATCCGATTCGGAGCCCTCTTTCCCGACCGATTCGGACGTGCGTCCGGGCGAGCGAGTACGATGCGAGCGCTCACGAAATCGCCGACCGACTCGTTCGCGGGACCCAACCGCACCGACCGACTCGCACGGACACGACTCGCACCGCGCATTGGAGACGTTCCCCGGCCGGGTAAGTACGATGCGCGCCTCGAGCAGTCCGACCGACTCGCGCAGTCCGGCTCCAAAGAGCAGTCAGAGCCACACTTTGGGGGTCCGTGTCGGACCCCCCTGTATGCGTAGCCGCACGAGTTGCACACAGGGGGGACCCATGGGTCCCCCCTACCTGTGCTTGTACGGCGCGAGTCACTTCGACGCGTACCCGCTGTAGGGGGCGCCCTTGTTCACCTCGCACCCATTGAGTCAATGGGAGCCCGCGTACGCGTTGTACGACCGGCTCCCATTGACTTCAATGGGAGTCCGACCGAATCGAGTCCGATTGCATGCGAACGCATCGTACTCGTTCGGTCGGACTGCTAGGGTTCGATTTGGTCGGAAATCTCTCCGGGTCCGGCACGGTCGGGGATATTTCCGGCCTGAATCAGAATCGGCCCCCGAGTGTTCGTAAATTCTTAATGTTGAAAACAACATCGTTAGCTGAGCCTTATCTCTTGGGGGTTTTAAGTACTTAAACTAGGTTTCGCCTGGATCTTTTCCATTTTTTGCTGGCTATCCCTAGGGGGTCTAGCAGAGGCCAGGTGTTAGCACCCTGTGGCTGCGACGGGAGTCTCCACAGGATCTGCCACACTTCACATTATTTTGTAAACTATATGAGGTCCCCCGGAAAACTTTTATCCTTCCGATCTTAAAGAGGAAGAATTTTACACAGGCCCGTCCAGCTTTTATTTGTTTACAATTGTTGCATGATGAATGTATTTTTTTTGTTCTCAGTTACCTGAAATCTGCTATGAAGGCCAGGGCTTGCCTGGATTAAATGTCAGTAACGGTCAGGGTCTATGTTACTCCAACGATACACATACTTTAGAAAAGGCCTCGGGACTTACTCTTTTAACTGTTTAAATTTTTTTATTGAGGGTCAAGGGTACACGTACCTGACCTTGCACCTCAGGTTTTGAATCAACATGGACTCTTGTGGCAGGTGATTTAATTGTGATGAACTGTGATATTATTTTATGATATTTTTAAGTGTTGATAACTTTTAATTGTGATGAATTGTGTTATCATTTTATGACATTTTTATGTATTGATATCATTTATGGTTTTATATGATGAAACCGAATAAAGTTGATTGATTGATTGATTGATTGATTGATTGGTGGTCCGTCTGCCAAAGTCATAATACGGCGGTCGAACCACTGGTGCAGCTGTTGCCGGACCTCCACCGTGGGTTTAGCGGTCCATAGGACCGCCAAACTCATAATCAGGCCCTTGAACTTTATTGGAGCCAGATTAAGAACAAATCTATGCTGAGCATTTCTTCTACAAAAAAGAGTATTAAAGATTTAGAATGATCTCAGAGATCATTAGTCTCAGTTTTCTTTGAAAGTGAGTATTCGGCTGCAGATACAAGGCGACATGGCGGGAATCTTGTAAGTTGTCTCTTCGGCAAGATTTCGTTTGCAGAAGTTTGTGGGACACATTCCCAATTACTGGAATTCTGTGTGCCAAGATCACAATCAGAGGATCCTGTTATCCCAACAAGTCAGACAGGAGCTCATATGGTGGTTAAATACTTCCAGCTTTCAAAGAGGGATGACTCTGTTTCCTCCACTACAAACCATCGCAAAGACAGACACTAGTGAACAAGGTTAGGTTGCAGGGATGAAGCATAAGCTTCTTCAGAAGAAATGGTCCTTCTTCCAGAAGGTCCAATCTTCCTATTGGAGGGAACTAGTGGTAATTTGTCCAGCGTTAATGGGAGCCTCTGCTCATCTGGTAGGCAGAATAGTACTCATCTGAGCACACAATATGATTGGGAAAGCCTATAAACAAGCAAGGGGGACACATTTTCAAAGAGTTTGTCAAAGATTACAGATCAGATTTTTTGCTGGATAAGAATAAACGTAGTGTCCTTGGTATCAGTCCATATTCAGTGGACTTCTGAGTTCCCTTGCAGCCATCCAGAGCAGGTAAAGTCCATCCTCCCAGGCTCTCTATCTGAATCCCCAAATATTTACTTATCTATGTTGTTTGTGGGAAATTCCATGAATAGATCTTTCTGAAACTCATAAGAATATTCTTCTTCCTAATTTTTGTTCAAGGAGAAAAGATTAAAGATCGCGAGGCTTAGATTGTCTTTCATGTCCCTGCACAGAGAAGCTTCTGTGTGTGTTTCCCCCATTCTCTCTAAATTTGAGACTTCTGGATTGAGTGAGGAGGGAGAGACAGTTGAAAATTCTGATTGCGCCACCTTATTCAAGAGTTCCCTCTGGTATTAAGTAATATGTACAGGATTTCTTTTTGCATAAAATTTAGCATTATAGGTTAAGTCCTCTTGTTTTTTGCTTTGGTAGTCTTCAATGGTAATGCATTAAGCAAGAAAGGGACAAAGAGGTAATGTATGAATTAATTACCAGTAATCTATTACACTGAGTCCTGTCTTCTTTGCTTCATTCATTATTACCTCCCTCCCTGTTATTTTTCCAGGCGTACTTAAGATATTGAATTTTCTTTCATTCGTATGCTTGCCGTTGACATGAGGGATGATGGAAGGGCAGGGTATATTGGTTTAATTGTTCTTTGATATTGGTGAAATCTAGGAGAAGGCAGACGTGCATCGCTTGTACTAAATGAAGCAAAGAAGCTTGAACTCAGAGTACTAGAACTACTGGTTAAAAAAGTCAAATTAACCTCTGATAATTTTAAGGTTTACATTCTTCCATTGTCAACAAACAAATGTGTTGTAGACCAGTTTGGAGAGCAGTCAGAAGGAGAGATATTAAATCAGTCCAATATTAAATATAATTAAACTATCAGGGAACATCATTGCAAGGATGAGTTTAGCCTCCTTACATACATTTCACCCCAATGTATCATCAAACATTATCCCCAAATTGCTGCTGCTTTTTGTTTCGCTTATCTACTCCAGCTTATTGCTGGAGTTTCATAATAATCTTTTGTGATCATTTTTTCAGAGACCATAATTTTGATCTGATGGAACTGATCTTCAGTTTATTGTTTTCACAATAAAGAAATGTTAGAAAATGTTCAATACTTATATTGATGTGGCTCACAAAGGCAGTATTATTATCTGCATAAAACAGGCCAGCAAGTCCCCCACAATTTTTTCAGATGGCTCTCCAGAGCTTTTAAGATAACAGCAATAAATAAGTTACCAGGAGGGCAATAAGCATAAAATACTGATTTATGCCACAAGTTTTAAAAACGAAATTAGTCCACCTCTTCCCCAGCTCAAATAAATAAATTACAATAAAGCCAGTTATTATAATAAATAGCCTAAATTCCATTGCGTAATGGTGGTGGAATACCCATTAACCTCAACATATTGCAAAGGAATAGCCGGTCTATGGAATCAAATGCTGTTTGAGATCAGCAAAACAGCAGTAAATAGCTCAAATGTCCTTATCATTTGGTCTTCAAAAGTACCAATGTATTGTGCAGGGTCAAGAAGAATTTTCGAAACCCAAAGATTCAATTCTTGTAGACCCTATCAGAAAGCTGTAAAAACAGTGCCTTCACTAAAAACTTGCTTAAAGGACACAACATTGCCAAGAGACGATAATTCTTATCAAAGGCATAGTCATCCTTTTTTCTAAAAGGGGACAAGAACTGAACCCGTTCAAAAATCTGGGATACACCGACGGTCAGGATAGTAAGAAAAACAGTTTTAAGAACTTTGGCCCACTGGTGACGTCACGTTTTTAACACTGCCCTACCTAGGCGTTTGTGGTTGACTGTCCAAGAGTTATTCATGGAGCCACCTGTGAGTCCAGACAAATTGTTATCATTTTAAAGAGAGAATATATATTCTTTCTAGTTTTCATGGCCAATGTCTAGTCTAATTTCCCTGTAACTAACTTTATCTGAACCAACCGCCCCCATGACCAGTTTCCAAAAGAACCTGATAATGCACTCACCAAGGGTTTTTATCATGAAATTTTAACTAACATGGTTAGTTTTTCTCTTTTTTGTAATACAAGGGCTTAGTGATGACCCCCCAGAAATACAATGTAAAGAAGACCTAACCTCAGTGTTAGCAGTTTAAATATTCTGTCCAGGCAGTAAATACACACTGATTACTACAAACTCAGAACATTTAGCAAAAAAGCCCTAATTGGGGCGCTCCCCATTGTGACTATGAAATTACTGGAACATAACTTAATCTGACAAAAAATGTAGAGCTCTTGGAAACCCCAATCAGTAGTCTTCCAGAGGCATTACCCTTTTATCCCTTTTTGGCATCAAAATAAAATATGGAAAAAGTCATACGGACAGAATTAATCAACCAAGTTTTTTTTTTCACAACAAAAATTTATTGTCAACAGCCAAGATAGGCCTGCCAAGGCCAGGTACCATGACAGGACAAAACCTTCTTCTAAAGCGTCGTGACAGAGTCCTCCACCGTTGATATCGTGGATTCGGCCTCAGTTATATGCTGTACTGCATTACGAAGATCCTGCCTGAGGAGCATGACGTCGGATCTGACAGCACCAATCTTGGCCACCAGCATGACCCTGGATTGTGTTATGGCGGCCAATATGGCGGCATTGTCTGGCATAGTCGGTGGTGGGCTGCTTGTAGTTGGGGCCTGCGCAGCGGCACCAGCATATTTATCTATTGTGTACTGCCGTGCCGTCGCATAGGGGTTTTTGTCTTTAGTCATGATGCAGGAATATGGCATTTGCGGTGGGCTCACCTGATAGTAGGATCAGTGAGTGAGGGTGTACCAATTCAAAATGGTTAGAGAGTCACTAAGGATCCAGGAGGGCCCACCTGGGGTTCACCGTGTTGAGGGGTGGCGGGAGGTCCAGGCAGTCCGCAGGCAGCGACCACGCCGACCAGTCACTGGCTCCATGCCCCAGGCGTACAGTCTACCTATGATTTAGGAGAGTTGCGTAGACAGCGACCGCAACACCAGGCCAAGTGCCCACGTTCCGCCAACCTCCACTCAGAAAATTCTACCTCCAGTCTCCGATATAAGGCACGAGTCACACACATCTAGGCCAAGAGGGGGGAGAGGTGCCACCTTCCCGCGTCGATCGATTCACCAGAGGTGCCCAGTTATTGGAGCGCACATATCGGTAGTATGGCCCTACTCACAGCAGGATCCCAACAGTCGTATGCCGCCCCGAAGCCACCAGACCCATCAATGAAGGCCCAGAAGCGGGGCACACAGTCCACGGCCCACCTTAAAATGTAGTTCCCAGGATTCAGGGCGCCAGTGGGAACCACCGCAGGGATCGATGCCGCCCACGGCCGCACCAGTGTCCCCGCGGTGGCCGCCAGTAGGCAGATGGAGCTAGATGTGTCATTGAGCAGCGGAGCTGCCCGCTCCCACGCCACACCAGGCCACACCGAACAAGTGCAGGCACGCCGCGGCCTGATATGGCCGCCGAATCGCACAGGAATGGGCTGCGATATGGTGCCGCAACCTCTGCGGCCCACCGGGGACACGGCACAGCTTCTCGGCACCACCCCTCACGCAAGGGCTAGGATCCGCAGGCCGCAGCCTCTCTTCAGTGCCAGGTCGTCTCACGGGCTGGGTGGACGAGTTTGACACAGCTCATGTGGGGCCGACAGGTACGGAGACCATCCACCCAGGATATGGTACTGTATGTAGGGCCGAAACGGCAGGATTTTCAGGCGGATTAATGAGGGGCTACGGGAGCTCGCTTACAGGGTGTCCGCCATGTTGGACCGCTAGGCCACGCCCCCCCAATCAACCAAGTTTTTTATCAGGATAATAATTGATATTGGTCAAATATTTAATGTAAACTATAATCATCCCAACAGGCTGCCTTTGTTCTTGAAAATGGCATTCATAACAACAGGGCATAGACTGAGTAATACATTTATTGTTTTATTATTTATTACCTCACAGAACCAAGCCTCATATTAGACGGGTCTTGTTACAGCCAAATCACGATTCAAATTGTTTTCAGTAGCACTAGCATTAATATCATTGCTGTCGTACTATTCACTCTCCATTCGAATTGAGATCAACTGATATACTAAAGCACTCGTATTGTCTAGATGTCCAGAAGGAGGTTTACATCCCTGCAAAGACTGTAGACCCCTGCTCAAACTAACAGTATCATTCTAGATGGTGAGACCACTATAGCCTCTCAAGCAGCTACTAGCACACTTTCCTGCAAATACTGGCATGGCATCCTAACCTAGAACTTGGGAAGATGATCGTACTACTGAAGATCAACCACAAAAATATCGTGGTATAACAGTGTTGAGTCAAAAAATCCTATACCACAATATCGAATAGTTATTGACCCATTGTAAAATGCTAAAATACCGAAAGACATAATACAAGCATAAAAATATCGTAAATAACATATTATCACTAGATAAAATATAGAAATACACAATATCAACAATTATATCTCAAATATTAATACACACACAAATATTTAAAAACTAAAATATCTACAAACAAATTTGCCAACAAATAAAAATAATTAATAAATACTGATAAAACTATTAAAGAAAAATAAATACAACCAAATACATATACATAAAAAATAAAATGATCAAGGAAAATCAAACCAAAAACTGTTAACCAATCAGAACAAAAACCACAATTAAGAAACCACTATACAAATGTGTTACAAAAATGAAACATATTGCACAGAATTTTAATAAATTTTGTTTAATAAAGTTTTGTTGCAATTTTATGACCCATCAAATTAAATTATATTAAATAATTACAAAATTTAATGTGCATTTTATTGGACCAAAAAAACCAACTTGTACAAAGTAAAAATGTTTAGCACTTTACAAATAAAACACAAACTACATAAATGTGCACACACACATTATATATTAGGCAAACAAAAACTATAATATTAAGCATTTTGGGCCTGATCAAGATCTTGGTGGACAGGGATATTCCGTTAGCCAAGATACAATTCCATTATATCCTATAGAACTTGTAATTTGGCTGACGAGATATCCGTCACATTTGTGATTAAGTATCCCATCTAATCAGGCCCTAAGATATATATTAACTAATAAAACAACAAAGTAAGCCAGAGTGAGGATAGTGTTGGACTCCGAGGGGTGGAGATTTACTATTCCTACTCCAAACTGGGGAAAGTGTTGCACTCTGGGCTGTCTGAATTTACTATTCTCACTCCAAACGTAGTCACAATGGGGAAAGTGTTGGGCTCTGGGGAGTTCAGATTTATTATTCCCACTCCAAACATAGCCACACTGGAAAAAGGTTAGACTCTGCAGGGTTCATATTTACTATTTCCTCTCCAAACTCAGCCATAGTGGGGAAGGTCCTAGACTATGGGAGCTTTAGATTTGCTAATCAAACTCCAGAATTTGCACATTGAGGAAATTGTTGGATTTTAGAATCCATTCTAAATTTAGCCACATTGAGGAAAGAGTTGGACGTATGTGGGGTGTAGTTTTATTATTCCCACACGACACTTATGGGATTATTCTGATGGCGGTCGGACCGCATCGGACGGCTCGTCGGATGTGGCCCATATGCCATCTGTTGCTGTGGTCCGACCGACGCATTACAATGCATGTGGTCGGAGGCAGCCGGCGGAGGAACAGTCCGACGGGCTTAAGGAGCCCGTCGGACCGTTGGAGGGTGAGTAACCCCTATAACAGGGGCGGTGCCTGCTCAGGCACCGCCGTAGGGATTACAATGTCCCTTTCCAGCTGCCCTTTCATGGCGGTTTACCCGCCAAGAAAAGGCAGGTAGAAAGTGACTTTGGAGGCTCCTAGCAGGGCCCCCTTCCACCTGGCCCGCGGCTAAAGGGCCTGTGGGGCACCAATAGTGCCCCCTAAACATCCCTGCACTGGGTGGCAGGCACCGCATGGTGCAGGGATATTTTTAACGTGTGCACCTTCTATTGTGGCGTGTTCTGCAGCCCGCAGAACAAGCCTCAATGGAAAATATACACATTGCGACCACCATGAAGACGGTCGCATTGTAATAAGGGCAGCGGGACCTCCGACTCCTTGTCGGGTGGTCTCGCTTCCGCTATGGTGCCGTTCAGACGAGAGCCCGACCGGCATGGTAATGATGCCCTTAGTCATATTGGGGAAAGTGTTGGACTCGGGGGGTTGGTTTTACTATTCCCATTCTAAACTTAAACACATTCTAGAAAGTGTTAGAATTCAAAGGGTTCAGATTTACTATACCCACTCCAAAAGTAGCCAGAGAATGTAAATCTTTGAACTCTTCATCATGAGAGGTGGTATGCACACCGTCGTTTCTCTGCATATATTCCAAATTCTCAAACTTTAAAGAGTTGCGTGCGAAACTGGGCTGTGCCTTGCCCTAATGCACCATTTGATGAATACAATGCTGTGGGGAGCGCGTGTGAACGCTCCTCTCCCAGACGCTGTCTTGTGGATTGTTACCTGCCTTGTTATGTTGGCCTAGGCCTGGCTGCCATGCTGCTTTTCTTTGCGCACGTTACACTGAGCCGGGCCTCCCTCGCCCTTTGCTCGTGCCAAGTTCTTTTGCACTGTCTGCATTTTCTGTTGTTCACCTTTTTGGGCTCAGTCTGCACAAACATGTACAAGGTCGCATAACAATGTATTTTGGTTCTTCCTGATATGGCCAGTCTCGCGCACCCAGACATAACATTAGGTGCAATTGCCATGAAGAATTTGGTATGCTTTTAATACTGTGGTTTACTAGCGCTTAACACACTTGGAGAAATCCCTTTCAGTGAGAAGAGCTATGATGTCCTGCTGATGTAATTCTGCATCTAGAGACTGAGGTATGGGGGTTCGCTAGTCAAAGCCCAGAGGTCTTCTATTATTATAATAAACTATCTTACTGCAAGGGGAGGGTGGTAATGTAATTTATACGTTTATCCACTGAGCTCCGAGATGCTTTCCCCGTTTGTATTCTATGGAATTGTAACCATGCTGCTTATATTAGTCATATGCATTATGCTATTAGTACTGACACGTGTACTGTACATTAGAGCACGTAAGTTGGAATAAACATTTTAAACTATCCAGTGTCTCTTCCTACGCACCTTGTGGACAAGTACGAGTGAGTGACGAAAGAGTGTTCTTGCTTCTGCGAGTCCTGAGATAAAGATACCGTGTTCTGGGTTGTCCAAACATTAGTACTTGGGTGCTAATGGGATGCTAAGCTAGTTGGGTTGGGGTTTTTGGGTGCTACGGTATATGGTGGCAAACCACTGTATTCCGGGGTCCCATTTTCCTGTGCATAGCTCTGTGTATGTGCAGAAACCTTATGACATGGCGCGACCACCGTGGGGCCGCTTATCTGCGAGACGCTTGAGTAGTACTTGTGCTTGTCCACAAACCCCTCGCGTACGCTTCCGGAGGCGTATGTGACGGTGATACCTCCTATATTGAATGTTTTATAGGTTCTTTCAAGCTTGATGTTATTAAAAAAGGTTAGTTAACAGACCCATTTTTGTGCTCCCTGTTAGGTTGTCGGATATTATTGTTTAGTCATGGCTGGTGTGGCGATTGCTGCACATAGTCGAGGAGCACTCCGAGACCACTTACGGGTGTATGGAGTGCCTGATACAGGGATCGATTTGGTCTTTGTGGTTCAAGCCGATCCGGCTTACCACTTTGAGGTGTTTTACACTTGGATCACTTTTGAAGCGGTGGAGGCAGATGATAATCTGTTTCATGAATATAAACCCACCGTTATTCCTGCTGCCTATCGACCCTATACCACTCTTGAAGTACCTCTCACGGCTTGGCAGCACCGTGTTTGGTTTAATGGCGCCCTACCACAACCAACTACCGCAGTTCGTTTAGGCCCCTTGTCAATTCAGGGGGCCACTTGGCCTGTATTGGCCGGGTATACCCCGCATCCAAATTATCTGGCATTACCGCTTGCGGAACTGCGCACTATGCATACCGAATTGGTACGAGTGCATCGAGCCCTAGTGACATACGTTACAGGTAGTCTACATGGAGCTGCTCCTGTAGTCGCAGGCCAACCAGCTATAGCCGCTGGAGTGACTATAAGTCCTGTCATGGTAAATTCTGTGATGGGCAAACGTCCACAAAATAAGGACGACTATCCTTACTGGCTTGCAGAAAAGTTCGATCAGATAGAAGCAGTGTTTCCCCATACATCCCCAGTAGATAAACACCGCATCCTCACGATAAGTTTGCCAAAAGACATAATCCCCGATTTGACATCATGTGAAAACTGGGGTAAGGTATTCGCAGCAGTTTATTCAAAATGTTTTGGAACTCCTTCCATGACGGTTCTACCCTCTGTAATTAAAAAAGTACAGGATGAACATGGCCCTGAAGCGGCTGTGGAATTAGGGATGAGACTAGTGGGAGTGTTTGATGTAGTAGCTGAGCTGATCCTTGGAAATGTCAAGGGCGATGCTATGAACTTTCAAGTAGCGAATGCTTTGGCTTTGGTCCCAGAGTTGGACAGGCCCCGCGAATTACCGAAAATTATTGCCCGGGCTTATAAAACAATTGGAAGAAATAGCCTGGGCAACAAGCCTTTTGTAAAAATGCAAACTCAATCGCAAACGCAAGTTACACAAGCAAAAAGTGCATCTGAGAAAGATGATAAACCGGTCTTCACTAAAAAGAGTTGGAGACAGAAAAAACAGGGTAAGCAACAAAAGAAGCCGGGGTCGAGAGGCGCTTCCCCAGTTTCGGTTTCTTCTGAACGTACTTATGATTTACGTGATAGGTCAAGGATTAAATCACCAGAAAGGTTTCAGAGCTCTGATACGCGTTCTCCTCGTTCTTCACAGGCCCAGACGTCGTCACAGGCTGGTGGAGGAGGACGGCAAGATAGAGGAAGGGGCCGAGAGGCTCCCCAGGAGCGAGACCAACCTCGACAACAAGTCAGAGGGAAAGCAGAAGACTTTCATCTTCCTCGACCGCAATTTCAGAAGAAAAAGGTTGCCGCTGTCACAGCGAAATATGCCTCAGACCGTGAGAACGAGACTCCAGAATTGGACGTGGGCAGTGACCCTCCTAGACAGCGCCGCGGAAGTTACCATAGTGCGGGAGGCGCTACGTCCTCATATGGAGGCGACAGCAACTGAAACATTCGTTACTGTAGAGACAGCTGACACGAGAGTGGCACCCCCTGACAGACTATATAATATAGTCATACAAATTGAAGGTGACATACCGCGTGAAATAAAAGGGATTTTTTGGGAAAATCTAACCTCTTCATATGACATTTTGTTAGCAGAGGTGGATTGGCCACCCCCATTCGTTCTCGCTGCACATAAAGGAGAGGAGGTAATCCTTCCAAGCTTCTCACGGCATGTCCCAAAAGACAAAGCTGAAGCACTTGCAGCTGAGTGGGCTGTGTACCTGGCACCAGCGTTATACCGCAACCATGTGGGATGGGATGAAGAATCACCTCCTCATGCAATACCTTTGCGGTCACTACCGCAGCCACAACCCCAATATCCCATCAAACGGCAGGCAAAAGGCCCCGTCTCCGAAATTCTGACACAGTTGGAATATCAGGGAGTAATTGAACCATGCGTATCACCTATGAACAATCCCCTTTTCGTGGTTTCTAAACCCGATGGAACGTACCGCTTAGTTTTGGATTACCGGCATTTAAATACACATTGTCGGAACTTTGCGGTGCAAAATACACACAGTTCTGCGCTTGTAGACAGTCTTGTTCGTAAAAAATACAAAACGACACTTGACCTTTCAAACGGTTTCTACACGCACAACCTAGCCCCGGAGAGTGGTCAATGGACCGCATTCACTTCCGGTGGTAAATTATTCCAGTTCCGGCGTTTACCCATGGGCTACAAAAATAGTCCGGGTATATTCGCCGCCCGTGTTGTTTCTTTGTTAAATGACATTGATCAAGACGCATGTTCGTACGTAGATGACATCTATCTGACGGACGACGAATTATTTCAGCATTTGTCCCGTGTGGACCGCATTATTCTTGAATTTGCGGAGCAGGGTTACAAATTTAACTTTGCTAAATCACACATTGCTGAATTTACAGTTCTGTTCTTGGGCTATGAGCTCAACAACGAAGGTAAGGGCTTAGCCCCCCATTTCTTGGAAAAATGTGCACATTTGTGCCCCCCAAATACTCTGAAGAAACTTCAGTCTTTGCTGGGTTTCCTGAATTTCGGGCGTACTTACATTCCCGAATATGCCCAGCGTATCAAGCCTTTGTATGCTTTGATACAACCTACTTATTCAAGGTCTTGCTGGCTGCCTGAGCATACCTCAATTCTGCAGTCTTTGCAGACAGACCTTTTGGAGTCTAAATATCTTTTGACTCGTGATAACCACACAAACCTGGTGATTAGAATAATTCCGGGGCGGTGGGATTCACATACTTAACCTTTAATGAAGGTGATACAGTACCCATCGCATACAAGTCACATCTGTACACTTCCGCTGAATTGCGCTTTACCTCTGTCGAAAAAGTTCTAACTGCAGTGCAAATGGCGATTCTAAAAGAACGCGCACTGGCACAGGGAAAGCGGATTCTAGTGGTAACACCCTGTCCTGCCCTAGAGGCAGTAACAAAGGCAAGTGTACCGAACTCAAAAGCAATGCATCCCCGTTGGATACAATGGGCTACATCCTTGACGTCTTCGGACGTCACTTTTGTTTTTGATTCTTCTCTGCAGACTCAGGAGTTTTTGCAGTATGAATTCGTTCATCCTCCTCCTTTGTTTTTATTACCGCTTGAGGATTACAAATGTGTGATCTACACCGATGGTTCGGCGCAACCGGCCACTGGGTCCAAGCACGCTTATTCAGCTGCATGTGCTATTGTTGCGGGTTCCTTTGTAGATGGAAAGTTCAAATCCTCTGCAGTGCATACTCGCACACTTGGAGATAGTACCGCACAATTGGCCGAGCTGCATGCATTGCTACTTGCACTTGAGTTCGCTTCTCAGGATGAGACCACTCTTATTGTATGTGATTCTTTTTACTGTGTACAATCTTACAATGACAATCTGTTTTTCTGGTCGAAAAACGACTACAAGGACGCAAAAGGGAGCACAATTAAGCATAAAATGCTTTGGGTTCGAGTGGCAGAATTGCAACAACGTCTGCCCCTCACACAGGTGGTTCACACCTTAGGCCATCAGCGGGTGGGCGCACACGCTATAGGTAACGATCTGGCAGATGAAGCTGCCCGTTCAGCAGTAGTCACGTGTTCAGTAGCAGCGGTTACCAGGTCCATGTCTAAAATAGACCCTGTTATATTAGCAGCTATTGCTGCAACCAAGGAAGGTAATAATTACCCTACAGGTTTCCCTTCCAAGTATTCTTACACATTAAGTCCCGATCAGGTTCCTTATGTAACTATACCTGACGTTGGAGATCGGCTGATCCCCAACGCGGACCGCAGGAGTGCCTTGATATCAGCTGCACACGAAGGCATGGCTTCGGCTCATGCAGGTGTGTCAGCTACAGTTTCCATCTTGCAGCAGCGTTATTGGTGGCGTGGATTGTATAAAGACACCCGTGCTTTTGTGCTTTCTTGCGATGTTTGTCAACAGATTAAGCCTTCAACGGTAACACGTCCACCACAAACCCCGCTCTGCATTGCTAACAGACCCTTTGGGTGTGTTTACTTGGATCACTGCGGTCCATTCTCATCAGACACTGCCTATAAATACATCTTAGTGGCAGTGGACTCGTGCACACGGTTTCTCTGGGTCTGGCCACAACGGAGTGCTGACGCCCGAAATGTAATCAGGGATTTGCGTGTCTTTGTGGGAATTTTCGCATGCGGCACCTTCCATTCGGACCAAGGTCCAGCGTTTGCCTCTAGGGCTTACAAGGATGCAATGGCTTCGCTTGGGGTGCGGGTGAAATTTTCGTCTCCGTATAGGCCTGAGGGCAACTCTATCGTTGAACGAATGAACCGTGACTTAAAGCAATCCTTAACAGCTAGGGTTATAGGTACTGGCAGGAACTGGCTGGCCCATTTGTATACCGTTCAGCGTGCACTTAATAATCTCCCTAGAAGACCTCTGGGTGGGCGGACCCCATACGAAATGCTCTTTGGCATAAGAATGTTTGTGCCTGACCTTGAGGGTCCAGACATCGCGGCGCAATCCGCCAAGTTTGATGTAGATAACCATTCTGCTATGTTACAGGACTTACAAGAAGCCCGAGACAAACTTGCAACTACACATTTGCCTTCAGCCACAGATCCTGCGTTGCAGATTCCGGTAGCCGGCTGGCTTCCAAAGGTTGGAGAACTGGTTCGAGAAAAGGTTGAAAACAAAAAAGAATTCGGCCCCTCTTTTCGTGCACCGGTTCCAGTTCTGGGCTTGAAGGGAACACGTACAGTCATTTTACCACCGCTTCCTGGTCGCAAGGAGAACAGATACATCTCAGTGGAAAATGTCAAGCTACAGCGCCTGGCCGATCCTGAATAGTGTCACACCAGCGGTCTCTTGTCCTGCCATTTATCGGACATATGTTCATAGTCCATCTGCACGAACGATCGCTGATGCTGTAATTGAGATGGTTGATTTGCCTGAATCCTCTAACTTTGCCTGAAACTACGATTGATCCCCAACTCTCCACCAATATCGACGAGGACGAGTATACTTATCCTGCATCAGAATCGGTGGCACATCAACCAACAACGCCACTTGGCCCGACTCGTTATTCCTTTGATTCGGATTCCACATCTTCAAAAGTTCCATCCAAGTTCAGTATTTTTATATCCTGGTTTAGAGACAATTTTTTGATTCCACCCTGGACATACATCTGGTTGGTACTTTTCTTGATATTTTTGTTCATGTCCATTGGCTTTGTCACAGTGTTTTTTCTACTAATTAATGGTCACTATTTACCTGAACGCTCTGCTGTAGACTATGTTTCTGGAACTTTGGCTCCTCATTCCTCGTCTCACATCATGAAGCGTGACCACACATTTGTGAACATTTCAGCTTTCCCAGTTGCTGATGGCATCGTATGGGATGCAGTGAATTATCAAATCCATGGTCCGACGGAAATTATTAATGTACCTAATGTCCTTCGTGTTTCAATGGGTGATGTAGTACAAAATAATATTCATTCTGATGATTGGGATGTGCATGCCGTTGAAGCATTGTTTGCCGATTTAAAATATTATGCATCTTTTAATGCTGAAGATTTATATATGAATTCTGCTAATTATGCCGATTTGTATTGTTACCAACATTGGGGTAATCATTTTCTCCATAAGCCCAGTGCCCTGCGTAGTTCTGTTAACTATACCCAATGGGAACATTGTCCAAACCCCTTGCCAGGTAGCTCTCAAACTCTTCGAAATAAGTTTAATTATTTCACTGATTTTAATCGGTCGAACCCTGCATCCTATTATTTTAGACTAAATAACACATCAACTCAGAAAATTATGTTAACACACACCAAATTGCTTTATTCAGGTTCCTTTCTAAGTGCCCTAGCTGTGGGTGGTTATGAGTACTGGGATAATACAGTGGATTTAAAATCTATTTGGGGCTCCAAGCCATGGCAGGTACAGGGAACCGAGGCATTACACCGTGCTTGCCTCATCCCTACACAAATTATGTTCCTCAATGTCTCCATCTATCAGACTACATGTTGGGGCTTAGCAACCACTAAACAATTGAATACTCCATCCATACCATCCCTGTCGAGTTTTCCCAATGAAAGCTCACGATTCAATATGTCCCTCGTGTCCCTGCAGGCTCTATTACAGAATAATTCATTTAATGTTTCTGAGCTGGTTCAGTCACCCTGGTTAGTATGGCCTATATCATCTAACGCATGTCAAATACGTTTTCACGATTCTGGTACTAGCTACACACAGAATAGGCCTGATCCGAGATTTACTGCTTCCCGTACTGTCACTACATATTCTGTAGGTAAATTATGCAAACAATGGCTGCAACATTCGTCCCTTGATTCTGTTAAACAACATTTGTCCCTCCTTTCAGGCAATATTGATCTGTCCGACTTTGTTTTGGGACCTCGTGGTCCCCGACCTAAAAGATTCATTTATGAAACATATAATGAACTCTGGAAGCTATCACAAATGGAAGCTGCTTCCCGTCTTCGGGAAATAGATCAAGCAAATTTGGAAAAGGTGCTTGCTGTTGTTGACAATAGTATTAATACCCTGTCTTCTCGCATTTATACTTTGGAGAATATTGTGTCTTCTGTTGTTGATATTGTACAAGATGATGTTTCTGTGTTATATCATGGGCAGAATCAATTGCGTTCGGTTATGCAGTTTGCATGGACTTTACAAACGCTCAAGTTAGGTAAAGTTCCTTGGCATTTTTTGAACACCTCTGCCTTGTTTCTACCTTTTAACTTAACTGACAAACAGCAATTTATGTCCATGAAAGATGCAACTTACACTCTATTACATATCGAAAAGATGGATCCTTTGCCGTTCTCTGTTGCAGAACTCGATTCTGCTGTATGGCTAGTCCATGGGGTTATCGCTTTACCTTTTTCCTTGTTTGAATTTGACTCGTGCATGAAACATTATCCTGTGGGCCGTTACCGGCCCTTGGGCAGTGCTTTCCTGCATGAACTCTGGTCCTTGCCTTTCATGTATAAATGCCTTCGGGACGGCAAGGAAGTCTTTCTCACGGGGGAGTACTGCGACTCGACTATGGGTCATTCGCTTATTTGTAAACACATTAAATTGCATGGCTCATGTAGCGTTTCCGCTCCTAATCTTGCTTGTGTGCTGAAAGGTATTCCTGCTCCTGTTATTTCACCTACTTTCACTCTCCTTTCCAATGGTAGTTATTTACTTTTAAATAACGAAAACTGTTGTGGCCTGCAAGCTGGCATTCCTTACATTGTAACAGTTTCGCACAGGGTTGTCTGCTGCAAAAATGTGCTTTTTCCTCCCCCTCATGGCAAGGTTGATATCTCTATTTGGCCTTCCATCCCTACCATGGAAGCAGATTTCAATAGACTGAGCAGAATAAAGGCACTATTATTAAACGAGGAAGTTATGCTCACGTCCGCCCGGGAGACATTCATTCTCCAGGTGGCGAGTACCCACAGTGAAATACAGGCCCTTTTAAATACTAATCTCCCCCAACATTTTGGGGAGTTAATACATCGTATTTTTAACGCATCTAACACTGAAGGCCTAGTACACTTTTTTAAGGTCGTGGGGTCGGGCTTGGTGTCCTCCTTCCAAACTATTTTTGGTGCCATCCCGGCTTTCATACATTCTATTTTTTCCAGTGTCTTTGGCGGTTTCCCATTGATCCTCGCTTTAGCGGCTGGTGTCTTGCTCTTAATTTGCTTTCTGCGCAATGGCTGCTCCCCGATGGGACCTGCTCGATCCAGAACGCCTCCAGCTGCTCCGTGAGCGCCTTTTGGCCGGTTTTGGTGTCTTGCCATTGGCGACACTGAGTGTGTCATATACTCTTTCATTTCGCTTTGCGTATTTCACTTGCGTGCAACCTGTGATGACTTGTGTCCGCTGTCCTTTCACCTGGACTCTGGATTATTGCCTCTCCAATTCGTCATTGTCTGTTCCGGATTTTGTTCAGTTGATGGGTCCCTTAGAGGCCCATGAGCAGGACTGTTCCGTTGCTGGCTGTATGGCGCGTGCGGCTGCACTGGGGATTTTGGCGCAATGGGATATCTGGGCGGCTGCCCAGGATCTCCTACAACGAAGCTGTTTCAATTATCACGCAAGCTGTCCCGCATTGCTTTTGGATGCTCCCTTTGTTGAGGAGCATTCCTGCTCTTTTGATCTCATGGATTGGATGGCATCTATGTTTTTTGACAATTCCAATGATGAACTCTTGGAGGGTATGGCTTTTCTCTGCACTTACACTTTCATGGATTGACCTGCCCTTCGCCGTTTGGGCGCTCCCTGTGCTCCGACGGCTCTGTTTTTCCTCTGATGGGCCTCTGTCCTGGCCTCTGGACTGACCAGGGGAGGGTGTCTTGTGGATTGTTACCTGCCTTGTTATGTTGGCCTAGGCCTGGCTGCCATGCTGCTTTTCTTTGCGCACGTTACACTGAGCCGGGCCTCCCTCGCCCTTTGCTCGTGCCAAGTTCTTTTGCACTGTCTGCATTTTCTGTTGTTCACCTTTTTGGGCTCAGTCTGCACAAACATGTACAAGGTCGCATAACAATGTATTTTGGTTCTTCCTGATATGGCCAGTCTCGCGCACCCAGACATAACATTAGGTGCAATTGCCATGAAGAATTTGGTATGCTTTTAATACTGTGGTTTACTAGCGCTTAACACACTTGGAGAAATCCCTTTCAGTGAGAAGAGCTATGATGTCCTGCTGATGTAATTCTGCATCTAGAGACTGAGGTATGGGGGTTCGCTAGTCAAAGCCCAGAGGTCTTCTATTATTATAATAAACTATCTTACTGCAAGGGGAGGGTGGTAATGTAATTTATACGTTTATCCACTGAGCTCCGAGATGCTTTCCCCGTTTGTATTCTATGGAATTGTAACCATGCTGCTTATATTAGTCATATGCATTATGCTATTAGTACTGACACGTGTACTGTACATTAGAGCACGTAAGTTGGAATAAACATTTTAAACTATCCAGTGTCTCTTCCTACGCACCTTGTGGACAAGTACGAGTGAGTGACGAAAGAGTGTTCTTGCTTCTGCGAGTCCTGAGATAAAGATACCGTGTTCTGGGTTGTCCAAACATTAGTACTTGGGTGCTAATGGGATGCTAAGCTAGTTGGGTTGGGGTTTTTGGGTGCTACGGTATATGGTGGCAAACCACTGTATTCCGGGGTCCCATTTTCCTGTGCATAGCTCTGTGTATGTGCAGAAACCTTATGACAACGCACAGCGTGAGTGGATATTGTATCCTACTCAGAATTCGACAGGGACGTGCGATCAGCACTTTTTAACTTTATTCATATTCATCCCATTTAATCCACAATGTTTGCCAGAACTTTCATGTTGTCCTTTTCTTTATCCACATGTATGGCGTCCTGCATTTTGAATGCTTCCCATATTTCAGTGTGCCCATCCAGACCTCTCGAAAATACGAACAGAATGCAGAGAATCGTTAAGAGCAGCATCTTCTTTATTAGGAACCCAATGCATTTCGGGCTGATGTCAAGCCCTTCGTCTGGGGTAACTGGAAGTTAACAGTTTGAAAACAACCATTACTAAATATCCTCTATGTAACATAATCATCGCATCAATTCATGATTCATTATACAAAAAATTATCCCCTTGTGCTTATTCGTAATCAAAAATTGCGTTTGAAACTCAAACTTTCTGCCTCCCCTTAAACCCCCAACCATTTTTATTCACTCCCCAACCCGTGCTGTGCAAAACTATACATGTGTAAAACCACGTTCCCTCTGGTATCAAGCCCCTCCCTTTCTATGCTTCGTATAACCACCTATTCCCCCATCAACAAGTCACATTCTCCCCATTCTACCCATGCTCTCTATCACACATTCTACTAAAGCACTCATATTCACCATCATTAAAGAAACAAACAACCCACCTCAACTCCGATCTTGCACACAATTTACCTCTCTTTCATCTTCCTACAATCATACAATCACCGCTCTCACTTCACTCACACATCTTCAGAACAACCAACTAACTCACTATACCATACTTATTCACATTAACACGTCCTTAAACCACACAGACCAACTACAAACGTACCTGCTCACTCGATAATCTCATTTGCCGCACGACGTGCGCCACTAACAGCTGTTCTCTCCCGTGTAACGAACCCGCTGTTAAATCCCACTTTCAAACCACGCGTGCTCCGCCCATCCCATTTGAAAACAATTAATTCAATCACCTGACTCCCCAAATCAACCTCCAAACTATAACTCCCATAATGCACTTCCATTCGACTCGTGATTGTCGCCGCCAATATAATACTACACCCAAAACAAGCTTATTACTTATTCAAAAAAAATCATGAATTCTAAATGTTACATGGACATAACCCGTCCGTTTGTTCACTCTCAGAAATATCCAAAATTTCAGATGATATTCATAAGAATTTGCTGTTTACGCCACACATGGAATCTTGACTAAGAACATCCTACATTCAAGTGTTTCTTTAAATCCGGGTGCAAAAACCAACAGGGGGGCAACGAACTTGAAACATCATGAGAGGTGGTATGCACACCGTCGTTTCTCTGCATATATTCCAAATTCTCAAACTTTAAAGAGTTGCGTGCGAAACTGGGCTGTGCCTTGCCCTAATGCACCATTTGATGAGTACAATGCTGTGGGGAGCGCGTGTGAACGCTCCTCTCCCAGACGCACAGCGTGAGTGGATATTGTATCCTACTCAGAATTCGACAGGGACGTGCGATCGGCACTTTTTAACTTTATTCATATTCATCCCATTTAATTCACAATGTTTGCCAGAACTTTCATGTTGTCCTTTTCTTTATCCACATGTATGGCGTCCTGCATTTTGAATGCTTCCCATATTTCAGTGTGCCCATCCAGACCTCTCCAAAATACGAACAGAATGCAGAGAATCGTTAAGAGCAGCATCTTCTTTATTAGGAACCCAATGCATTTCGGGCTGATGTCAAGCCCTTCGTCAGGGGTAACTGGAAGTTAACAGTTTGAAAACAACCATTACTAAATATCCTCTATGTAACATAATCATCGCATCAATTCATGATTCATTATACAAAAAATTATCCCCTTGTGCTTATTCGTAATCAAAAATTGCGTTTGAAACTCAAACTTTCTGCCTCCCCTTAAACCCCCAACCATTTTTATTCACTCCCCAACCCGTGCTGTGCAAAACTATACATGTGTAAAACCACGTTCCCCTCTGGTATCAAGCCCCTCCCTTTCTATGCTTCGTATAACCACCTATTCCCCCATCAACAAGTCACATTCTCCCCATTCTACCCATGCTCTCTATCACACATTCTACTAAACCACTCATATTCACCATCATTAAAGAAACAAACAACCCACCTCAACTCCGATCTTGCACACAATTTACCTCTCTCTCATCTTCCTACAATCATACAATCACCGCTCTCACTTCACTCACACATCTTCAGAACAACCAACTAACTCACTATACCATACTTATTCACATTAACACGTCCTTAAACCACACAGACCAACTACAAACGTACCTGCTCACTCGATAATCTCATTTGCCGCACGACGTGCGCCACTAACAGCTGTTCTCTCCCGTGTAACGAACCCGCTGTTAAATCCCACTTTCAAACCACGCGTGCTCCGCCCATCCCATTTGAAAACAATTAATTCAATCACCTGACTCCCCAAATCAACCTCCAAACTATAACTCCCATAATGCACTTCCATTCGACTCGTGATTGTCGCCACCAATATAATACTAAACCCAAAACAAGCTTATTACTTATTCAAAAAATATCATGAATTCTAAATGTTACATGGACATAACCCGTCCGTTTGTTCACTCTCAGAAATCTCCAAAATTTCTGATGATATTCATAAGAATTTGCTGTTTACGCCATACATGGAATTTGACTAAGAACATCCTACATTCAAGTGTTTCTTTAAATCCGGGTGCAAAAACCAACAGGGGGGCAACGAACTTGAAACATCATGAGAGGTGGTATGCACACCGTCGTTTCTCTGCATATATTCCAAATTCTCAAACTTTAAAGAGTTGCGTGCGAAACTGGGCTGTGCCTTGCCCTAATGCACCATTTGATGAGTACAATGCTGTGGGGAGCGCGTGTGAAAGAATATGGCCTATTAAAAATAAAATGTAAATATTTTATCTTAACAATATTAAAATTAAAATCGCATATTTCTAAATCTATTTCAAACTTTTTCCAGATTATGAACAGAAATGATATACTATTTACATATTGTTAAAAATAACAAACAAAAATAAATTTTCAAAAGTAGTTTTAACTACAGTTTTATTTGAACAAAAATACCATTGAAAAATAAAAAAATCTGATATTTTGAATCAACATTTAAAATAAACAAAAATTAAAATTCAAAGATAATGAAACAAAAATTCAAAGATAATAAAACAAACATATATATATATGTATACATCTCATGATAAATAAAAATATTATATAAATCAAATGCAAATTTTACTCACACATAAAGTAACTCAAACACACTACTCCCCAAAAAACCTATGAACCCTACCAACATGAACAAAGTGTTTAATATTTTGAACAAATTTTATAAACTACATTTTGATACTTAAAAATCCCCAAAAATTAAAAAAAGATATAATTAAATAGCATATTAAAATTGTGAAATACTTCTCATCCTATTCCTCTACATTACTTAACCAATAAACCCAAAAATGTTAAATTGAAATTATGAAAAATAAACATAAAAAATGTAAATTACAGAAATACAAAAACCACCTGCATAAAAATTGGCAAATATTTTTTTCAACTTTTAAAACACAACTAGAAAAAAACAAATGATAAAAACTATGTATAACCAATGCATGAAAAGAGACCAAAATATTATTATACAACACTATTAATGCTTTAGATATTTACTACTTTGATATTATTGCTACAAATAGAAAAAGGATATACCTACCAACAATATTCTATTCCTCATTATACTTAACCCACGATAATCTGACTTCAATATTCAGTACACTCGATGCTCTGTCATCAATTTTAAAGACTGACACCAGGAAGATTGGTCATGTGCTAAAATTTTATGTTTTATAAATCAAAGCACCAGAACAATCCTGCTGGTACCTGGAAGAAAACAAATCATATCGAGTGGTCAAATTAAATAAGACAAAATTAATATTTGCAGAGATGATCATCCTAAACTACGGCACAGTATGTAATTGTGCTAAAGACCTAATATGACTCAACGATGATTGTTTCCCAACATTAGTGCCAAAAATCAGGCCCAGTATAAGCTCTCTGGAAACTACTTTACATGGAACTTTACAGCCTGATGTGGGTTCATCATTGGCCCTCTTCTCAGAGTTAAGAGAAGAAGAGCTCAGTTACTTGACACAGTTATCAATGTCCCCTGAGCTATCACCATTACAGACAATGGCAGAAGATGGAATTTTATGTGGAAAGCAACATCCTTTATCTTCATCAAAAACATTGGGTGAAACCTTGAGATTTATTTTAAATTCCATTCTTTTAAGTTAGTCACTAGGTTCTCTCCAAAAGAAACCAGCTCCACTGCATGTTGGCAAATACCCACTGTCTCTTCGGCATCATATTCCAAGTAGATGAACTAATGCATTTTTCTGCACTTGCTCCTTGTGATTCCAAGCTCCCCCGCATGTCTACATGTCCTCTTTCTCAATCTTTGTAGAAGAGATAGGCTTTATTTGGTTTTATTCTTCTGCAAGTTCCTGTCTGACTTGAAGGACCAGACTTTTCTGCCTTGATTGAGGATGCAGTCTAGTCCTCCGAGTTACATGCCTAATGGGAGACATCCATAAGAGAGCACACACTGCACATTTCAACAGAGGGTGTACCAGCAGCGCGCAAAATGCAAACTCGCCTTTGCCTATCTGTGCCAAGAATACACAAACCAGCAGAGGACACTATCACTCTCAAGATAATTCTGCATCTCCATTCTACAAGATATGTTCCTTCTAGTATCACTGAAGCACAGTCCGATACTACATACAGCCCTTGTGTGATAAATTGTTCCAGCTCAAATGCATAACTGCTGAACGGCCCTTCAGGACCAGCGCTTGAGTTCCAAAACTTAGGTTGGCCTGTGCAGCCAGAGTAGGGTTCTAGGAGCCCAGATGTAACTCCCAGGTTCCTGTGGTTTACAAAGCTCTACAGGCAGCTCAGGCTGGGAAATCACCCTGTACAGAGGACTCCAGGGGTGCTGCCCATCACTCATGTATTAGGGACAATACATGGCCTTCTCCCTCTCAGGTGAGTAGTAAGACCTGATGTCCCATGTCTTGGACCATCCATCTGATCTCATGCCATAGGAATATATGGTAAGATCAGATGCTCAAGCTTCTCTGAACTTGCCAATGAGGGCTCATTTGAAATCTTCACACTGCCAGCTCTCCAAAAAGTCTAATACAAATGCTCACATGTCCTCCCCTGTCACCTAAAGTAGACAGATTACAAAAAATCCTAATGTCATTCTTCTCTGTTAATATGGACATGGGGCTAGGGATGGATAGGGGGTTTGGGACCTGACCGTCATCTGATTTGGGTCCTAGACGATGGCTCTTCGACAAGCCTGCCTTCACAGAGAGCAGAAATGGACATGATGCAGACATCCTGGGCAAGGAGGTTTGCTCTGGAGCAGTATGCCCAGCTTCATACTCTGATCAACTGAGTGAACTTGGTCATTTTACTCATTGCGCCATATCATGATGGGCTTCAATGGTGCGGTACAGAGCTGAGCACCTATTTTATGTACCTGCAGGATGTAAAGCGAATTCATTTCACACATAATTTCTAATAGTTGCTCACTGTTTCTGATCAGTACTATTTGGTAATAAAGCACTAACACCTGAGAAATTTTGGTTTAAATGAATTCACATTACACCCTGAAGGCAGATATAACAGACACTTTGCTGTACTCTGAGCCATAATAGCTGATCATGATACGGCCCAGTGAGTGCTTGGTTAGCTTCAGCTGTTGTTTCAATAATTAGGGTCCAGGACTTTATAACTAGAGGGTGCCTTGAGGCGGACCACTGCGAAGGATCATTAATGGCTATGGGGCTAGAGTGATGGTGCCTGCCTAACCTTGACTGCCTTTCAGGTGGAACCCTTACACAGTACCTCACCCTCTTCTCACACATGGACACATCTCAGATGTCACTACAAATATAGCAGTTCAGTAAATAATTACTGTCGACAACATTATGGCTTTGTGTAATACATTCTATGTATCATGTCAGACTAAACTATGTATGCTCTTGTCATCTTGATGATTTGACATTAGCTGAAAAAACATATTTTTCACCAAGTGAGTAATTAAATCCTTTATCATATGTCAATCTATGTCAGAATGTTTAAGGGGTCATTAGGAGTCATTCATGATTTGGCAGGCGCATGATATTAGATGTAAACTGGCAGTTGTCTGCTCTGCCAAACTGCATATATGTTACTGATGGTGGAGCTTTAGCTTGCTCTGCTATCAGAAACACTTAGGGCCTGATTACGACTGCGGCAGTCGTAGGACCGCCACACTTGCGGTGGTCCGTCTGCCGTATTACGGCGGTGGTGGAGCTGCACCACAATGCAATATGCTGTGCGGGACTGGGGCAGTCCCACTCCGCATATTACGAGTTCCTGGAACGCCAGCCATTTCATGGCGGGAGTCCCACCATGAAAAGGCTGGCAATTCAGGAACAAAGTGGGCCCTACAGGGCCCCCGTGCCCTCCCTGCCATGGGGATACATTATGGGGGGGCACAACATGTGTCCTCCTGTCTGTATTCACCCAAAGTTCCACACACAGCATGGACGTCACCGTCAATGCCGTGCTGGAACTTTTTTTGCCGTTCCCATTGCGGTGCCTGTTTTCCAGGCACCACCATGGCAAAGGCAAAGGACTGTCCGCTTTACACAAGTTCAATGCAGGTTTGGCGGTGCTGTTTCTGCGGAGAGCCAGCACAGCACCACCAAACTCCTAATCGGCCCTTAGCTGGTGCCCATCAACCATGATGATCACAAACATGAATAATGCATAAATGTCCCCAACATGGATGGAAAACATTTCCTGGGCATAAGGGAAATTTCATTTTTGTTTTTCAGAAACAAAACCCAACTTTGGGGATTTTTTTCTAAAACATTTAGAGCTGGCCACCATGGCATGAAGACAAAACTCAGTAATTCAAGTTTGTCAGAAGTACTCCGGCCTTGTCAATGGAAGCATTTATGGCAACATTTGCCCATTGATGTTAAGGGGATCGTACTTCTTCTGCTGCCTGAGGGCTTTGGCAGTTCTCCAGGCAAACTTAAAATTACCCCCATATCTCTGTGGGTCTGTAATGAAATAGGTTAGGTTGAAATATTTTCAGTGATGAACTGCGACACGTCGTACTATTTTACCCAATGGAAGTTTTACTCCTTTGTGTTCCTCACACAAATGATCACGATTAAATCATTTTTGTAGGCCTGAAACAATGTCAAGTCATCTTACATTGAAGTTCTCCATATAAATTGTATGGGATGGACATTTAGCAGCCAATGCGTACACCCATACAAATAATTCCACTGTGGGGAATCCCAATGTTGCAGAAAGTCAGCTTTAAATATACTTTCCACACACACAGATGGCTTACATACATTTCAATGGTTCAGTGACAAAATATCTACTTACAAAAATATAGGGTCAAACATATCGCTTTTAATAATATCGACTTCCTATACTTATAATTAAAATTATAAAAATATCGTTTTCACTAATATA
This sequence comes from Calotriton arnoldi, assembly GCA_963921515.1. Classification (NCBI taxonomy): domain Eukaryota; kingdom Metazoa; phylum Chordata; class Amphibia; order Caudata; family Salamandridae; genus Calotriton; species Calotriton arnoldi. The sequence continues at coordinate 64,401 of CAWUFW010013210.1, forward strand.
GGGCCCGATTACAATGTCGGGCAGACGGCAACCGACTGACTGTCCGCCTACAGCATGACGATGTGGCGGGCAAAGGGAGCCCGTCAGAAAGACACATAATCCCATAATGACTGCAGAGACAGCCTCGGCTCCGCCGTCTGGATTATGATGTCACTTTCCAACAGCCTTTCCATGTTGGCCTTTCCGACATGTAAAAGCTGTCAGAAAGTGACTTTGGCGGCCTCTGTAACATAACATATAAGGCCTATTTACGATGTCGATTGGAGTCGCCTCTGACCAACACCGTTTCAGGGAAGGAACCGCCCGGTCTTAGGTCGGCGGTTCCGACAACCCCATTAGGATACGACCGCACATAGGGGCCAATTAGGATGTCGGTCGGAAGGGCCTCCGCGGGCCTGTCGGAGGCGGTCCATCTGACCAACATCGCTTCAGATGCGGTCATTCCGACCACCGCATTATGATGCCCAAAACCCATTGCTTACCAACCGACTCAGTTACTCCGATTCCGACTGGAAATTCCGACCGCGAAGCCATCGAAAACACCAAATGGAGCAGTTCAGAGCAGCTTCCAAACCAAAACCGCCCGCCTCATTATGATGCGTATTTCCTATGCGCCAAATCTGTCGGGCCAACCACCTCGTCAGAGCAGGTGAAAGAGGAGTATTTCAACTCCTCAGCTCGTCATAACACGCTTCCTGCGACCTCTGATGTGCAGCTATGGAGTCCATCGCACATGTCATTCCTCTACTATACATCTACGATGAATATTACAACTCGAACCGACGCGGTCGTCGTCGCCGGTAAGTTAGACACCTACCCCTACAGATTAATGTAACTACCCAGCAAAAGTCAATAGAGTAGAAAGTGTTCCGTAGCATGTTGAGCATGGCAAATGAGGGAATGTCATCATCAGGTATGTAAAATCTGACCGGGAAATATTGGAAGAAGCACACATTTTACGTTGGAACGGGAATGCCCATATATACAGATATGTATGTATAACGAATTGAATGCATGAGTACACCACAGCACACAACGAAACATCACAGGGCAACAGAACTTAATTGCACTCACAAAAGTATGTCCACAGAGACATATGCACTGGCACCATGGCCACACCTACATGCATCATTTCCCCAGGCAGAACCCAAATATCTGAAACGCATAGAGAGACCACAACATCTCATGTCATAGGAAGTCACATTGCAGAAAGTGACATCATTTACCGTAATTACCTTGCCATTTCCCAAACACCAAAGCAAGAAGCACATTATCTACTCTGTATAGCCTAAAATTAACCAACAACATGTATAAACCACACAGGAAAATGATGTCCAAATATATGGCAGATCTACTAAGTAGTAATACAATACATCCACCCAATCAGATGGAAAACCTAGGCCTAGCTTGTTTACTATCTCACACCTCAATTTACCTGATGCACCAATTGTTGACAGATCAATACATGACTCTAAACACCAAATTGACTGTCCAACCTGGCCTGCCACTCCCCCATCAGCCCAATCGCGCAGTCCCACATCCTGTGTCCTGATGAGTACAGCAGTGTCCGAGCAGGTATCCACCAAAGCCTATGTTCACCATTATCTCAGCCTCACCACAGGGCACGTAGCCAGGTCATCATAGGGAGTCACAACCAGCATGGGATGTTGGATGTGTCAGGAATAACAACATGTGATGGATCCAGCACAGATCCAGAGCAGGACTCAGATAGATTAATCCCTAACATGCAATCCCTAGCATGCACCCAGGTCTGCTAGCATGCACACCGCACTCAAATACATTGGGACACAACTATCTTGGAGCCCCATATGCTTTACCAGGATAGGTTTACACACCCCTGGTGGACCCAGCCATTCCTCCTCCACTGTTCACTGAGGCCAGGCAGCAGGGCATGAGATAGTATACCTACCTCTACAGTCAGGACATGGTTTCAAAATGTCCTACTTGGCGTTACAGCACTCCAAAAGGTCCAAAGTGATAACAGTCCACACGGAGCAGGCCTCAAATCTGCAGGTACATAAAGAATGGTTCATCATCCAAAACCTTGGCGAAGGAAGACACACATCTCCAAACTAAGACAATTTCTTACATACAGAAGACAGAGACAGGGAATTGTGTTTGCTGGCATATGGCTCAATGCATGTCCCTGCACACAAGTCACAAGACATTTCAACATCCAAACCAAAACCTTTCTAGCAGCTCATTATCATGTCCTGGAACCAAATTGGGATGGATGTAAATCATCTTTCATTAAACATGGAATGCAGATCTGGTCAGATGGGCTTAACAAACATTCATCATTGAGTCAAGCATACCACAACAGGAGCATATGGTTCAAAGTTGAACAAAATTACAACCATAACAAGATAGATGAGCATAGAGGGATCATGGGCATTTAGGTCAAAAACCCACACCTCACAGTCCACACATGGGGGTGAGACCGTGGTTTCTAGTACAATAGCCATTGTCAACAGTTGGCATAGTAGCGTATGTAAACTCTAAAATACACCCCTACACATGAACAAAGGAGGAAATGTCATGCAGCCAGCCTGCCTCACATGACAGAGCAGCTGCCTCATCTAGCCATGTCCATACCACCTCTGATAGGTCCATGACCAAGTGTCTGTGACCCTGACCCTACAAAGTCCTACACCCATCCAGTGGCTCTTCATGTGACAAGCTATCCTACAGCGTAGCTATTGCAATCCTGTGGAGGCACACAACTCACTCCCTCTGCTGCACGGTAGCCTCAGCCCTACACCATTAGCAAGTTGATGCACATAAGTGTTGCAGTGTTGGGACTGCAGTGGCCTAACAATGCATGCAAATGGTCTAGCGTGTGATGAGCATTTACAAATCCATCCTTTAATTGGATAACTCTAAAAACATCATCTGCAGGAATATCCCTCTCTGTATCCCCTCCAAAGGAAGGAGGTTGAACCAACCCCTCACTGAGCCAAGTACATCAGGAACTCTGGAACACAGGTTTGCAGCATACAGCCATGTGCAGAACATATGTATCAAATTCAAAATAGGTGCATTTCATTGTGTGCACAAAGGGCAGGACACAAACTTTCTGGGTCATAAAGCTGAGGTGGGACATGCCCTGTGCCAGATGTCAAATTGAATGTACTGGAGTTTGCTATCACGAGATACTGTACATCGGTAGTGCCTAGTGTAATCTGACTCCTCAACCATGGAGGGCTTGTAAAACATCAGTGTCCCATAGCCAGTGAGCAGGTGACTGTGGTAATGTGCTCCCAGACCCTGAATAGGTCCCCCACTGAGCTCAATCCTGTGTCTGTCCATGCTGTCAGTCCTTCCCAACAATGTCTCTATGGAAAAGTGCTAGGAAGTGCAGAATAACAGATGGAGAGTACGGGCTCATGTCCCTTAGTAGCCACAGGCCCTATCAGCCCAAAAACCCACTTTCACCAGGCTGTCAGCTTCACAGGGGAGCTGTGCTTCAGGGAGCAACATTGATCCCGCAATCTCCTGTGCCCTGCATGTTGGGAACATGCCCACTGCGTACAACTGCCTCCTAACAAAACTTCGCACCCGCCATTGCAGTGCTCCTGCCAGATAACATTCCTTTTAAAATGAACAGCCTGGACAGACTTCACTCTGGCAGATGCAGCCTCCACAGAGCCACACTTATCATGCCACTATTGCAGATCAACCCTCGCAGAATGGTGTCAAACTCCCTGACGGTGGCACGAGGCACAGCCACCGCCAGGTGATAGCAAAAACACAAGATGCAGGGGAGCATTAACTTCTTAGAAAGTGAAATACAGCCTTGGCGTGTAACTGGGAGAGTGATAAAAAAACATCTGTGAACGTAATGAGGATATGACCCTGCTATGATTCACACAATAAGATACTTTGCATTATGACAGTTACAGATCCCTAAGTAACCAAAAACATGACGCCCATGCACTCTGCTCACCCGCCATCACCTCTTGTGGAGGATACTCAAAAACACAACACTTGGCCCAGTTAACACACAAACTCGACACACCCTGCAAATCTGATTGTCTCACAGAAATATCTGGAATGTCCCTGCAGATAGACTGAATATAGAGCAGCATGTCATCTGCATCAATGGATACTACATGTACTTTATCGCCCAGTGGAGCTCATCCTGCTTGACACCCCTGACAATTTTGCTGGGCTAGTGGCTACATTGTCAGGGCAAAGAGCAGTAGGGAAAGGGGACAGCCCTGATGAGTCCCCCTGCGCAATCTAAAAGAGGGTGACACTTGACTTGTGCAGTTGGCTTGGTATGAAAAAGACATATGTGTTTTTACAGCTGCCCTGCTATGTCCAGTTTTGACAGAGTGGTAAACATGTATACACAGTCAATGGTATTGAATGCTTTCACCAATTCCAGCACTAAGCAGGCTACGTAGGGACACCTCCCCTGGACCAGCTACAGCACCCTATTTTGGCTATGAATGTTAAGCATTGTGGATATATCAGGGATAGAAACCTTTTGGACACCATGCACTAGATGCTGTATGTGTACCAGCAGGCAAGGCGCAATAACTGTACTAAGGATTAACAAATTCTTGTAAGCATGGACAAAGTATTTTGTGGATGTCAGTTCAGCTAGGTCAATGTTGTGTTTTAACAACGTACACCAAAAAGATCATGGCATGGATTGTGGGTGTCTCCAATAACTCAAGGTGGCTGTAGAGAGCTACAGTCACCTGTGGGCAAGTACAAGCTCATAGGCCTTATCAAGACTGGGCGGGAGACTGTCCAAGCATGAGTTGTCAATGTGGCAGTGCGCATAATCTCTTTGTGTATCTCTTGTACCAGCCAATGGGTTGTTGATCACTGCAAGTGCTGACAGAGCAAGTACAGATAGATTCCATCCAGTCAGGAATTAGGAAACATCTACCTTGCGTTCAGACTAGGGGGTAATGTATAGGCCACAACAATACACAGTGAAGGAGTCATGGATGGCTGCCTGACTATTGTGGATTTGGGGCAGGTGATCCCTAATCGGCAACATCTGATGGGTTGTTGTTAAGCAACAGAGGAGGCAGGACAGGAGTTGCCCTGACTTATCTCCCTCTGTGTGCATTCCAGCTTGTCAAGTTGTAAAGTAAAAGCAGCGTAGTTGCTCAATTAGATGGGTGTGGTGTGTTTGAGCATCTGTCAGTGTGTGGAACATCCCAGCCTGCAACTGGACCGCAGTCTATTGATGACCTAGTGATGCCTCTGTTTACAGCAAAGCCCTGTGGATATTGATCCTAGACACCGCCCAAGCACCGGCCACTCAGTACTGCTTTCAGTGCTTCCCACTCCAACAACCTAGAAGTGGTTGTGTCCCAGTATTCAGTGAAATATTTGGAGACGGAATACCTCAGGAATGAGCAAAATGCATGGGCCAACAACAACGTAGGATGCAGTCACCATGTGTGGACTGGGGGGCGCTACACACTACACCCAATGGGTATGCGTATTGGGTCATCTTCTGAGAATGTTATTCACAGCTATTCAGCATGTAGCTCCTCAGGCTGTAGTGTGAGCTGCTAACAAATAATACTATTCCAAATGTGAAGATTGTGTACTACAGAGTAGAAGGAGTACTCATGAGTCTCAGGACGTAGGATCCACCAACAGTGTTGGAGGGACCAGTGCGCAGTCCATTGTGTAAGGTATGCTGCCAGCACTGGAGAGGATGATGGGGGGTGCTTAATCTGTGGCTCTCGGACACAATTGGCATTGCCATCCTCAAGCCAGGGGATATGGGTACAACTTGTAAAGATGAGGGATGTGTGCAGAGTAAAGTCTGGTTTGTCCACATTCGGCACTGAAACACTACCCCCTAATCCTTGAAAACATCAAGGAGACCCTCTACAAAGACATATTGACCACAGGCTCCGTGGCAGTGTCTAATGGGCTAAATAGAACCCCGTATGGACCGACACAAGGGCTACCCTTGCCAAACCAGAGTAAAGGAGGAAAAAATATTGGCAATGCAAACATTTATGGAACTGGGTATAATGTTCCGGGGTCACATGTGTCTCTTGTAACAGTGCAATGTTTCTTTTCCATGCACATCCAGAGATATCCTCACAATGCATGTATTTCCCTTGGTGTACCCATACCTCTGACATTCAAAGTCAGAATGGCATGAGTAACCATCATGTGTGTGTGTAGTGTACTGGGAAGTGTGGGGAGGCGTTTCTGGGGTATTCTGCCCCCACCAGCACACATCCATGAGTTTTCATTTGGGGGGGCAATGGCCCGCTAATCAATGGACTGCCATTCAATGTTTATGCATCATGAAAGTTAAATATGAACCCTCAACACCTCCATCCCAGGGCAGTATCCAAGGGGAAGACTGAGCAATCAGTGACAACATCTACCTTCAAAGGGTAACTTGGCAGTTATGCCCACACATAACTCAGCCAAGGCAAGGCTAGGTGGAGGGAACGTGTCCTGTGATGCCAATAGGTTTTGCATATGTTAGAGTTCTCCTAGCGGCAATGTCAACAATCTGTCATGAACAATCAGTGGCAGACATCAAGCTGCAGCCAACACATACTACATCCTCAAGTTTCATCTGCCAACTGTTTTTGCATATTTACATCCACCTAATCTCTACATGTGTACATTTCAATATTACCTCTTGGCCTGCATAATCTCTACTCGTGCTGGTCTGACCCCTTTCACATCCACCTCAAAGTAAATGCTCATCTCTCAACCTATCCATCATACACAAACTCTTCATAATCACCCTCTGGTGCAGCTGTCCTTAAAACCATTTCTGCCCTCCAAGCTCCTCCCTTGTACTCTAACTCTTCCACCCAGACTCTCACAATCTCATCCTGATGCTGCCCCTCTTACATCCACACCTACATTCACAGCACCACACTTCATCACTATGTACACAACACCTCTCCCATTCATGCTAAGTACACAATGTACTGTACTCATCACCTCCTCAGCAGACGTTAAACATATCATGTCAAATGTACACCTCTCATCCTCATTTTGCCCCTCACTAATGGCTTGGACTGCACTTTTATCACAATGTGCAGCATCATATCCAACTCTGACGTTCACACTTAACACCTCACCACATCTCTTACCCAGACGCTTACATTGCTCAATGAATCTGTCCTCAGTCATTCGCCTCTTACCATTCACTCACCATACTCTGCTTAGGGACTACTGATAGTCATTTGACAAACTAGTTCAACCACAGATTCAAACACAACATGTATGGGGAGATGCGAGGCCAACACCTCGCATCTCCCCATACAGCAACCTAACTTATACAACTGGTGTATACCCTTGACATATATTTTATTCACTTTGTTACAAATAACAGGTTTAACCGTGTCTCACTGTGACCCGGTCACATCCACATCTCAGTTCCATGCGCCATACCTCCATTAAAATCTGCACCTTAACAACTACCTTTATCAATGACACTGCCCTGTCACAATCATCTTTCGCCATAGTGTCACAGACTACAGCTCTCATCTCCTGCCAGCCTCCAACCTTGTCTAGCTGGTTCTACCTCAATCACATCTACCTATTCCTAGCATACCTTGCCCAGGCTTTAACCAGTCTTAAAAGATCCCACACTCTGATTCCCACACCCCAGCATTTCAAAACATTCACATTGTAAGAATGAGGATACTTCACGTATCCTATCCAAGAAATGCCTTTGACCTTAACTCCTCCCTTCCACTCTCATAAAAATCCTAACTTGTTCTGCCCCCATTATGTTTGAGTCTCCACTCCATTTCCAAAATGGAAACACAAGTCTCTCTCACCTCTACCCTTGTTAAGCTAACTCAGCCCATGCAACATCAACCTTGCAAAACACACCTGCAGCTAGGCCTCACATTCCAAGATCCACCTCCTCCCCTGTCTGTCAACTTAGTGCATGGGTGTAACACAGGCTCCTGTATCATCTGCAAAGCAGACGGGCCCACAACACTTCTGTGCACTCACAGTCCACTCGGCTTACCACATGTAACACAGGGCAATTCACTAGCTATAACAGCACTCCAAGTTCATCTCTGTGTGATCTTGGCCAGCATCAAGCGTAGCTCAAAAATACTCCATTGTCATCTAAGCACAAATGACAACATTCACACAAATCATCTGCTCAACAACAATTGATGTGTGGTTAAAATTGTAAAGTCCTAGCTTGTACAGACAAAACAATTGTCAGTTGAAAAGTGTGCAAAAAACCCAAATAAAAACCATTACCCACTCCTCTCACTCGGCTGACATCCCTGTTGAGCAGTCCCAAAGTGCTACGATGCCATTATGGCTGTCACACTTCAGTTGTGAGGGCGTTCCATGGGATCCCCCGATGTTCATCCAGGCAGGGGCAGGTTGCAGTCACATCCAGAGCACTCTCAAGTGACGTGGCCACATGCCGTAATGATGACAATGCATTTTGTGCGCTGATTGAGGGGTGAGCGCAACTCAAGTGTGGCAAGAAAGGAAACTCTGATTTAAGAATTATCTTTGCAGTCCAAAAACTGAAGGGCTGTCTGTGCCAAACACATTGACATCCCAGCCCATTCCTAAGAGTCCCAGGTGAGGGGTGTTGTGTGTTGATTGTGCATCACCCTGATGCACTATCGATGAAAACCCAAGGGAGGGGTCTGTCCACCTGTAGCTCGTAACAGTGACAGCACAATAAAGGCAGTGCTCTGTTGCTGGGCTCTGTAGTGTTCAGCATTTGTAAGGCCCTTGGCAGCTGTCCACGGACAGAGTCAGCCCAGACTGGCACACAGCATCCACCCTGAACTAAATCCACTCCACACCACTCCTTTTACCAACAACTGATGTTCATACTGCTTGCATGAACTGAGCAAAAAAGGAGATTGTAGTAGTGCATTGTCATGCTGAAAAGTTACACCTTCGGCTATGTCACATGAGGGGGCTAGAAGGGGCATTGGATGACCAAGCACAGACAAATGTTGTTCACTCAGAATGTTCTAACAGGACTTGACATAGCCTAGCATTCCCAACTGGACAATTAGATGTACACAAAAAATACCCTTTGAAATGTATAGAGTTTGCCTAAATGTCTGAAACATAAATGACACATAAAGACCATGCAGCACCCAGCATTGTCCCTGAACAAGTACGAGATATCTTGGGCACGACAAGCACAATCCACTCCTGACAGTATCGTGACAACTCCTAATCCATATGTAGCTAGGTCACATGTGTGTCACCTAACTGATATGACTATCACAGCGTTTGGCAAATACAAACTGTCTGCCATCTTAGGTACAATTTTAGGCGTGTCATATCCCATCTCAAAATCATATGCCTGAAACGACAACATTTAGAACTAGTGCCATATGTGAAATGCACTAGCAAGTTGCTCAGTTTTTTGGAAAAGGTAGACACATACTCATGATACATATCCCTATGATAACACACAAACAAACCCTTGTCAAACAAGAATACACAGTAGGTTTCATTGAAGGAACAACATAAAGCTTATCACAATGCAAAAACAAGTTGAATGAACAACAAAACCACAAGCCTTAAGTACCACGCATTGTGTCACAGTTAGCTTGTGACGCATCCTCTCTGGGCATGTAGACACACTCAAAGTCACTTATCGCACAAATACTAATTGAAAAGCTTGGACAACATATTGCAACTAATATTAGCCTGGGTTAGACCATACATCCCCATACCTCTGCTTAACATACTTTGGTCTGGTGAATCATATATCTGGCTGTATGAGCAAACACACGGCTATGTGTGCCCCAATACAGAATCCAAAGGAACATCACATGAGCATGATGTGGCCAAATTACATTTGCCAGAATTGGGAAATGGCCAGACTCTCACACTCTAACTGTTGCATAAGGCCATAATGAGATGCACATTACAATGCTAGGTACTGTACAACTCTACAATCACTGCATGTCATCACTAGCATTCGAATTGTGTGACAACCCTTCATGCACCATATGTGTTCGACTTGGCCCTTTTTGCAGGGTCATCCCTGAACTTTTTGCCTTCCTCCTGTACTTTTTCTGACCTGTTTTTGTTGGTTTTATGACTCTGGGCACTTTACCACTGCTGATCAGTGCTAAAGTGCATATGCTCTCTGTTATAAATTGATGTATGGATTAGTGACTCCATGTTTGGTCTATTTGATTCACTGTCAGACCCTAGTACAGTGCACTGGTTGTGCCCAGGGCTTGTGACTCAAATGATGCTGGTGGGCTTGCAGCACTGGTTGTGCCACCCACCAGAGCAGCTTGTAAAGTGTGTCTCAGGCCTGCCATTGCAGAGCCTGTGGGCAGTCTGGTACTGCCATGTTGACTTGGTAAGTGCACCCACTTACCAGTCCCCAAACCTTCCCTTTCCTGCATATTAGTCACCCCTAAGGTAGGCCCTAGGGCAGGGTGCATTGTATGTGTAAGGTAGGACATGCCCTGGTGTGTGTGGCATGTCCTAATAGTGAATCACAGCCATTTCCGTTTTTCACTAATGCAAGGCTACCTGTTCCCCATAGGCCAGAATGGGCAGTTTGATTATTACATCTTATAATCCTAACTGACCCAGGGAACATGGTAGAAAAACGAATTTAGTATGCCTGAACTCAGAATGATAAAATACATCTTTTAGTGAAGTTGGTTTTAACATTCTGTGTTTGAAAATACCACTTTTAGAAAGTAGGTATTTTCTTGCCTAACTATCCAAGCCTGCCTCTGCTAGGTTGTGTATTCCATGTCTGGTTTGTGAGTGACAGGGGCTGGGGGATTCCAGGAGACAGGGTGAGTCAGCACAGGGCTGAATAGAGAGATCTCCATGTAGAGTGGTGGGAGGAGTTGCACCTGGGACCTGAATAGGGCTGTGCCTTCCCTCCACAATGCTGGCTCCACCTCCTGTGGTGCGTCTGATGTCCCTGGCCTACACTGTGAAAGGAAAGAAGGAGTCTTGTCAACAAAGTGCTCCAGGACTGACCAGAACTGGTTTGGACTAGGCAAAGGCCTCTCTGCCTTCAGAGAACAAAGAGAATATGAGTATAAAAGGGGGACCCAGACCCCAGAACTTTAGATCACTTTTGGGAAACAAAAAGAACCTTTGCTGAGGAGAGGAACCAGAGAGAAACTGAAGGAGGAGACTATCCCTAAGCTGAGTGCTGTTTGGGGGATTGGCCTGCAGTGGTTGCCTGACTGCCAAAGAAAGGAGAAAGGAACTTTGTGCTACTTTCATCAACTTGTAAAGGATCTCCAAGGGCTTGAAGATAGAGCTTGCCTACTGCTGAAGTCTCAGGGACAACAGACTTCACCAACCAGCTCCCCAGAGTTCTTTTGAAGTGCCTGCTGTTGTGCTGGGCCTTCTGAGGGACTGCGTGTCGCAAGGAGCTGGAAGCGCGACTCACGAAGAAGAAGCGTGATGCCGCCGCAGCCGCTGTCGTCGCATCGCTGAAGAAGGGTGTCGCCGCTGCCGCTTCGCAAACCAGAAGCGCCTCGCATCGCCGGAAAAGAGGATCGACATCGCACCAGACGCCGCCGCATCATCGGAGAAGCGTGTCGCCGCCACAGCCGCTGTTGTCGCATCGCTCAAGAAGGGTGTCGCCGCTGCAGCTGTCGCATCGCATCGCCGAAGCGCCTCGCATCGCCGGAGAAGAGGATCAATGTCGCACCAGACACCGCCACATCACCGGGAAGCGTGTCGCAGGGCCTGTCGCGGCTCAGAAGAATCGTTGAGTCACCGCACGGCCATCGGGCGTGCACGCATCGTGTCGCATCAAGAAGAAGATGCCATCTTTGTTTCATTGCACCGGATCTTCATCGCATCACGGCGCTGCTGGTCGCATCGCCACGGAAGCGCAGTAAGAAACCGATGCATCACCTCCCCACGCCGAGAAGAACCGATGCATCCCCTACGCATCAGTAGGGACCCGACGCATCACCGTTCTTGCGTGTAAGGAACCGACGCATCACCTTCCCTGCAACACTTTCGTTGTATAGCATTACGCATCCAAAGGTACATTGAACTCAAAGTGTCGCATTTACCATCTAAAGAGAACTAAGCTAATTCTACCATTTTGAAGTACAGTATTGTGGATTTTTGTCGTTTGTGGTCTTGTGTTAAGTCTATATAAAGAATACTTATTTTTGATATACAACCTGTGTGGTGTCCATCTGTAGTGTTGTCACTATATTACTGTAAGTGTTCACAAATGCTTTACACACTGCCTCTGAGATAAGCCTGCCTGCTTGTGCCAAGCTACCAAGGGGGTGAGCAGGGGTTATTTTAGGAGTGTACCCCCTTACCCTGACTAGAAGCAAGGGTCCCTATTTGGTCAAAGGTACCTACCTCTGCCAGCTAGAGACCCCCAGTTCTAACATTGGTGGTCAGCGGTGGGGATTCTGGACTTGCATTTGTGACTCATGTACAGTGATTGGTGAACAATACTAGTGAGTGCAGACCAAACGTGACCACATACTTTTGGTAGATTGTTTTCCCTGGGATTTTCTATTTTTGCCAAGAACTGCCAAGTTTAACCACAATGGATAAAGCAGCATCCATAGCATCTGTTGATTTTGATTGGGAAGAGGAGAAACTAGAATGCTACAATGTGAGACAGCTAAAGCACTTCTGCAGGAAATTTAAAGTTGCTATGACCGGTCTCACCAAGAAGGACGAGTCCCAAAGGGCGCTGAGGGCCTGGGTCGAAGCAAGGAATACCCCTGAGAATGAGGAAGGGGCTGAGAATGCAGATGAGCAGCTGGAAGGGCCATTGGGTCCAGAGGGGAGGAGAGTAACTTCCCCAGCAGGTAGCACTGTTTCTGCCAAAGGTCTGTCCCCAGAGGAGCTGGAGGACAGAGAGAAGAGTAGGATGCATGAGATGGAGCTGACCAAGCTCAAGTTGAGTGGGCAGTTAGAATTAGAGTTGCAAACTAGGAAATTGGCCCTAGAGGAAAAGAGGATGCAAATGGAGCATGAGTTGAGAATGAGAGAGCTTGATTTGGAGCTCGAGAGGCTTGAGGCCATGAGGGTCTCAGCCCAGCAACAAGAAAATTGTGTAGCTCAGGAAGTGAGCTTTGCTGAGTTGGAGGTGGAATCCAGCTCAGATGGTGGCAGCAATATTGAATTTTCTAGTGCTGAGGGAGCAGTACACACACGCAGAGATGTGGCGCCTGACTTGAAGGAGGGGGTTAATATACACCAGGAGGTTCAAGGATATGAGGTAGCTCCAGTGGTGCGCAGTGTCCCTGAGGTGGATTGGGGAACTGGGACAGGGGTTCATAGTCCTACTGCTGGGAGGGACACTCTACTGACTCTAGATGAGAGGTGCAGGGAGAGGGGTTCCCCCATGGTTGAAGTCCTGGTGTGTGAGTGTGGAGACCGCCCAGAAGAGTGTGGGTTGAGTGACAGAGACAGTCAGATACTGTCTTGCCAGTCTCAGGAGAGTGGTGTGGGGTACGTGTGCAAGGCACTGGATGGTGAGGTGAAGGATAGTTTGGTGGGTCTGTGTGATCCAATTGAGGGAGAGCATATTGTAAGTCCCTATTTTCCAGAGCTATGCCTACACCTGGTGGAGTGTGAGTTCTCTGACCCCAGGGAGCTCACAACGGAGGCAGACCTTTTGGTGGATTCCAGAGGGTCTGAAGAGGCATTGGGGAGTGACCCTAAGAGGAGTGGCTCAGGTGTCTTCCAACCCAGAGTGGTGGGAGAGGTTCAGTGTAGCCCAGCTAGGTCCCGTGGTAGTGGGAGGAGTGTAGGGGCTCACGTCCTGTCTCCGTGGAGAAGGAGTGAGTGTGGGGCTGTGTGTCCCAAAGTGCCCGAAACCCAGTCTCAGGGCCTGGATGGTTCTTTAAGGGAACACCAGGTAGGGAGCCTAGGCTGTCCTGATGAGCCGCCCATTGAAGGGGATCCCCTAGTGTCTGGGGAACTGGGAGTGTCTGTAAGCAGGCCTCCATCAGTTCTGGTGTCTGGCAGTGCCACTCCTAAGTGGAGGGTGCAGAAGTCCAGAGTGAGGGGTGAGAGGGGGAGAGAGTCCCCAGTGAAAGAACCAGTGGGTCAGGGGCCAGCCAAAAGGGCTGAGTCACCGGTGAATGACCATGGTGACACCACTTCTGTCCTGGGGGATCTTCACGCGCTGTCAGATGGACAGGGGTCAGGAGATCTGCGCCAGGCAGACTGTCACACAACACATGAGAGATGTGTTACCCTCTGGGGGGGCATGCGTACTCCCCAGGAAGTCCTGGTGCGCCAGGCAGATTCTTACACAACTCTAGAGGAGTGTGTTTCCCTTGGGGGGGGGGTTGGTGTACCCTCCCGGAAGTCCTGGGTTGCCAGGCACAGGTCCAGCCTAAGGGTACAGACCCTGGGTTGGAGGGCCAGGTTCAGGGTGTCCCCCCTGACCTGGAGGAAGGGGCAGCTGCTAACTGTGCCCCTACCAGTTTGTCTTCTGGGGGCACCGCTCCAGGTGGGAGGGTGCAGGGCCCCAGTAAGGGGGGCGGGAGAGGACAGTCTCACCCCTGGCCTCTGCCCAGTCTAAGGGTACAGACCCTATGCTGGGATCCCAGTTGCAGGATAGAACCCCTGAACTGGTGGACGAATTGTGCAGGACACCTGCCACAGGTGCCCTGGCAATTCTGGAAGGGGGTACCACTCCAGGTGGGAGGGTACAGAGCCCCAACGAGGAGGAAGAGGGCCGGGTGTGGGAAAGCCCACCCCAGTCTCCAGTCCAGCCGCCGGGTATAGGCCCGGGGCTGGTGGGTCAGTGCCAGGATGTCATACCTGACCTGACAGGAGGGAGAGGGGACAAAGGGTGCCAAGCACCTGGGGCTGCTGCCCCCCGCTGTCTGACGCCACAGAGGTTTGAGAGCCCTGAGAGGCATAAGGCCTGGGTCTCATCCCTGACCACTGTCAGTGGCCACTGTGGCTTGCTGTCTGTCTGTTGGGACACACCTGTGAGCAAGTTAAGGTTAGGTGCTGCACAGGTGGTGTCCACAGGTGAGGAGAAGGGTTCCCCATGGATTAGCTTGGTGGGCCCTGAGAGTATGGACAGAGGGATTCCAATAGGTTCAGATTGGCGTAGAACTGGAGTATGCCCCTGCTGTTGCGGGCCAGGGTCCAGGTTCTATCGCCCAAAGCAGGAAGCCCATCAAGGTAGTGATTGGTCTACCCTGCGTTTTTGGCTGGAAGGGGTTGTGTTGGACTTGGCCCTTTTTGCAGGGTCATCCCTGAACTTTTGCCTTCCTCCTGTACTTTTTCTGACCTGTTTTTGTTGGTTTTATTACTCTGGGCACTTTACCACTGCTGATCAGTGCTAAAGTGCATATGCTCTCTGTTATAAATTGATGTATGGATTAGTGACTCCATGTTTGGCCTATTTGATTCACTGTCAGACCCTAGTACAGTGCACTGGTTGTGCCCAGGGCTTGTGACTCAAATGCTGCTGGTGGGCTTGAAGCACTGGTTGCCACCCACCGGAGCAGCTTGTAAAGTGTGTCTCAGGCCTGCCATTGCAGAGCCTGTGGGCAGTCTGGTACTGCCATGCTGACTTGGTAAGTGCACCCACTTACCAGTCCCCAAACCTTCCCTTTCCTGCATATTAGTCACCCCTAAGGTAGGCCCTAGGGCAGGGTGCATTGTATGTGTAAGGTAGGACATGCCCTGGTGTGTGTGGCATGTCCTAATAGTGAATCACAGCCATTTTCGTTTTTTACTATTGCAAGGCTACCTGTTCCCCATAGGCCAGAATGGGCAGTTTGATTATTACATCTTATAATCCTAACTGACCCAGGGAACATGGTAGAAAAACGAATTTAGTATGCCTGAACTCAGAATGATAAAATACATCTTTTAGTGAAGTTGGTTTTAACATTCTGTGTTTGAAAATACCACTTTTAGAAAGTAGGTATTTTCTAGCCTAACTATCCAAGCCTGCCTCTGCTAGGTTGTGTATTCCATGTCTGGTTTGTGAGTGACAGGGGCTGGGGGATTCCAGGAGACAGGGTGAGTCAGCACAGGGCTGAATAGAGAGATCTCCATGTAGAGTGGTGGGAGGAGTTGCACCTGGGACCTGAATAGGGCTGTGCCTTCCCTCCACAATGCTGGCTCCACCTCCTGTGGTGCGTCTGATGTCCCTGGCCTACACTGTGAAAGGAAAGAAGGAGTCTTGTCAACAAAGTGCTCCAGGACTGACCAGAACTGGTTTGGACTAGGCAAAGGCCTCTCTGCCTTCAGAGAACAAAGAGAATATGAGTATAAAAGGGGGACCCAGACCCTTAGAACTTTAGATCACTTTTGGGAAACAAGAAGAACCTTTGCTGAGGAGAGGAACCAGAGAGAAACTGAAGGAGGAGACTATCCCTAAGCTGAGTGCTGTTTGGGGGATTGGCCTGCAGTGGTTGCCTGACTGCCAAAGAAAGGAGAAAGGAACTTTGTGCTACTTTCATCAACTTGTAAAGGATCTCCAAGGGCTTGAAGATAGAGCTTGCCTCCTGCTGAAGTCTCAGGGACAACAGACTTCACCAACCAGCTCCCCAGAGTTCTTTTGATGTGCCTGCTGTTGTGCTGGGCCTTCTGAGGGACTGCGTGTCGCAAGGAGCTGGAAGCGCGACTCACGAAGAAAAAGCGTGACGCCGCCGCAGCCGCTGTCATCGCATCGCTGAAGAAGGGTGTCGCCGCTGCCGCTTCGCAACGCAGAAGCGCCTCGCATCGCCGGAGAATAGGATCGATGTCGCACCAGAAGCCACCGCATCATCGGAGAAGCGTGTCGCCGCCGCAGCCGCTGTCGTCGCATCGCTAGAGAAGGGTGTCGCCGCTGGAGCTGTCGCATCGCATCGCCGAAGCGCCTCGCATCGCCGGAGAAGAGGATCGACGTCGCACCAGACGCCGCCGCATCACCGGGAAGCGTGTCGCAGGGCCTGTCGCGGCTCAGAAGAATCGTTGAGTCGCTGCACGGCCGTCGGGCGTGCACGCATCGTGTCGCATCAAGAAGAAGACGCCATCTTTGTTTCATTGCACCGGATCTTCATCGCATCACGGCGCTGCTGGTCGCATCGCCACGGAAGCGCAGTAAGAAACCGACGCATCACCTCCCCACGCCGAGAAGAACCGACGCATCCCCTACGCATCAGTAGGGACCCAATGCATCACCGTTCTTGCGTGTAAGGAACCGACGCATCACCTTCCCTGCAACACTTTTGTTGTATAGCGTTACGCATCCAAAGGTACATTGAACTCAAAGTGTCGCATTTACCATCTAAAGAGAACTAAGCTAATTCTACCATTTTGAAGTACAGTATTGTGGATTTTTGTCGTTTGTGGTCTTATGTTAAGTCTATATAAAGAATACTTATTTTTGATATACAACCTGTGTGGTGTCCATCTGTAGTGTTGTCACTATATTACTGTATGTGTTCACAAATGCTTTACACACTGCTTCTGAGATAAGCCTGCCTGCTCGTGGCAAGCTACCAAGGGGGTGAGCAGGGGTTATTTTAGGAGTGTACCCCCTTACCCTGACTAGAAGCAAGGGTCCCTATTTGGTCAAAGGTACCTACCTCTGCCAACTAGAGACCCCCAGTTCTAACAATATGCTGTGTACACATGCAACTAACACCTACAACAATTATCTCTCTGTAAGTACTGTTAAACACTATTTTACTGAGACATGTCCTGGACAGCCGCGGCCCGTGCAGGTAAGAGCGATGGTGCGGTGGGGCTGGGTGAAGGGGGGATTTTGATGGACGCTGACGAGGGAAAATTAATTATTTATATAATTTTACCTCATTGTTCGTCGAAATCCCCCCTCACCCGGCCCCACCGCCCCATCGCTCTTACCTGCACGGGCCGCTGCTGATCCTGTACACACACCATCCACATGATGTCCCCAAACAAAATCAGGATGGAATGACTGACATCTCATTGTACAGTCCCTGGACAATACAGACCACAGACACCTTGCCTAACAAGAATATCTGCAGAAAGTGGAGTCCTGGGAGGCAACAGGGTCGGGACACTGTCAGAATAATGCCTACCTTACACTCACCATGGGCACAGGAAATGTATAATGTGGGTCAACTGCCTTGAAAGGGTATTGGCCTACAGTGGTCTTTCTGCACATTACAAACATATGCAGCATGCTTCTCATAAACTGTTGCACTTTGCAACACTTGCACTATGTTGATATCAGAAAACATGAACTATGTGGAAGTGTGAATAAAAAATGAAAAGGTTTGTGACTTCATGTCACACTCATAGCCAATCAACTAGTGTTGACATTGACACCCAGCCAATATAGGCACCAAAATCTTGACTATATACTGACCAGGTTCTCATACTCCATGGACCATATGCAATCCATGCCATACTATCATCATTATATACTTACATCACAATTCACACATGAATGACAGTTGACCGCCAATCCATTTTGGGGACACACAATTCTGAATTCAAAATTGGAACATGCTTTATTCAGCAAAATAAAGGTGACTATAAAAAATAATTTAAAAGGCTAATGGCCAGTCCAATAATGTTCCATGGTTTTATGGGCCACAAACATCATGCCCATCGTATTTTGCCTGCACTAGTCCTGCAAAGGGACACCTCCCACGGGAGGGGCACCTAGGGGTGTAGGCCAGGCACCAAGGGGATAAGACTAAGGAGGACTGGTTGGGTTTTGGGAGGGATGGACTCATTCAACTGCAGTGGTAGGGTTAGACGGGGGTGGGTCAACTGCAGTTTTAGGGTCAGATAGAGGGGGTCAATTGCAGTAGGAGGGTCAAATGGAGGGGGAGTGGGTCAACTGCAGTGGGAGGGTCAGATGGAGGGGATGATGGACTGGGCTTGATGAGTTTGGGGATCCTGTAATGGGTAAGGGTCTGCAAGGGAATAGGCAGGGCAGTTGAAATCTTGGGGTGGGATTTCTTGGGTGTGGAGGTACTGGGCTGGGATGTTAAAGTATGGATTTCTGGAGGGGGTTGGGACTTCTTAGACCAGGGGGATTTTCTTTTGGTGGGAGGTTTGGGGCTCTGTAGGGCAGACATGTCCGAGTAAATGCCCTCCAGGAATTATATCATTTGTGTAAGATGATTGGTAGGCACCTGGAGGACATTCAGCTCTTCTGTCTACCCCACAGAGATCTGCCTCAGGATGTCAATGGCCTACACACTCAGGGCAGCAGGGGAGACAGGGGCAAGGGGTAAGATGCCTGGTGCTAAGGAGACGCCTCCCCTTCTAGGGGAGCGGCCACGGACAATGGGCTGGGGAGCAGCTGGGAGGGTGGAGATGATAGGGGTGGTGGTGGACTCTGATGTAGAGGATCCAGTCCCTGGGTCATCCACCACCACATGGGAGTCCTCACTGGAGCTTGAGCTTGTCGTCGAGCAGACAAATGTTAAGTCTGACATGCCCTCAGTGAGGCTCCGCTCACCCTCCGTGCCACTGGTTCCCTCTTGCTCTGACTCAGCACTGGAACCAGTCTGGCGAGCTGCTTCCCCAGGTTCCATGGTGCTGCCTCCTCCGCTGGCCGGTTCTGATGCTGTGAACAAGAAGTAAAATGAATCACATGAGTTGTCTATATGTACTTGACACATAGGTTTCATCACAACTCTTCCTAGATTACCAAACTACATCAATCGGACTTCTGCAATACATTTTTGATACTGTTCCGTAAATACCACATGTTAGTACGCAAGAAAACCTATGCACCCTCACACATGATGATGTCAGAAACATTGTGTGTAGCAGAAGCAAATTCCACAACCACAATGTCAACTTCTTCACTATGTACCAGCTGATGTGTTGTCTTTCGCTACGGACGGCCTTGTGTCATGATATACCTGTCTCACCTAATGCAAGGGAGTTTAGACCTCACAATGGGAATAGAAGTCACACAATTGAATTGAGACATGGTATCCATTCTACAATCCATATTCATCCATTTGGAAACCATTGGGTCTAGTGTTACAGGTCACATACCTTTCTTGTCATACATCAAGCTGGTGTAGTCAATGCTTAGGCCATATTACACAGATAAGATTGATTGTGCTCATCTGTCCTGTACCTTAAGTTGTTGACTGTCAGGTCACACATCTAACTCTTATCTTGGAGACACCAAGGTAGTAGGCATAGCTAGGGTGAGAGGTACATGGCCCACAGTCTTGTATTATTTATGCACAGTGTTAGGAAGATGAATCAGAATGTTGTCCACATTGGAAACATTTCACCAGTTTCAGATGTGAACAATGCACACTGCCAAGTCCAATGACTGCATCTTAACAATGCTTCATGTGGATCTGGATGCATCGTCTGTACAGACCATTAGTCCTTTACATCATGATTGTAATTTCTTAGTCAACACTTTGCACCATTTTTGTCCAGACTGCAGAAGTCCACATTTGTAAAGGCCACGTCTGAATATCCCTCACTTCTTTTTGCCATTGTGCACACTTTGTACAGCTTAAATGCTCTTGCTTGCCATCTCATTTTGTTAACTTACTTCCAAATGATGCTCATGTGACATCTCTGAATCTAACAGTGATGCATCGAGCACATGTTTTAAAGAGGCATCAAGTATGACCAGTGAAGAGCATTTACACACATGGGAACTGTTGTGAATATGTATCTAACATCATCCCTTACAATCCAAGCCCCGTTTCCACAAGTGACCAACTTTGTTTGCCACAGAATGGTATGTGTTGTCACTATTACAGAGTCAGACACACGGACTCACTCTTTGGAATAGAGAGAATGGAATCTTACACCCAATTATGTGAAAGGCCAGTGTAACAGGTGACATGAGTTAGAAAACCTGTACTTTTCCCATGGGATACATGGGTATACACTGGCACCAGGGCTGGGGCCTAACATTGGCACACTCACCAATCAATACTCACCAAGGTCTCAACATAGACAACACCTCCTACCTGGATGTATAGCGTGGGCTTTTACACTTGAGTGCTCCAACAACATACTTCACAGATTTGGTATGACCACACAGAGAACAGTTCAGACATTAGTCAATGTGCTGACACATGTTGAGCAATCCCAATGTTTCCGAAGGTTATCTCCACACACATGTTGTTGTAATTCATTCAGATCACAGGAGCATGGCACTACTGTCAATACCCTGAACATGCTATCCTTGCATGTTCCAGAAGAAAGGGGCATAACCATGCATCTACTTATCCTTGTGTACATGCATCTTTTACCACTGAACAGTGGTATTGTCTGTCTTACAACCTGAAAAAGGGCCAGCAGGCTAAGATACTTAAACATGCATGGGTTAAAATGTTGTGCAAAAAGGCAAATACTCACCCCCTCCTTGCTGCTGTCTGCCTCTCAACATCCCATCTATGTCAGGGAAGTGTAGCATGTGGGGGGTCAGCGAGCGGCGCGCACCCCTCTTGCCTGGAAGAGACAGGCCCAGCTGGACTCTTGCGATCTTTTTGGTCCAGCCTCTCAAGTCCTGCCACCATTTCTTGCAATGGTGACTGCGTATACAGGCAACCCCCACGGAGCGTACCTTCCGTGCGATGGTCCTCCAAAGCTTGGCCTTCTGATGGGAGTTGACCTGTAAGGATAACATGGTGACAGGCCCTTAGTTCACATGCAACATGTACAGAGACAAATACTGGTACACATAGGTCATGAGCAGCTTGCCCAGACTATCTAAAGGTGAGTAAAGTGGCATTCTGTGCACTTCACCAGTGTTCAATGAAGACTCTCTCCCATGAGAACAGTAACATGATGTTTACCCCAGTACATACACTTCTACAGCAGTGTACTTGCCAAGAACAGTTATATACACACTTTGAATCTTTAAAAAAAACAGTTTACATGTTTGTCTATAAGATTCCTAATGCCAGTAGTGCAGGGTTATTGCACATGTCAAATGACAGTGCTGTGTGCTCATCACTCACCTGCTCCTCTGGTTTGCCATAGAGCTGCCTGTACAGAGGCAGGAGCGTGTCCAGCAGCATTTGGTTTTCCTCAGCTGTGAATGCTAGGGCCCTGCGCTCTGTACAGCATGCCATAGTAGCTCCCAGAGGATGTGGACAGCAGCAGAGAGATGGGGAGGTCCAGGAATCATCCAGTTAGTGCAGGCAAGTGCACTCTTTAGGGAACTGACAGACATATCCAAAGCGCAGAGGCGGTCTTCAGTCCTTGCGACCAAAGCTATAGGTCTGCGTCGGTCTCATTTTCCAAATCCGTCCAATGCATTCCATTACTTAAAGACGACACACCTACAGCGCAGTTAAAAATATCATCGGACCTCAAGTGACTTTGATACATTACCAATGGGAGTTTACTGCATCGGTTTCCATGCGATGCGGACACAATCCGAAACTCGTGACTGTCACCATAACAACTAACAGCCAATGGTTGTGTCTGATTCGGTTATGATGCGCCTACCGCGTCCTTTAAAAAATGGGTCGACAGGGCAATCACTATTGTAAATGTTGTGAGTTTGTGATATTCCATGGCTGGATGCAGCATTTTTCTGGTGAAAAGGACATCTAACTGAAACGCTCACACTCCCATGATGACCTAACCTTGAGGGGGCACACAACACACTGATTGGGAGGCTAATGCCAACAGGAAAGGGAACAACTCCATTTTGCCTCTTAGGGTTGATCACAGTCAAAATGCGTTTTCGGGGCATTCCAAGAACTCTCTTTGCCTAGTCACTGCATTACAGGACAGTGTAACCCAGTGTGCAATCTGTGTGATGTGAGACTTGAAAGGTGGTGTGTGCTTCAAGCCCTGGATACTGCATTTTCCGATGAATGACTACACCGTGACATTAAGCAGCCACATACGCTTAGCTTTGATATGTGATTTTCTAGTGTATCTTTGTGTGCTACACTTAAGTGGACAACTGCATTTGATGGAACTTCTACATAGTAAATGGTTTGTGTATGACATTCTTTGTGTAATACAGACATGACAACATGACATTGTCCACCATATGACAGCAGTGTGCATAATTTACATTGTGATACGCTGTGTGTATGTGGTGTCCCACATATCATGCATTACATGATCCTATTGTATGTACATATGAACCATATGATTGTTCTCACAAACCTAAATCTATGCATTTTTGGTTGTGAGTTGTGGAGTATGTCCTGCTTGCTTTACATGAACAATCACAGACACTGGTGAAGTCTACACTACTGCACTCTAATTGCTGTGTCACCAAACCTTTAAAACAGGTCTAGCAATGAGCTCAATGCTATGATATATACCGGAGGTCAACCTGATTCATTGAAATGCGTATTTACATTGACATCTTGTTTTTGGTGTGGTCTTTTTTCTGGCCTGTTGGTCTAAGTGCATGTTGCTTGGTACATTGTGAACTAACACCAACTGTGTATGCACTCTGAACATAGTTACCGCAGAGGAGTCGGCAGACAGCCTCCTGTGTACCGACCCTTTCCAGACCTATAAACATTGGAAGAACGAGACATCATCAAGAAATACCGTTTCACAAGGGCAACAATTGATGAGGTGTGCCAGCAGTTGTCACCTCATTTGCGGCCTGGTCCAACAGCCCAAGGTGAGGGTGATAGCAGCATTGCATTTCTTTGCCACAGGAACATTCCAGTATACAGTGGCAACATCGGGTGGAATGTTCCAGCCCATGTTCAGCAATGTCTTTTGGGATGTGTTGCAGGCATTGATCCGTTACCTGGACCACTACATAAAGTTTCCTAAACCAGGAGAGTTGTCTGACATCAAGGGTGATTTCTATGCCTTAGGACGGATATCCCATGTAATTGGATCTATTGATGGCACCCATGTTGCGCTGATCCCACCACAGGCCAATGAACAGGTCGATTGCAACCGCAAACATTACCACTCCATCAATGTCCATGTGGTGTGTTTGGATGATTGTGCATCTCACACGTCTGTGCCCATTTCCCTAGCTCTGCACGACGCATATATCCTGCGTAACAGCATCATCCCCGATTTGATGACTCAACTGCAACCTGACCGGGCCTGGCTTGTTGGTAGGTGATGTTGTATGTCTATGTTGTAGTGTGTGTTGGTTGTATGTCAGATAGTGATCTGTTGTCAGACAACTGAAGTATTTTCTGTGTGCAATGTAGGAGACTCTGGATACCCCAACAAGCCATGGTTACTGACACAACTGTGCAACCCAGTCACCCCAGCAGAAGTGCGCCTTATTGAGGCCCATGGCCGGACCAGGTGGATAGTGGAGCGGATTTTTGGCCTCCTGAAGTCCAGGTATTTGGATAAGACGGGAGGAGCCCTCCAATAAGCCCCAGGAAAGGTGTGCCAGTTAATTGCAGCTTGCTGCATGCTACACAACGTGGCAATACGTAAGGGCATACCTCTGATAGTGGACGATGGAGACCAGCAGGTGCCACCGATGGAGGATCCAGGACTGTGACATGATGACAGTGGTGATGATGATGATGGAGCTGATTTGAGACAACGACTTATCCACAACTTTTTCACATGACTGTAAGTATGCAATGAGAGGAGGTGACTAACCACAATTGTTTGTTGTTGTGTTGCTGGTGGGCAATGTGCATGTATGCTTGTGAGTGTATGATAAGTGTCCTGAGGTTTTTTCTAAGAGTGGTCATTGAAATGGTCAGATTAACATGTACAATGTTACCGTGAAGCCTAGCTAGTGTTCACACTGACATCTTTGTGCTTTAGATAACATGCTTTGCTGAATTGTGCTCTCTTATTCCTGATTTCCTGACTCTATTCTTTGTGTTTTTTTCTACCAGGGTACTTTGCCATGTCATCTATAGAGTGGACTTGCAAGTTGTGACCTCACCAGACACATGATGCTGTGACAGACACCGACATGGAAATGTTGCCGAACTCTCTTTCACGCACTTCCTTCAGACCTGATAGTCTGGTGATTTTGTTTTTTAGTGCCTTTCAGTACTGTGTGATGTGATTTGACTTTGTGTTCAGGCACCAGGTTGTATCTGGAGAATAAACATGTGCTCCACATTGAGGTGTGCCTTGTCTGATTTCACACATCCAAAAAGATTTCAAATTAAAGTTTGACCATGATGAACTGGTTTGCTAACAATGATTGTTGATTGGGCTGGCAAATAGTGATAGTTGTGTAGACAATTGACTTCCTGTGAATATATACAGTGTACTACAGTGTGTGTGATAACCTGGTTGTGTATATCTATCATGCTGTGCCACATTTCATTTACTCATGGGCACTTAGTTTACTACTTTCAAGTAATTGGTTACCTATGTTGTTGACACTTTCGTCATTGTGATTAGAGGGTGATTACAATATGTACATTTTGGATTCAAAGTCACGAAAGTCCAACTTTGACCCTCCATCCGATGCGAGGCAGTTATTTATGACAGTCAACAAAGTGAACGCTTGACATACACTGGATGATATCAAGGGCACATTTTCACTTCCTGGGGGTGGTGCATTGCCATCTGACTCTCACTGATGTTTCCTCGGATGCCCCTTCCCACGTTTGGGTGGGGGACCCGCAGCTGCAGGCTCCTGGGGTACTGGGGACTCTCCACCAGACTCCACGTCCCTCCCTGTGGCTTGTGCAGATGTTGAGGCAACAGATGTTGTGGGCACACAGGGAGGTGTGGTCAGGTGACTAGCAATCTGGTGGAGGCTGGTACCAATATCCCGCAGTACCCCAGTCAGGTTGTCGATTCTGTTATTAAATCTGTCCAGCCGTTGGTTTTGGGCTGCCTGCAG
The DNA here is from genome assembly GCA_963921515.1 of Calotriton arnoldi. NCBI lineage: Eukaryota > Metazoa > Chordata > Amphibia > Caudata > Salamandridae > Calotriton > Calotriton arnoldi. Next base: position 90,148 of record CAWUFW010013210.1, read on the forward strand.
CTGCTCGATGTTCCGGAGGATTTCTATTACCTGGCCCATTTCTCTCTGGTAACCCTCATAGGCATTGATCACCCGGGAGAAGTTTGGGTGATCTTCGGCAGCACTAGCTGCTTGAGGGCGTGGATCCACACGGCCCCTCCCACCACACATACCCACACGAGCATACACAGTTGGTGGTGTCATAGTCAACACTGAGCCTCCTTCCTCATTGACGGGGGGGTTGTTTTCGGTCAACTCCAGAGTGCTCTGTGTTGCTGTGCCGTTGGCATTGTCCAGGGCTACTGTGTCCATCAGGGAAGGGGTCAGCTGGGTGTTGTTAGCTGAGTCTGGAGTTGTCGCAGTGGATCCTGCTGAAGCTGCTGGTGCTGTGTGCTGACCCAAACCTGATGGGCCAGGTTGATCCTCTTTGTCCGAGAATGTGTGAGAGTCTTCCAGGCCGGAGAGCTCCTGGTCGGCTGGAGTCTGGGACTGGCTGTCATCATTTTGGCTGGCGGTGTTCCCAGCTCGCCCTGTGGGTACAGAAATGACACAGTCATTAATGTGAATATCCACTGCACCTCAAATGATACCCATTATGTAAATGACTGGACCTAAAAATGAGTTTATGAAGATAGATTGGCCTCCTTCATCCATGATGGTCGCCTATGTTTTTGAAGATCAATGCAACTTTGAAAAGATGTGGATTGGTGATCAGCTCTACCTATGTGCATAAATGGGCATGTTGTGTTTAGTTCTCATGACATGTCCAAAGACATTGACTGGTACCTGACACTCTGTAGATGACACTGGTGGGTTAGTGTTCTCCACATCTGTAGGATAACAATGACATCCGTACTCTTTAAATACTAATGTTAGAGTTTGTCAGGCCTGTGAACTGGGCTTAGTCCATGTCTCATCAGTCACATAGGTGTGGCTGCCTGCACACTCATAGTCTGTTGCTTTCCCTGGAATTTTGTGGTCATGGTGTGAGTGAAGTGCTTATTATTCTCATCTCATGACGCTAAAGTCAATGCCTGTAAGGAGCCAAATGTGTGACTGCTTAGCTTTGTGCCTACACAGATCATGTATTTTGTAAATTAACTCCATAGTTAGATGAGATCTCAAACTCTTCTATTTGCAAATTTGTGGCTAACTAATTTCATAAGCTGGGGTTTGAGTGCTGATGGTCTATTTGTGAAACTTAAACTCCTCCTCCCACCCAGCCCAACCAAGCCACCAGGAAGAGTGGTGTCCAGACAATGATGGGAAGTGTACTTGCAAGATGGTTATCACTGGTGCCTGGTGTTTCGAGCACAAGTGACAAGTTGGTAGTTGTGATAGGGTCAGACAGCAGTCACCAGTGTCAACCATCTTGATAGTACACCTCCACTCACTGTCAGGTAGCCATAGGCTGTGTGGGAGGAGGAGTGGTTGCTATTACTCCAAATCCCATCAGGCTCTGTCATACACACACTCTTCCCACCCAGCCCAAACAGCCCACCAGGAACTATGCTTACCTGACAATGAGTGGAAATGGACTGTAGTGATTTCAAACACTACTCATCCCAACCAGCTCAACAAGCCTACCTGGAATTATGCTTACCTGACAGTGAAGGGGGGTGTACTAGCAAGATGGCTCACAGTGAAGCATGGTGTCTGAGTTGAGCACAACTCCCATCATGGCCTTGTGCTCCAAAGACCAGTCCCCAGTGTTCACCACCTTGCTAGTCCATTCTCCACTCACTGTCAGGTAGCCATAGGCCCAGAGGAGTTAGCTGGGCTGGGTGGGAGGTGGAGTATTTGCAATGGCTACAACTCCCATCAGGCCCTGTCCTACATACACCTTCCCAATCAGCCCAAACTCCCCACCTGGTACTATGCTTTTCTGACAGTGAGTGGAAATGTACTAGCAAGTTGGCTGACACTCGGTACTGGTGTTTGGAGTACAAGGCCTTGATGGGAGTTTCAGACAGGTGAAACACCAGTCACTATTGTCAGCCATCCTGCGAGTAGATTTCGAATCACTATGAGGAAAGCATGGTTCCTGGTGGGCTGTTTGGGCTCCAAACACCAGTCCCCAGTGTCAGCAATCTTGCTAGTCCATTTCCACTCCCTGTCAAGTAAGCATAGTTCCAGGGGTGCTGTTTGGGAGGAGGAGTATTTTCAATGGCTACAACTCCCATCAGGCCCGGTCCTACATACACCTTCCCACCCAGCCCAAACAGCCCACCTGGAATTATTGCACTATTACAGAGGTGTAATTGCTAACTTGTGTGAAATGTGGAGCAGCTACTTACCAGACTCTGTTCCTGCTGTGATTCCATACAAGCTCTCCGGCGGAAGGATGGCACGCACCTTCTCCTCCCAGGAAGTAAAGTGCACAGGTGGTGCAGGAGGGCCACCACCAGTCCGTTGGGCATTCACATGTTCTTCAGCGCACCGTTTTTTGACCCTCCTTCTCACTTCGTACCACCTTCTCTTGATATCATCCAGTGAGTGCAGGACAGGCGCTTCAGCGTTCACCTTGTTGACTATCCTGTCCCACATCCAATTTTTCGGGGTGATGGCGGTCTGTTGGACTAGGTTCCCGAATAAATGTGGCTCTACTTTAATGATTTCATCAACAAGCACTATCAACTCCTTATCTTTAAACTTGGCTGCTTCCTCTGGGGCATGGGGCCCCAGCCGGCTCGAGGGCGCTGATCCGTTGTGCCAGCCGGAGCAGCGCTGAAGCAGACCTCGGCGGTCCCGAGAAGGTGCTGCTAAACCCCCCGCGGACCCAGTAATGCCGGCGGACAATCGGCGCGGTGTCCGTGGCTGCCCGGGAGTGCTGTGAAGCAAACAAAGGAACCGCCCGGGTGATTGAGGTCCGGGGTCCCTCGCGCTGCCGGCCGCTTCCGGGAAAATCGTCCGTGTGGTGGTGAGTGAGGGGGGCTGAACTGTATTCCTTCCTCCCCCCACGGTGCATCTTTACAAAGGGACAGAAGATTTTTGATACAGCCCTCATTTTGTGCTTTCTACCCCGGTCACAAGTGAGATCGGCCATTTTGTCCACCCCTCCCTTGGGTCCAGAGCATCAAATAGCAGAGGCCTATGGGGGCCCCTGGGGTGCAGGCGCTACTCGCTGGATTACAGCGCTAGACGTGGACTCTCCTGCTGACGTCCCCTCCCCCCCTTGTCTTTTTGGGAGCGACGGAGGCAGTGTGTTCTGGGCACCAGCGACGGCCTCTCGGACAGAATTCTTAGCCGGAAAGCCTCTGATGTCACAGTGGGGACGAGTACTGAGGCCCCACGAGACGGTGTGCTGCCTAAGGAACCCGATCAGGGGGTCTTGTCATACCTACTGGATTCCTTGCCCCCTGCATGTGGTTGCGGAACCTAAAAAGCACGAAATCCAGCGCAGCAACACATGCGGACTGCACTGATGTGTTTTGAGCTATGGGTCCTGTGGCACATCGCAGAACGCTGCACCGGCCCTGATGACCGAGCTCGGGAGGGAAACGCAAAATGGCGCCTGGAAAGTAAATAGTGCATAGCCCAGTCCTACCGTACTTGCAGCGGCTGGGCTCTGAAAACCTGTCGAAGTCGAAGTGCACCTGAAGAGCCATAGCAGTGAGAATGTCCGTCCGGCGTCGAGGGGTGAGTCTGCTGGTGGCTGCGGCGGACTGCTGGGCATATTGCTGGAGGAAGGGTGGACGAGCGCTGGCCGTGATCCCCGCCCGCGCCACCGGATGCCGCTGAAAGGGGGAAAGTGGTCCGTTGCGGAGAGATTGCCGGTGCTGCGGAGGTGCCTCCGGTGAAGCCCGTACTGTAGAGGTGAGCGGCAGAGCTGTATGTGAAGGCCCAGTCAAGAGTGACTGCATCGGCGAGCCGCGGGAGCCTCCGCGGCTGCATACTGCTGCGGCGCGAGTGCTCTGGCGGCTGGGACTGCCTGCTGGATTCTCTCTGGAGACCGGGAGTCGCGATACTATTCACTGTTTTACCGCCTCAGACATGGCTCTGGTGCGGCTGCCGCCTGAGGGACGGGGTTAGCCTGCTCAGTTTCTTGCTGGGTCTGTCTGTTCTATTACCGTCGCTGCTTCCTGGACTGGAGCCGCTGTTAGGTGGGTCACCAGGACGGTTAGCGCAAGCTGTATACATCGCAGGACTAAATGGACTGCTGTTGTTGCTATGTCGTGCACTGCTTTACCAGAGAATAATGGAGACCGACTGAATTCGAACTTCAATGACCCATCCCCCTTGCCTGACTTCAAGATGGCCACCTCCGTGGGACCCTCCTCGATGCTTTATCTCTCCTGGTCTAAAATCTTTGTTCATCGTCCCGATGTTGATCAGCCCTCACCCGACCCTGTTCCTGCTCACCTACTAGGACATTTACTATGAGAACTTTCCCCGACAGCTGAGACATAGCCACTTTGTCTGATGCCCGGTGGAGCTACCTCGCTTGCTATAGGGAGATGGGCCATGGATTCCCTCCTTGACCATCACCTACCCAGCCGATCTTTGGGCAAACTCTCCTATGTCTCTCTGGACCTAATCTCCCTCCTCCCTTCACCCTACCCCTCTCCGCTCTACTCTTCTCCTCTTTGTAGCCATTGACCTTTGCCCTAACCCATCCTTGCTCATAGTTCCCACCCTCTTTTATCCACCTGACTTTCTTTTGTGAACTTTTCCTTCGTCAGTTGAGACCTAGTGATTTTGACTTATGCCCGATGGAGCTACCTTGCTTAGCTATAGGGGAGACGGGCTGTGGATTCCCTCCTCGGATGTCACCTACCCAGTCGGTCTTTGGGCAAACTTCCTTTCGTCTCTCCTGCCGTCTCTTCCCCCATCCTCCCCCTTCACATTTCCCCCTTCCCCCTCCGCTCTATCTGTCTCACCTTTCCTTCCTCTCTCAATCTGTTGCTTATTTTTGATGTAAAAGTGTCATCTGTTATCATTGTCTGTAACATTGTGTAACCCAATGTAAAGCGCTCTGATACCTCCGGGTCTAGCCAGAGCTATATAAAACTCTTAAAATAAATAAAAATAAAATAAATAGATGGTAGGGTGAGAGTGTGGGTGAGGGTGAGGTTGAGTGTGAGTGTGAGGGTGAGTGTGAATGCAAAATAGAAGGTGTGTTTGAGAAAAGGAATTTGACAAAAAAGTGATATGTGCCAGTAGTGGGGTGGATGCAGTGCTTGAGTGTGTGCAAGGCTGAGAGCAGGGAATGGACAAGGACTCCTCTCTTGAGCTAGCAACAGTATTGTGTGAACAAAAGATCATGGTCTTTTTTTTGGTCTTTATATAGGTGAATTGGTGGGCGTGCCTAATATTTAATTTTTTTTTTATTTGGCGCTCCCTATGCTTGTTGTTGTGACCTATTTTTTGTATTTGACACTTGCCATGTGGTGTCGGATGCATCGTAATCTGTTCAGCGGGACAACTGATACTTGTTCGTAACCGGAATGCATATGCGACAGACTTTCCGACCAACTCGGTCGGTTCAGACTTGTTTCAGACCGACGCAGTCGGGCAGAATGGTTTCCGACAGACGCGGTCGGAGTTTTACCTGCTATGCATCATAATATGGCGGACGGAGAGGTCGTGGTCGAGTCAGTTGGTATGTTTCTGAGGACGAGTCGGTTGGACAGTCTTTACGACCGACATCGTAATGAGGCCCATAGTGCGGTCGCAAACTTCCATTTTTCAATGGGAGCTTGTGCGGCGGGCTGAAACAGCCCGCCGCACAAGCTCCCATTGAAAAATGCAAGTTTGTACACATCCCTGCACCGTGTGGCAGGCACCTCACGCTGCCTGCCACATGGCGCAGGGATGTTTAGGGGGGCATAATAGGTGCCACCCAGGCCTAAATGCGGAGCGCCAGGAGGGAAGAGGGCCCTTCAAGTCTTGTATCTCCCTCTACCTATAATGTAGATGCATCTGTGGACAGTGAAATTTGTTTTAGTATATCTGATACTCTTGCTGTTATAAACCGTCCGAAACCAGCTAAAGCACCTGGTCCCAACAAGATCCCTGGTGATCTGTGTAAATCCCAACCTTGAGTATGATCCATTTACATCAATCTCCTTTCAAATGCCATTGCGGCTGATGGAGCAATCCCAGCACCTGCAAAGGAGCCAAAATAATTCCTATTTACAAGAAGGGTGATGCTGGCAATCCATCAAATTATAGGCCTATTTGCTTAATAGATAACCTTGAAGAAGGTTCTTGCAGGCAGGTGCCTGATAAGTTGCTAAATTGGGTAGATGAGCTGCGTAAACTGTCCTCACTTCAAGCAAGCTTTCGCATAAAAATTAGCACTATCGACCTGGTGTTCAGATTTACAATCTTGTAATGGAAATGTGTTGATAAAAAAAACACCTGTGGACCTCCAAAACATAATTGATAAGTTCATCAAGTTTTGTAATGCAAGAGGCCTTGAACTGAATGCATCAAAAACTAAGTATATGGTGTTCGGAGCCACACCTGTTCGAAATTATATTGTGAGGGCGGTAATGAAATCTTGGAACGGGTTCAAAGTTTTGAATATTTGGGGGAAAAATTGTCTGACAAGTATGGGCGGGCCCCCAAATCAACAAGAGCTCTTTATTAGTCCAGCATAGATCTTAAGCAATTATACGGAAGCACAACGGAACCTATACTCATTCTTTATCTCCCACCCTTGAAGTCTATCACGCCAAGGCACAAAGTGCTGCCCTTTATGGTGCAGAAATATGGGGTTATGTTGATCTACAGAAACTAGCTATAGCATAGAACAATTTTGTAAGAACGCTTATCCCAGTTCCATCAAATACTCCCCTTGTTCCCCTTTTTTTTTTAAATTGGTATTAATAGAATTTTTGATATGGCGGAATTGAAGCCCTTGACTTACTGGGTAGGCTTATGGTCTACACCAGAGTTAATTGAGTACAGGGATTCTTTAAAGAACTGTTGGGCATGCCCAATGGACTGAAAGTTCCCTGGCTCAAGTTTGTATCACGTTGACTCTCAAAGCTGGGGCTAACAAAACTATGGGATAACCCAGGTAGCATTTGCAAGACCGAGGTTGCAGCCCTAACGACCCGGTATTCGGCAATTGTCTATGAACAATATGTTATTAATGGGAATAATGGGCTATTAACTAACCGGTTTGTTGAGTTCGAGATTTGAGCCGTTTCTAGATATTATCTCACCTCCACTAGCTAAAAGTCTGTATTTCCCTTTAGACTGGGAAATTAGCCGCTTAAAGCACCTATAAACAGATTGAGTAAATGACAGACCTTAGGTTCATGTCCAAAGTGGATCCTGAAACAGAGGAACATATTCTGTTCTTCTGTCCGGTATATCTTGTTGTGCATCGCAGGTGGATACGTCCTGTGTGTCTGGACCTGTGAGTTAACCGTTATTTAGTTGCATATAGGATATTTAAAACGGATACCTCGGGCCACATAGTATTTGCTGTGAACCGATTTTTGATAAAAGTTTGGAACAAGAGGAGCAAGCTTTTGCCACAGTGATTGCACTAATCAATGGAATTGAAGCAATTAAAGTTATCTTCTTAAGTGCTTTTTGTCTTCTGAGTGGGGGACGTCTGGAGCTAGACAGACCTAGACGCAGACGCATTCAAGGAGAGAAAAGGGGGAACCTCTTTCAAGGCTCAACGCTCAGTAATGACACCAGGCTTCGGTGAGTCTTTGATTAAGAGGGGACAATTGACTGGCTTTAATCTACTTATTAAAACCATTTTCACTCCTCTTTCTAAGATCCTTATACTCAATGCCAGGGGTCTATACCTTTTCATATCATAATCATACATTATTAGAATCTACCAGCACAACTGTATAAAAAGAGACAGACTCTTCAGGGGGTGGCTTGGGTCAGAGAGCACTATAAGCACTATAAAGATCAGCCAAGCTGGTTCTGCTGTAACATAAAGAAGATATAGAGGAGTTGAAGAGGAGTGCAGGGCCGAGAGCCACAAACGGACAGTAGGGGGCTAAGCAGCTCAGAGGGTGAGCTCTAGGCAACCCCCAGAGACGAGGGAGTTGAGCTGGCTCTGGAGATGGTCCTCCTATTGCGGATGCGGCTTGCGACCGACTTGTACTAACTCCTGTGCTTCCCCTAACTAAAACAGCCACAATAAACCACGACGAAGTCGCAATAAAGCAAGGAACTAGCAGCGTGTGCAATGTGCATTCAATGAAGCGCTTATCGAGAGATCCCACGGCTGCAAAAAAAAAGGCACCACAAGGAGGAAGAAATCTCAATCAAAAGAAAATATCGCAGGCACCGAACCACGCCCCTCCAATCAATCAACTCCTTCTCCATCCTCATCCCTATCTCCATCCCCATCTCCTGATAAGAGTCAGGTTCAGAGCCCTATGGGTTAGGAAGATCAAAATGGATCTTGTCAAAAGTACTAATAAGGACAACCTATCTCTCATGGATGCAACACCCATGGCAGAAGTTGATCCTAGTACAGTGCATACAGATCTACCGCCTCCAGGTCACCACGAAAAGCCACAGCCACAGGACACGCCACAGAAAGTAGAACTCGGACCCATCCTAACACCAAAAGATCACACCCAAAACCTTGGCATTATCCTCTACAGCAAACTCACCATGAAATGACAGATTAACACAGTTTCCTCTGCCTGCTTCCACGCTCTCCGCATTCTCCAAAGAATCTTCAAATGGCTCCCCATAATCACAAGGAAAACAGCCACGCAAGCCCTTATCATCAACGGTCTGGACCACAGCAATGCACTGTACGCCGGTACCACCACTGAACTTATGAGGAGGCTCCTGACGATACAGAATTCAGCAGCCAGACTGATCCTCAACCTGCCCAAATGGACCCACATCACCCAGCACCTGAGGGACCTCCACTGGCTCTCCGTCCAGAAAAGATGCCAATTCAAACTACTGACACACACCTACAAAGCCCTCCATGACCAAGGAAGCATACATGACCCACCTTTTGAACTTCCACCAACCATCTAGAAACCTATGCTCTGCCTCCCACCACCATGCATGCGCATCCGCCGCAGTTACAGCTGTGGCTACTCCTTCTCCCACCTCACTATCAAGTCCTGGAATGCCCACCCTCTCCACTTCCGAAGATCTCCCTTGCTGACGGACTTCAGGAAGAGACTCATGACCTGGCTCTTCGACAGCAACCAAAGCACCTGGATACACTTGCAGGTGATAAGCTGCGCTCTACATGTACTGATTAATTCATTGATTTAATGTCTACATGACTCCACTGGCATACCTTATTGAATCATTCGATAGCCAACTGATGTCATATGCAGATGACACGTAGCTACTGCTAACTTATGACAATAATACTCTAGGTCAAAATTTTCAGCCTGCATAGTTGCTGTAATGGGATGGCTCAAGTTCAACTTGCTCCAATGCAACCAGGAGAAAACGGAGGCCTTGTTGCTTGGTGTCAACCCGCTGCCTGGCTAGTTAGGGGCATGGCCGGCGAGTTGCACCTCACAGCCCGCCCAAAAGGTAGCTAAGAATCTAGGGGTGCTCGTTGACACTCAATTATTCTTCAAATCCCAGATCTCACGGTGGTCAAAACCCCTGTTGGATATTGAGGATGGTGAAAAAATGTCTGAAGCTCCTGCCTAGGGAAGCCCAAAATACAGTAGCGCAGGCCTTGATCCTTTCCAGACTACTCAAACATTCGGCGCAAGGGGCCCCGGATTATCTAATCCATCGACGGCAAATGGTCTAGAAAATGGCAATTAGCCTTTTGTTTAAACTTCTCTAGCATGCCACCATCTCCCACTACCGTAATCAACTGCACTGGCTACCAGTTAAAAAGATGATTAGGTTCATAGTACTGATGGTGGCACATGCCGGGACCCAAATACCTGTTCAATAGGATGTTTAAGCTGTAGGGTGTGGGATAGTTCTATTAGCCACCTGCCATAGCTCCGGGACACTGTTGCAGTAACTGTTGCGCTTTAGAAATCCCCTTGTTCATACATTCAAATCCCCTCATTCATTCATTCATTCACCATGTTTAAATTGGAAGCACAGGCACTTTACTCCTAGTAGGAGTAACAGTGCTCAGAGTTGTAAGTCCAGCAAAAATAAGATCCAGAAAAAGCCAAACATTCTGTGGTGACCATGCAGAAATGGCAAATGTGCAACAGGGTTCATTTTCAGATATTTTCTGATCTAGTGCTGAGGTGTCAAGTTCCTGTAGGTTCTCTATCTTCCAGGCTGTGTGTCATCTGCATTGTTTCAAGAGGATATATAATAATACTTGATGAGGACTTGCTGCAGACTGAAACAAGCACTAAATAGAAGGGGAAAATAACTGAACTTCAGGAATATCTTAGCAGTGCTTTTTGCTTTTTACATGGACGATTTGTACGTCCTATTATGGTACTGTAGGTGTGTTTTGTTAATTGCTTTTATGATGTTTGCCTTGACATAGTACCCTGGTTTTTACTTTAGTTTCTTCATCTTTTCATTGAGCTATGAGGCCCTTAGTCTGTGGTTAAGACATGCAGACATCATGAAGGGTATCATTGTTTTGAACCCTTCAGAAAGTCAGTTGAAGGGCTATTTTGCTTGTGTTGTTTGGTTGCAAAAGAGATGGAAGTAGAGTTTTGAAAGGTTGAATTTGTACCACTGTCTGCAGGAAGGTGGTCACTGTAAGTGGTTACTGTTGCTTTAGTAGTTGTTCTCAAAAGGAAGTCCACAAAGAAGGAGATGGGGAGGTGGTCTTTCCAGATTATGGGAAGGTTCGTAATGGCCAATCAGAAATTTTAATTAATTATATTTAACAGTCTGCTCAATGCTTTTATATAAGAATTGATAAAAAAAAATAGACATCTCTTGGAGTTGTTGTGTGAATAAGGGATATTTGATAAAAACTGTTCATGCTACAAAAGACAAACAATCGGCTTTGTTGATGCTTTATTGAAAGCATGTCTATTTTCTGACTGAAGGTTCACCATCTATGGAATGAAACTACATGCCATAAGTTTAATTTCTCATTCTGAAAGGTTATTTTGTGTTATTATTTGTGGATGGCAGTGTAAGCGGTGAATGGCCACATAACAGCCAAAGAGTTTTAATTATATTAAGGTAGTGTTGGTATTGTATCACTAGCTTGATTCTCTAGTACTCATACTCCATTTCTGAAAGCTTTTATTTCTTTGAGAAACCACTATGTGAAAAATTATGGCCTGAAACTGAAAATCCTAGGGCATCAGAGCCATTTCAAATGTGGTCCTGTAAAGATATCCTATCCTTGGGTATACCTTTCCAAGACCCACATAGTCTGGGGGAAAGGAGTAGCTTGAAAAAGTGAGGAGTCACAGGCAAGGAGACAGGGAGAATGGAGAGGTAAAGGGGGTGAAGTGATAGGAAGGAGGGGCAATATGAGATTGCATCACATGTGTTATGTTATGTTATGTTAATAAGCTTCTAAAGCGCACTTCTACCCAAAGGTGTCCTGGCGCTGGCCGATGCCTGACTGTATACTAAAAAACTATAGCTCAAAAGGCTGTTTGGGAAAACAGCCAAGTTTTGAGCCCCCTCCTAAAGGATAGGAGCTCAGTGTTATTCCTGAGATGTAATGGCAGATTGCTCCATGCTTTAGCAGCACCAACACCGAAACTTCTGCCGCCCCAGGTGGCTTTTTTAACTCGAGGGACGACCACTTGTTTTGCCTCTGCGGATCGCAATGTTCTCCCGGGACATACCATTGAAGACGTTTCCTCAAATAGTCAGGGCCCCTGCCCATCAGTGATTTAAACACCGTGCAAAGTACTTTAAATTGAGCACGCTGTTTCACTGGTAGCCAGTGAAGCTGCTTGAGTTCCTTCCTAACAGAAACAAATCTGGGCGTGCTAGTAATCAGCCTGGCTGCCGCATTTTGCACCAGCTGGAGTCTATTTAGATGATCACCCAGGTATATATATATCACTTTGCACTTTAAATTGCCTATGCATTTTATGAATCCGTAGTTCTGTGATTGCTTGTCTATGTAGGTATTTATGTATTATCCCACTTTTTATTAAGGTCTTATTGATTTTTTTTGTTTGTACTGTAGATTAATTTGTCCTTGGATTATGTGAGATACGTTAGTATTTTATGTTGCCTGATGACAAATTTTAAAAATTATTTTAGATTTTATGGCTGGGTTTGCCCACCTGGGATTAATGTGCTACTGTTACTTAGGAACTGGATAGCATTTCCAGTTCATTCTAAAGAGCATCTATTCGTGTTGTCTGGCACCTTGGTTTTATGCTTATGTGGATTTAATTTTTGTCCTTGTACAATGTGACTGGGGTTGGACACTCAATCGTTTTATTTTGTAAAAATCGATTATTGTAATAATGCGTTTATGTTGTTGTGTCTTGAAGTATTCTTTTTATGTATACTTTGGTGGTTATGAAATCCGAATAAAGATAAATTGATGATGACTTGAAAAATACACAGTTGCTGGCATTTGTGTGTTTACATGTTAATGTTGATATAATGCAAAAACATTTAATAAGCAAAACCCTTTCACCTTTGATGTTGTGAAAGCATCTGTTTTAGCAGGGGTAGCTTCAGTTGTGGCCAGTGAGACTGGCACACAGATGCAGAATAGAAATCAACTGCCCTTCGTATGTCTTTAGAAGATACGGAACTTTCCAGAAATAAGGTAGAAAAAAGGATGCATTGTTAGTTTAAGGAAAAGAAGAGGAGTAAACATCCTTCATCATTCAGATCCAAAAGCAGCCTAAATCCTCATTTCTGGTGCCATCAAGGAGATAGCAGCAAACATATTAGTTTCGTGTATCCAAGGGTAAAGGTGCATTAAATAAATATTCACAGAAAGAAAGTCCTTCTCAAAAACAGTAGAAGTCCTGACTATGCCGAAGATGGCCTCAAGTTACAGCTAGGAGGTCAAATTCAGCACTCCAAGGAAGACTGGGAGAATTCTGACCTGTGGGTGCTGGAGATAATCAAGTTCACTTCTCTCCCTCCAGACTCAGGGGTCAGAAAAACTCACTGGCTTCAACATCAAGAAAAGAGGAAGGCATTCTGTCAAGCAATCTAAGACCTTTTGAAGAAAATGGTGATAACACTAGTCCCATCACTGCAGGGACGGAAGGGTGTCTTTTCTTTTACCCTCCGGAACCCAAAAGTGCCTGAAGGGTAAAGGGTGGTCATAAACCCGAAGTGTCTCAATAGGTGGGTGAAGGTGATACACTGCTTGAATTCCCTCAAGCATCAGCAAGGCTGTGCTTAAAGATCCATGGGCATATTTTTTCATGCTCGTTCATGGATCCTTGGGCTTGGTTTCATTTTTGTCTTTGTTGAGACATGTTTAAACTTTATAATTCTGGTCTCTCTAGACTGCAAGTATCTGATTCCAGTATCATTGGAGAACAAAGCATCTCTTTGGTGGTATTTGAAGATGGCGAGTCCTATAAAAGGTCTTCTTCTACCGCTACATCCCCCCAAAGGCTTCGAAAACGGATGCCAGTTCCCTGCCCTGGGTAGCTAACTTTGGGAGTATATTAATAAAGGGTCGACGGTCAAACATTCTCACCACTCTTTGTTGTAACTTGTATATACTTTCTATTTCATTTGAGTGCCTTGCCTGCCTGACTGTAGATGATGCTTAGAATGCTACAGATGTCATCATGGAATGTGGACGGTGTAAGCCTGTGTGAGGAGAGTCAGTTGGAAGCAATTGGAGGCTAAGCAGGGAAGTTATCTTGCTCCCAGTGGGGCTACCTAGATGGATTGAGTGTTGTTTCTAAGTATATAGGTTATACAAGACACGCAGAGGCACCAAGTGTCAGTTGCTACATAATTAGATTGACACAAAACACCTGGATGGGTTGAGTGTAATTTGCCATGTAAGAGGTTTACATGAAACTCTCAGATGAGTTGAATGCCATTTACTACATTTTGTAGATTTGATTTGGATCACCTTTGCCATAGAAGTGATCTTGCTCACTTTGGAAGGTGTCATGATCTTTCTGAAAGCAGTGGGTAGTATATTTTAGTGGGCTGGTTTGACGATCCAACCAGTGTACATAAAATGTACATTATTTCTTCAGTATGGGCTCTAGTGTCGAACGTGTGGTTAGAAAAATTCATTATGATATAGTTTCAGTTGCATGGGGTTACCTATGTGCAACCTTTCGGCGGCAGCATCGATCTTGTTGTTAACACTATTTGCTCTTTGTTGTTTTTCCATTAAAAGGGAGAAGTGTCTTGTTGCATATGCATCCTATCTAACTTGTGTGCTCTGCCTGCCTGATTGTGTAGGCCTTGAAAACTCTAAAAATGATTACCTAACCACCAGGTTTAGTGATATGGATTCTCTACTCGATCTAAATATAATGTACTTGACTAATGACCTTGGTTGCAAAATTTGTTTTAAAACATTAGAAGCTTAGCCATACCAAAAGAAACTGTGGGCCACCATATTACTAGCAAACCTTAAACTGGAATTTGACACTAATGTTCTTGCCTGAGAAATATACCCTCTGTTTCAGAAGTGGTGGAAATTTGCCAAAATATCAACATTTATAATCCACTTTCATAACTAATATTACCCATTTGCCAACATTTTTCACACGCGGCCTGGGGCACAGTTGTTTTCTGTGGACCACCTTTATGAAGGCTACAGAATAATCTTTCAATTCAGCTCAAGAATGTTACCTTAGGCTATGAAGAAGTAGTGTCAGGTGACACTTGGAGCTTGCAAGGATTGTTTGCTTTCCCTCCCTCTTAAGTGATGCGGCCTCTCTCCATTTCAGGCTGTAGACAATGATCACACTCATATTGTATGATATTGCTCAAATAGCCTTCGCCTTTGCATTTTGTGTCTTTTTAAAAGCATCAGGAAGCAAGAGGGCTAGCAGGATGCTTTGCCTGGCTCCTTTATCGACAGTCCAATAGGATCAATTAGTATTCCATCCATTCGTATGTTGATCTTTTTGTGGAGGGCTGGGGCTGTCCACTCTTCTCTCTCATTTAGTGTGGATGAATTCTTGGGGGTCGAAGAAGCCAAAGAGGGAGGGAGGGAGGCAGTGATTAAGGCAACAATCTGTCTCTGAACACAGCAGATCAAGGAACGAGGATTTATTGATATACATGTACAAAGAGCAGCACCACCAGGAGCAGGATAGCTTCCCTAATCAGCATCCACCTGACTCTCCTCACACAAACTTACGCCGTCCACAATCCATGATGACATCTGTAGCAGAACAGGCCTCGAAAATTCCACTCACCCGCTTGCTATGGGAAGCCTATTTTTGTCAGGGTGAGAACTCTTAAGGAGTTAATAGTCCACTGGAGTGAGAGGACTACTACAGCAATGGTTAGCAGCAGTATTTCCAGTGACCGATACTCTCTGATTATAGCACTGGGCTCCTGTGCCTCTGGGACAAAAACACTGCAGGCTTTCACTTCTTCACTGAGAACACAGGCTGTCAGAAAAAAAACTGCAATTTGAATGAAGGAGCTTGTGCCTGAAAGGCAGGATGTGCACCTTCAGGAATAAGCAGCTATGGCTGGGGTGTGGAGAGACCAGTGCACTGTTTCTGTGCCCCTGAGTGTGAGTATAGCCTAATCATTTGAGACCTTTTTAGATAGTGGTTCTGTGCCCCTGTGTACCCGCAAAGTGTGGAGTGTGAGACTCCCCGTCAACAGATGTTCACTGCTGCCTCTTACCCGTTATCCCCTGTACCTGACATATGTGTACTAGATATCTGCCTGCTTCTGTTTACAACACTCTTCCAACTGGAAAGAAATTTCAGCAGTACTGAAATTATTTAATTACTTTTGGTATCATCGCGTGAGTCAACATGTGATGGTGAGATCGGACAACATGGTGACAGTGGCATATATAAACCACCAAAAGGGGCACAAGATCCTGGGCAAGCTGATAGAACCGTTGGGGTACTCAGCAGAACATCATCTCTTATTTTTTAAAGCAGTCTACATAAGGAGAGTGGATCATTTTCAAGCAGATTTTATGAGCGGGAAGTTCCCCCATCTCGAAATTTAGTTCTGTCACCATCAATTTTCCAGGAGCTCTACAGGAGGTTCAGGACCCCTTTCATAACTTTGCACAGTAAGAGAATGCTCAAGTTACACTGCTTTGTCCCAGGCATCCAGTAGTGGGAGTCTGGCGGGCTCAACGATTTACTAGTACAATGACCTCAGCAGCTTCTTAATGCCTTCCCTTCCTTTCCATTGATTCCCAGGTAATTTACAGGATTCAGGGAAAAGAAAGGGATATGGTACTAGTGGTTCCATATTGACGTCAGAGGCCATTGTCTCCCCTCCTGAAATCCATCATCATGTGTCCTCCCTGGAGTCTCCCGGCCCTTGCATCCCCTTTTCTTTCCATGGGATTTCCAATTCCAGAGAGACGTCCCTGTCGGTATGGAAATTAAGATGAGGGGATTGCAGAGCAAAGAGATCCTTCATCACTTAGCCAGAGCCATTCAGAATTGGAGAATGCTTAATATGCGTAAATCCTATTCTCGTCACTGGAAGGCCTTTCAGAGATGGTGTAAGAGGCTGAATATCTTTCCAGTAGAGAGTAGATTTTCTACGTTTCTTCAATTCTTGTAGGATGGGTTTGACATCATCTCAACATCAACTCTAGGAGCACAACATGTGGCCATCAAAGCATTCAGAGAATGTTGTAGATCTCTGGTAGAAGGCTGATAAGATTCTCAAAAGTTTTGCCTGGTCTTGTCCATAAACTAGGTCTCTATTCCATCATTCTGATTTTCCTTTGCTTCTTAAAGCTCTTCAAGGGCATCTCTTTGAACTTGTCTTCTGTAGATGTGAAGCTGCTCACCATGAAGACTGCTTTTGATGGAGCGTAAAAGTTAAATAAGGGTTGCCTCTATCAATTCTCACCGTAAAAAGAGATTTTGATTATTAATAGTTTATGGAATCGTGTAAAATAGTTGAGACGAAAAACATGAGATTTCATACTGCATCGTAAAAGCATGCAAAAGTGTTTAAACTATGGAAGTGGGAATAAGTTAACAAAGAGAGAAACAGATATTATTTACCTATGCATGTAATCACGTGATTTGAGAAACTAAACTTAATTAACATTAAAATGTGCTGGCAATAACTATTAAGAGGTGTCAAAATGAAACAAGGTCTACATAATAAAGCACCTGAAATGATTAAAATGCTTAATTTAGCAATGACAAATAGTATGAAAGCTTGCAGCTTATTCTAGTATAGAGTGATAAAAACGTGTATTTTAGAATGGAAACGTAAATGTTTTGTTTTGAAAATGATAAACCTGCAAATAATTTTTGGTTGTGCCAAATATTGACATATAACTTCTAGAAGAAAAATAATGATTGAATTAACTAAGAAAATTGAAATACTTATATTAATGTGTGATTTATAATTAATCATAATGTGGTAATCATTCAGCGAATTTTCATGTAGGCGTCAAATGCTTTTCTCTCCTTGATCGAAAACCAGAATCTTGCTGAAGTGTTTGTTTTAACGCTGTGAGAACTTTTTGTGAAGTTTCTTTCTTATGCTCAAAGACAAAGGACTCTCTCTTGATTCAGCAACACTTTTGACAGAAATGTATTGATAAAATTGCAAACCCAGAGAGAGCATCTGGGAACGGACAGACAGTGAACAAAGCGAATCTTCTTACTTCTGAGGAAAGGATGGAAATATAAAATGATTGAATTTGATGATTTTGCAAAAGGATTACTTAATGCTTCTGGATTTTTCAGTGAGGTATTGATCACAACACGGACAGCCCACTGTGGATAACTAATGGAAATCATATGGGATGACAAGAACAGATACTTTGTGGATGTAAACTAAACCTTTTGGAAGTATAATTGCCCCTTGGAACAGGAGTTGGGGCCGGTTGTCATTATCCATTTTCCTGCCTGGCATGCTGTCGGGCTGAACTTTTATTTCTCTTTAATGCCAAACCACTTTTGAATTGAACTTTCCTGAACTGACTCGAACTTGCCCTTACCGGCTGATGAAGTGTGCAAGAGGTAACCTTTCAGCTGAAGGGTTTACTGACTCTTTCCTGTGGCACGTTGAACTTCGACTCTGCATTATTTGGTCTGTATGATCTAAATGCTGAATCTCGATTTTCCCAATGTTTCTCTCTCATTTCCTTCCTAGGCAACCAGCAAATGTTATCCTTATTTGAATCTGTATGACTTTGTGTGGCTAATTTACTAATTGACTGTTATTAAATCTGATTACGAAATGCAATTTCATGTTTCCTGACCATTCAAATTGAGGCTTTAGATTAATGATTTTTGTGAACACACCTAAACGTGTTTGAGTCATTCTTGGAGTGAACCTCATGATTTTATGTTTTTTTTTATTGTTGGTGACAAAGGTGAACTGGTACATGAAAATTAGCATGTTTTTGGCATTTCTTATTCCAGGTCCTCATAAGGAATTGCCTCACATTCTCTGAATATCCAAGTTCATGTTAGCTCACATAAAAGATCCATTGGAGGACCAATGAATGTAGTAGGTTATGTTATGGGCCCAGTGAGAGAAATGATCAATTTGGTAATTTAGAAGAGAGAAACTTTTGCCAAGTCTAGACACTGCATCACTTTCTTGATAGCTATTACATCAACTAGGAAAATAGATGAATTGGGGACATTTGGTGCTTTGCTTATTCATCCTCGCTTTCACTCCTTTCTAGAAGTAAAACTTGTGCTGTGACCTGATTCTTTTTTCCTTTAAAAAGTAGTTTATAGAATTCATATGTATCAGGATGTTGTGCTACCAGTATTCTCTCAATCTCCATCTGCTCCAGAGGAAGAGCTGCTATGCTTGATGTGAAGAGAGTGCTGCTTATTTATCTTGACAGGTCTCTCCCCTTCCGCCAAACTAAATAATTATTTGTGACATTAGGAGAAGGCTTCCTCCTTTGGGTCAACAATTGCTTTGGTTTACTATACAGCACGCATTCCTCTCCTGGCTCGGGCTCAATGCAGATCAACTAGAAGCCTTGCACCTTAATAGATTGACATTCAGGGGGTTCCTGGTGCAGAAATGTGTAGGACTATCACCTGGGCCTTGCTGTATACCTTTGCATGTCAAAACATACCATACATTTTGGACAATATTGGCATAAGGGTAATTAATTACACTTTGTCATAGCAATCTTTAGCTTGTCTTGTTGTAATTTCACTGGGTGGCATGGATTTCTGGTATTGTGTGTTTCTTTGAAATAATGTCCATTGTTGCTTTGGTGTTTCTCATGAGTAATAACTGGGACGAGGTATGTGGAGATAATGTCTTGATTACTTCTTGGTAATCATAATTATTCCTAGGCTGCCTCATCCTCAGGCATGGGATTGGGTCCACTGAGTATTGACAGTATGGTCTTCCCCATAGCTTGTTATGTCAAAAGATGGAGGGAATGCTACCCTCTAGATGTCACCCAGTAATGGGTGCAGGGCTTTCATTCTCAGCATTTACTGGAGTTTCCTTTCTTGTGGAGGTGGGTTCACCTCAGGAGTAATGACTGCTATAAACATGACTTGCAGTAATGAATATGACCCTGAAGTAATCAGGACATTAATTGGTATTGGACGACACCTCGTTTAAGGAAATATTGAGGACGAGATAGATGGTAAGAGTCTGTACTGAGGTGGGGTCAGAGGACTTTTCCTGGAGAGGTGGTTTCCAAAGTGACTGTAGAAGGATGGTGAGAAAATGGGATCCCCTTTCCTTTTCACAAAGGCAGTTAATTTCATTTTATTCAGGCTGCTTTCTGACACACTTACTTTTGTGGTGCATAAAAGGGAGAGATGATCATCACTACAATAACCGATGTTACCGCACTATTACATGTTGGGAGAGGAGCGGCTCGATGCAAGAGCACTGAGAGATTGCTAATGAAGTAATGTATTAACAGTCCAAAACCTCCACCTCTCCTATCACTCGCTGGCCTTATTCTTGTCTTGAACCCTGTCAAGAGCTCCACCGCCTTTGAGCTAGGCTTTTATTTGTGCAGTTTTATATAGTACGGACATTACCCAAAGATGTTAGAGCACTTTACAATAGTGGTCCCACCCAGGCCAAGGAAAATCATTGCAGGCATTCTGGGGTGTTTGAACGCTTTCTGCTACAAACAGCGTACTGCACCATGCGCATAAATTGACCAGTCCAGTCAGAATAATTGAGTGTCAGAAACAGAACAACTAGAAAGATGGGAGGAGGACTCAAAGGGGGGACCACAAGATTTAGAGAATAAAGTTAGGCAGGATTTGTGGCTATATTTCGAACCTGTTGGACAGGGTATAGGAGGTAAAAAAGTGAGGAAACTAAACCCACTAAATCGATCACAACTGCTATTCTCCTTATCTAAATGTGTAAGTCTATGGAATATTGGCACTGAGGACTTCAGAGAAGTAGGATTTACTGTAAATATTAGAGGGAATGAAGTAACCAAGGTTCTCCTATACTCTTGGTTAGTAAAGTCAGCATTAATAAAGGCAGAGCAGGAGCTACATAAGGAAGGTATCAGATTAGTACAGCGGACAGAAATGTCAGAGCATAACAAGTACGAGAGGCCATTCCTGATGAATCATGCAGGGTTGGGACTAAGACAGGTTAGGCTGAGTGATCCAGGTTGGGATGCTAAGGAAGATCTTGAAATCACGATAAGATGTAAGGAAACAGAGAGAGAGCTAAGGAGGGTATACTGGTGGGAAATAGATATAGGGCCCTCGCATCCCCGGCATATGAGGAAGATGGAGGGTTAAGTGACATTGAATAGGAGTCAGGGTCGTCGCACAGCCTGGCTATATTATCCTGGAACATAAATGGGTATAATAGAATATAGAACTTGGAAAGTTTTAAAGAAGTTATTGACAGTAACGAGATCGTGTGTTTGCAGGAGACCTGGCTGTGCGACGAATTACCATTGATTGAAGGGTTTATCCAACAGACTAAAGTAGCAAGGAAGAAACAATATGGCTGACCCTCGGGTGGGCAAATGATGTTGGTTTCTACAAACATTGCCAGGACGGTAATCCCCTTGGAAGTAAAATGCAAATGGGTAATGGGTTGTAGAGTGTTGTTGATGAACCCAGACCCATGATACGAAGGTATTGTCATTATAAATGTGAATATACAGAAGGGTAAAGAGAATGATTACAAGACAGAATCGGAAAAATTTAAAGAAGATGTGCTGTCCTTAACTGACAATTACTATAAGGATGTACTTATTGTGCTGGGTGACTACAAGCATAAATTAGATCCTCGGAGGATCGACCCATGGTGTAAGGAGCTGCTGACTTCATACAAGATAAATGATGCCATTTTCCCGATGGTGGATATGTCAGCACAAGATATGGCTCTAGGGCAAATTATGGGCTCAATGGGTTTAGTTTGCATAAATGGCAGATTGGAGACAGATCTACCAGCAAATCGTACGTTTAAGATAGGCCAGCAACCCTGTCCAATTGACTATGTATTTCTATATGCTTAGAACTTTGAATTAATTAAGAACTTCCAAGTGGCAAGAGTGGAGGGAAGCGATCATTACCCACTAAAGCTCGAAATATACGGAGCAAACAAAAACAAAGAGATAAAGCTCTCCAGGTCAATATTGACTACCCAAGGCGTCTCACAACACGTATAGCTGAGAAGCATATTGTAAAATTAGCGGCGGTACAGCAGAACCAAACATTAGGAAACATTCCGAATAATGAGGATAATAACTGGTATGAAAATATAATTATCCAAGTGGTTGAATGCCTAAGAGTTAATATAAAATCAAGAAGATCCGGTGAGGGTAGGAAAAATAGAACCCAATTCAAAGAAAAGACCTGGTTCGACAAAGAATGTCATAAATTAAAAGCAAACATCAGACAAAGAGAAAGAAGACTCAGGGGAAAGTATAATGTAGAATCATTCCACAACCTCCAGAAATTAAGGATAAAATATAAAATGATTATCAGAAATAAAAAAGAATATACAAAGAGAGCTGCTGGGTAAAACTATTGTCTGTAATAGAATCCAAAGACATAAAAGGTTTTTGGAAGCTGGTCCAAGAGAGTTCAGGCAAAACATTAGGGTCCTTGAACTGTGTAGTACCAGAAGATGATTGGGTACGGTATTTGGGGGAAATGTATGGGAAATGGCCAGTAAAAGAGAGATTGAGAGCTATACTGTGGCCAGGTGTGAGAGAGGCGATCAAGGAATACTTCACACCGAGAAATATTTAAAAAAATCATATCTAACCTTACCTTGACTAGAGCTGCAGGACCAGACAACCTCCCCGCAGTGATCATAAAAAACAGGCCAGAGTTGCGGGCAGAATTTTTTTCAAAAAAGTTCCTTGGGATTCTTAATATTGGTCGTATACCAGAAAATTGGAAAGGAGCAATTATAAGGCCCATTCACAAACGAGGAGATATCAAAGCCCCAAAGAACTATAGACTAATTAACCTACTGGATGTAGGAGACAAAGAATTTGCAAAAATAATCGTGGAAAGACTCAAGGACTGGGCTGAAGCAAATCAAGTGGTGCCCCCAGAACAGGAGGGGTTTAAGGAGGGGCACTCTACAGTTGACCACTGCTTTGCGCTATGGTCCATCGCACGGAAGTATATCGAGCAGAGGGTCAGTTTGTTCTGCTGCTTCGTAGACTTCCGCGCAGCATTTGATCTGGTGGACAGTGACACATTGTGGGAGATGTTGCTCGGATATAACATTCCAAGTGATCTGCTAGGGTTAATACAAGCTCTACATACTTATAATTGGGTGCAGATAATTTTGGATATAGAGGGGAACCTATCGCAGAAAATCCCAAATGGAAATGGCCCCCCTATTTTTCTCCCTATTCATAGCAGACTTATCTTCAGTCTTAGGTACTGCAAGAATGGCAAGCCCAAAGTTAAAAGGAAAACACATTGCTTGTCTATTATATGCAGATGATCTCGTAATAATAGACCAAACAGAGAACGGTCTGCAAAGAAAGATGAATATGTTGAATGAATATTGCATTCTTAAAAAACTAGAAGTAAATATGGATAAGACAAACGTATTAAGCTTTGGAAGAAGGAAAATAAGGTTTAACTGGTACTTGGGCTCCACAAAGTTGGAAAAGGTAAACAAATATAGGTACCTAGGGATGTGGTTTGAGAAAAATTTGAATTGGCGTACCCATCTGGATGCATTAAAACTGAGGGCATCAGCCTCGGTCAGTGGTCTAAAAAAAAGTAATGGAGTGTATGGTGAAAAGTCTGACAGACCAGTTTTAAAAGCTTATGTAGCCATGGTACCACCACAATTCCTATATACGGAGTACAATTTCTATATTTGAGTACCAAAAACAGATGGGATGTGTTAGATTTGGGGGTCTGTAGTTGGCAGAGGTAGGTACCTTTGACCAAATAGGGACCCTTGCTTCTAGTCAGGGTAAGGGGGTACACTCCTGAAATAACCCCTGCTCACCCCCTTGGTAGCTTGGCACGAGCAGACAGGCTTAGTTCAGAGGCAGTGTGTAAAGCATTTGTGAACACATACAGTAATCAAGTGACAACACTACAGATGAACACCACACCAGATGTATATTAAAAATAAGTATCTTTTATATAGATTTAACACAAGACCACAAACGACAAAAATAATCCACAATGCTGTACTTTAAAGATGGTAGAATTAGCTTAAGTCTCTTAAAATGGAAATGCGACACTTTGCGTTCAATGTACCTGAGATGCGTAACGCGATACAACAAAAAGTGGTGCAGGGAAGGTGATGCGTTGGTTCCTTACACGCAAGAACGGTGATGCGTCGGTTCCCTACTGATGCGCAGGGGACAGTGATGCGTCGGTTCTTATTGGCGTGGGGAGGTGATGCGTCGGTTTCTTACTGCGCTTCTGTGGCGATGCGACAAGCAGCGCCGTGATGCGATGAAGATCTGGTGCAAAGAAACAAAATGGCGTCTTCTTGATGTTGCGACAACGATGGGGTGATGCGTGCACGCCCGACGGCCGTGCGGCGATTTCGATTAATCTTTGGAGCCGCGACAGGCCCTGCGACACGCTTCCCTGGCGATGCGACGGCGTCTGATGCGATCTAGACAATCTTCTCCTGGGATGCGGGGCGCCTCGTGTTGCGATGCGTCGGCGTCTGATGCGAGGTCGATGCTCTGCCCCGGGGATGCGACGGCGTCTGATGCGACGGCGACACTTTTCTCCGGTGCTGCGAGGCGCTTCGAAGGATGCGAGGGTGTCAGCGGCGCGCTTCTTCGGGGATGCGCCGGCGTCTGATGCGACGTCGACACTCTTCTCCGGCGATGCGAGAAGCAGCAGCTGCGGCGGCGACACGCTTCTTCGTCTTGAGTCGTGCTTCCAGCTCCCAGCGACACGCAAGTGTGTCAGAAGGTCCAAATTCCCAGCAAGGGAATACAGGGGAGCTGGTGGGTGAAGTCTGTTGTTCCTGAGACTTCAGCAGGAGGCAAGCTCTGAAATCAAGCCCTTGGAGATCCTTCACAAGTTGATGAAAGTACACACAAAGTTCCCTTCTCCTTTCTTTGGCAGTCAGGCAACCACTGCAGGCAGATCCCTCTAGCTTAGGGATAGTTTTCTCCTCAGTTTCTTATTGGTTCCGCTCCTCAGCAAAGGTTTCTCCTTGTTTCCCAAAAGTGATCTAATTTCCTAGGGTTCTGGGTCCCCTTTTTATACACCTTTTCTCTTTGTTCTCTGAAGGCAGAGAGGCCTTTGCCTAGTCCAAAACCAGTTCTGGTCAGTCCTGGAGCACTTTGTTTACAGGACTCCTTCTTTCCTTTCACAGAGTAGGCCAGGGACATCAGACACACCACAGGAGGTGGAGCCAACATTGTGGAGGGAAGGCACAGCCCTATTCAGGTCCCAGGTGCAATTCCTCCCACCTATCTCCATGCAGATCTCTCTATTCAGCCCTGTGCTGACTCACCCTGTCTCCTGGAGTCCCCCAGCCCCTGTCACTCACAAACCCAGACAAGGAATACACGACCTAGCAGAGGCAGGCTTGGATATTTAAGCAAGAAAATACCTACTTTCTAAAAGTGGTATTTTCAAACACAGAATGTTAAAACCAACTTCACTAAAAGATGTATTTTATCATTCTGAGTTCAGGCATACTAAATTCGTTTTTCTACCATGTTCCCTGGGTCAGTTAGGATTATAAGCTGTAATAATCAAACTGCCCATTCTGGCCTATGGGGAGCAGGTAGCCTTGCAATAGTGAAAAACGAAAATGGCTGTAATTCACTATTAGGACATGCCACACACAACAGGGTATGTCCTACCTTATACTTACAATGCACCCTGCCCTTGGGCCTACCATAGCGGTGTCTGATATGAAGAAAAGGGAAGGTTTAGGGACTGGTAAGTGGGTGCACTCACCAAGTCAACATGGCAGCCCTAGGCTGCACACAGGCTCTGCAATGGCAGGCCTGAGACACACTTTACAAGCTGCTTCTGTGGGTGGCACAACCAGTGCTGCAAGCCCACCAGCAGCATTGGATTTACCAGCCCTGGGCACACTCAGTGCACTATACTAGGGACTGACAAGTAAACCAATCATCCAATCATGGAGTCACTAATACATAACACAATTTATCATAGGGAGCACTTGCACTGTGGCACTGAATAGCAGTGGCACAGTGCCCAAAGCATCTAAACCAGCAAAAACAGATCAATAACATTGGAGGCATCCTCAAAAAATGGAAGGGAGACCCACGCCAAGGATGCTAGGTCTAACACGTGTCCCCTCCAGCTGAAATGTGGGGAGAACTATCCTACCTCTAGGGAGTTCTCTTCACTAAGGCGGAAAAATCTGGACAGACCATCAGCATTGGCGTGTTCTGTACCAGGGCGGTGTTCCACCGTGAAGTCCATCCCCTGTAGGGAAATGGACCACCTCAACAGCTTTGGATTCTCACCCCTCATCTGCACCAACCATCTGAGGGGCCTGTGGTCTGTCTGAACCCGGAAGTGAGTCCCAAACAGGTATGGTCTCAGCTTCTTCAGCGCCCAGACCACAGCAAATGCCTCACGCTCAATAGCACTCCACCTCTGCTCCCGTGGAAGTAACCTCCTACTAAGGAAGGCTACAGGTTGGTCTAGGCCCTCCTCATTCATCTGTGACAAAACAGCCCCCACACCATGCTCTGAAGCGTCTGTCAGAACGATAAACTCTTTGGAGAAGTTGGGGGCCAGGAGCACGGGCGCCGTGCACATGGCTGTCTTCAAGGTGTCAAAAGCTTGTTGACAGGTGTCAGTCCAAATCACTCTCTTGGGCTGCTTCCTGGAAGTCAGCTCTGTCAAGGGTGCAACAATGCTGCCATACCCTTTGACAAATCTCCTGTAATACCCGGTGAGTCCTAGGAAGGCTCTCACCGCTGTCTGGGTCTTGGGGGGCTCCCAAGCCAGGATGGTATCTATCTTGGGCTGTAGGGGCGCCACTTGGCCGCTCCCAACCTGGTGTCCCAAGTACACCACGGAACTCTGCCCGATCTAGCACTTACTCGCCTTGATCGTGAGGCCTGCCCTCCGCAGAACCATCAACACTTCCCAGAGGTGGTGCAGATGTTCTTCCCAACTGGGGCTGAACACTGCGATGTCATCCAGGTAGGCGGCACTGAATTCCTCCAGTCCAACCAACACCTGGTTGACCAACCTCTGAAAGGTGGCAGGGGCATTCTTCATCCCAAAGGGCATCACCCGGAATTGGTAGTGCCCATCTGGTGTGGAGAATGCTGACCTCTCCTTTGCCCCATCCGTCAAGGCGATCTGCCAGTACCCAGATGTTAAGTCAAACGTACTGAGGTACCGGGCTGCCCCTAACCGATCTATTAACAGATATACAGTACTTTATATGGATTGATGGAAAGACTAATGAATTTTAAATGTATTAATTTTTATGATAGATTTGATTCAAGATATGCGATTTTAAGAGTCTGTATTTATGGAGATTTTAAATGTTTAATGACTAACAAGTCCAAATAAACATTTGCTTGACTGACTGACTGTCAGAATGAAAGTTTGTAAAGTGTTTTATTAGGGAGCCCAATCAAATCAAGATAGAGGGTTGATCAGAATAGAAGGGATTTCAGGTCCGATTTAAAGAGTGCCAATGAAGTGGTAGTGCTAGACTCAGAGGTAGAGAATTCCAGACCCTGGTTGCATTCCCTGAAAAGGAACTGGGCCATAAATTGCTCCTTTTTAAAGGCCGGGAGGAGAGGTTCAACTTTCTGCGATGGTCTGGACCCACCAGAAATCTTTAACGTGACATTCAGGTACTGTGGAGCAGATGTGTGAAGGCCCTGGGGTGTGATGCCAGCTCTGTCTTCAGTCGGCAACCAGTCATGTGATAACAGTAACAGTGCCATGTGGTATTTCCTTTTTGCCCCAGATACCAGGCATGTTGCCACATGTGAAACTGCTTTTAGTTGAGTGACATGAATTTTGGGAACGCCAATTAGAAGAGAATTACAGTAATAGATTTTTGACATTGACTTTCTGTATTAATATCTTGTTCGCACTGTAGAAATAAGTCATACAGTCCTACCAAGTTTCTGAGGTCTTTGTGTGATGGGCTGCCCTAGTCCAGGTGTTTTCTTTGAATTCTGGGATTTGTAGTCTTGTTTATGCCATTAAATCCCAGAATTCAATGGAAGAAACCCTGAACTGGAACAGCACATCAGGCATGGACCTGGGAAACTTGTCATTTATGCACATACATACAAACAAGGAATACTGACCCTCGAGGGGAAAAGCACAGCAGTGTTATGCCAGCGGCACCTCCTGGCCGGAGTAAAAACTCACTGTTTTCTTCTTCATCAAACCCAGTGTTCATGGTGACGTCTCTGGTCACCAGGATCGGAGGAGCTATGAAAGCAGTCCCAGCCGGCTTCCCTTCACTCAGCACTGCGGCCTACATACAAGTGAAAACTTGCAAAAAGACCACAGGCCATGAAAGAGTGAATGGCGTAGAGACGAAGACGGAAGGGAAATATAAAAAAAGACATTACGCGAAGATAAACAGCAAATAAAAAAAAGAGGAGGAACCGAGACGAACAGAAATGAGTGTAGTGGGCGAGTCATCACGTTGATCACCTGCAGGACCAGTGTCAGCTCCCATCACGGGCTGGCTGCAGAACTGCTGTAAAACTTGCAGCTCATTATTACTAAACGCACATGTGCCCGGGGCTGGATAGCAGCTGATATCATAATTATTGTCTCACCCAGGCAGCTGCCTGCTTGCCTTCACCTGATTTAATCACAGGCATATTTCAACAGTTTCCCCCAGCAGCTTTCTCAGCACTCGGCTCTCCGCTGACAGGGCTCCTGACCCCGCCGCCTGCGCCAGAGCACGCCGATGGGCTTCGGTGGCGAGGTAAGACGAAACTTTCTCTCCTACTGCGCTGCCTCTCTCGGAACTCAGGTGTGAAAGCCAAGATCAGAAAAGGGAAAAAAGACGACAGGGCACTATGATCCCCGCCTCCCCACCCTCTGTTTAACGCAGCTGGCGCACTGAGCTATAAGAGGCTGATGGCAATGTGTGAGTGCAGCAAAGAGCTTACAGTTGACCTCTAGCCAGGCTGACCCCTGCCTGAACACTAGAAGGCCGGAATCAGAGCGCTGTAGTAACAGGTACGTCCTTTCTAATTCTGAACAGTGTACATTTGATCAAGGGGCGTGGCGATCAGAGGTGCAGTAGCACCGGGGCTAAGAGGCCCCGAGAAGCGAGTACCCGTTGAATTCCAATATTGCTGTATTTTACTACCTAACCTCTGGTTAAACAGTGGAGAGAGGGGAGGACTGTACTTGGAGTCTCTGACTTTAAGAAACGTGGCTAGTATCCTAGGGCACTTGGGCTGTGGCACATTCAGTTCAGAACAATTCTTATACGCAAGTTTGCAGTCCCCTGCTCGAGAACTCCGCGAGCGGCGTGTTTTATTATGAGATCAGCGTGAAAAATTAAAATATACACCCCGTTCACTCGCTTGAAAGGCGCGTGTTTGAAAAGATTCACAGAAAATGTAGAAGTAAGCCCCTGAATGATACCCGTCTCTGAGCACTTGGGATGTGTGAACAGGACTGAGCGCGAGACGCCCTGCCCAGACACAAACGCGTGCAGTTATGATACAGTACATACACAGGGTAGGTAGGGAATGTAACCTGGTTTAAGCATGGTTCTGCTGCTGCCAGATATGGAACCAAGGGATTCGCCCTAAATCCCACACAGCATGAAAGCTGAGGTGTGTAAACTCAGACGCCTGGCTCCACAGTCCGCACCTTTACCGGTTGCCCGCATGTCCCCATTGCTCACACAGATCCCCCAAAAGGGCAGTGAGAAACTGAGGGGAGTTCTAGACTTCAGTAGAGTCTAAAGCTGCTGTTTGAGGTACAAAATTGGTGAGGTGGTTCACCGGGCCTTTTTTGTGATCATTTTGTATGCGTTTATATAGGTTTCAAATGTTACCTGCTGCATGTGTTTATCAATTTTCATATAGACGAGTCCGTATATGTAAATATCTGTAGGTGGGTATGCATATAGATTTAGGTGCGTGAGGGTATGTAGGCATATATGTCTAAATATGCACCCAAGTGCATATATGTAGGTTTATTCACTTATATAGATGCATGTAAATTTACGTACGCATGCCTTGTGTTTGTGTATTTATATTAGCGCAGAGATAAATTGTGATTGGAATTTCATGTGTACGGGCTGCTGCGCCGCAGAAATTTTTATTTTTTTATTTTTTTATTTTATCACCAGCAACTTGAATACATACAAATTTCATGAGAATAGAAAATAAAATAAACAGCAACCTATGAGGTAAACATATGACATACAAGTCTGCAAATTAAACAGGTTACAGAATAACAAATTCATTATTATAGGAGTCACTTACAAATAACCTGAGAGACTGAGCATTTATCTTTCCGATAGAGTACCAGTAGTATACTATACATGTGCAAAGGGAAGGTAGTGCGCATATATACATCAACAATCAGTAATGACGACCTATCCTGCCAGATGACTGGCATATGCATGAATGATAAATCATAACAAAATGAGAAAGATGCAGATATATATTCTCTGTCATCTAAGTTTGACACAAAAAATAATAATGTCGACAGCTGTCAGAAGAATGCCTTCATGCAACCATCAGCCATAGGTTACTGATCAACCTTGGCTTACCCATCACGAATACCTGCGCTAACATTGACCATAGGTTACTGATCAACCTTGGCCCACTCACCACGAATACCAGCGCTAACTGAGCCTACAAGGCCCACACTACTAATTCTCAGCCTGAAGCTTTCTCGCTGCTACTGGTGCCCTTTGGTCCTGAGGAAGACCCCACTTTCAAGGCGTGAAGTCTGCTGGTTCATATAGGGGTCGAAACGTCGACATTATTATTTTTTGTGTCAAACTTAGATGACAGAGAATGTATATCTGCATCTTTCTCATTTTGTTATGATTTATCATTCATGCATATGCCAGTCATCTGGCAGGGATAGGTCGTCATTACTGAATGTTGATGTATATATGCGCACTACCTTCCCTTTGCACATCACCTGCACTTATCCTTGTTATGCACTTGTCACTTCACATTGTGTGCACCTGTTTTTCATTAATGCATAAATGTGAAATACATTATATTCTATAGATTTGATTCATTTCAATCCTTGTGATATAATTAAATCCTAACCATTGTTGGAATGAGTTTTTGGGTGTTGTCATACTTTGTCTACTTTGATCATTTATTGTTTTTCTACGCTTTGTGAATGCTCTCCACTGTGACATTATCTTATGTACCACATTGTACCCGGGTCCAGTGGTCTATCGGGTTACCCCATTATTACATAACACTTAATGTTAAAGCACGCTTTTCAAAAATGTATTTACTTTGAAGGTGAGCATGGCGCCCACTTCACGGACGTCTCGCTAGTGGTTTAGCATGCTTTTTTTAGCTTTAAAGATGAGCGTGGCACCCACTTCATGGCTGCCACGCTGTGTGATTCAGACCCGTTCTAATTGTTTAGCACCTCTACTCTGAGGGAAAGTGTTGCATCTTGCCTACTTGTATACGCTGGCCCTGGCTGCACGGAGAGGGAGGCACTACAATATAAATTACAGTACACCAACGACTCAAGCCCGGTCTTGAAAAGGTCACCCTGCGCTCCCCAATCCCGGACCCTTTACCATTCTGTGTGACGCAGTGTCCACTGGTGATGGGAGCAGAAAGTGGCGGTGATGGTGATTGCAGCAAGAAAGCCCCAGGCCTGCCTCAGTCGTGCAAAGTGCAGGAGTGAAACTAGATGTGGTTGGAAGGAACACGGGTGTGCCCGGTGACATACTACAGACACGAGCAGCAGTAGCAAACGCAATAGACACGGAATGGATTATACAGTTTCATAACAGTGCACCATAACTCAGTCACACCCCTTTTCTTGTCTTTTCAAAAATCTGCTGAAAGGAATATATAAGGGTTCGCTTAGCAAAATGTTCCTTTCTGTGTTGCTATGCCGGGCAATAAGAAAAGGAGGTAGGTAGCAAAACATTATGAACCAATCATTGTAAGGAAATGGGCAGATCTGTTGTCATTGAAACCAAACAGGTTTCAAATCTAAAGGGCGGGGCTACGATCCCTGTCATCTTATCACGATAAAGTAGAGTCTCGTAATGTAGAACTTGAGAGCTAACTTTCTGTGTGAGGGCATTCAAACAAAAGTAAAGCAGCTACAGATGTTATGCTACTGGAATAGAAACTGTGGAATTCCTAGCATTTCCAATGGAAAAGTTTTCAGTACATGTGCAAAATATGTATTATTATCGTTCTGTTTTTTTTAATACATATTTAACCACTTAGCTGCTAACCCCGTTTATGACGCCGCTGTCTCTCTCGTTG
Organism: Calotriton arnoldi; assembly: GCA_963921515.1. Classification (NCBI taxonomy): domain Eukaryota; kingdom Metazoa; phylum Chordata; class Amphibia; order Caudata; family Salamandridae; genus Calotriton; species Calotriton arnoldi. The sequence goes on from CAWUFW010013210.1 coordinate 122,054, forward strand.
TGAACAGATCTCTTGGACAAATAGGACTGTTGCCATGGCGACCTCCAAAATACCTCACGGACACACAAACAATCTTTTTATTTAAAAAATAAAACTGGGGGGAAATCTCGCTGAGTCTGGTTGTCAAATCTGAGCGTGTCATATCTAATAATAAATGCAATTAGGAGCCTCACCAGCGTTTTAAATAATAAATTAGGCTAATTTTCCAGGCTGGGTTTTCAATCTGGAGGATATCGGCATCACAAGTTTTGCAGTAAATTTATACTATGTGTATTGTGTGTAATTACCCTAAGATCTGTTTTCACAGAAGAAACACACTGATTCACATTTTCTTATTTTTAAAAACACCCACAAACACACATCTGGATCTTAGCTCCTACCTATTTGGTTTTTTTCGCCACCACAAATCAATCAATCAATCAATCACAGAATTTGTAAAGCGCACTACTTACCCGCGAGGGTCTCAAGGCGCTGGGGAAAAAAAAAAGGGGGGGGGGTGCTGCTACTGGTCGAACAACCAGGTCTTGAGTAGCCTCCTGAAGGTCAGCAGGTCTTGGGTCTGTCGTAGGCTTAGTGGAAGGGTGTTCCAGGTCTTGGCGGCGAGGTGGGAGAAGGATCTGCCGCCGGTGGTGGTTCTTCGAATGCGAGGGACGGTGGTGAGGGAGAGGTCGGCGGAGCGGAGTTGGCGGTTGGGGACGTAGAAGAGGAGTCGTCTGTTGAGGTAGGCTGGGCCAGTCTTGTGGAGTGCCTTGTGTGCGTGGATGAGGAGTTTGAAGGAGATTCTCCTGTCGACGGGGAGCAGGTGCAGGTTCCTCAGGTGGGGGGTGATGTGGCTGTGGCGTGGTACATCGAGGATCAGGCGTGAGGAGGCGTTTTGTATGCGTTGCAGTCGCTTGATGAGCTTGGCCGGGGCTCCCGCGTAGAGGGCGTTCCCATAGTCAAGTCTGCTGCTGACGAGGGCCTGGGTGACTGTTCTTCTCGTGTCTGTCGGGATCCACCTGTAGATCTTGCGAAGCATGCGGAGGGTGTTGAAGCAGGAGGATGAGACTGCGTTGACTTGCTTGGCCATGGAGAGCGTTGAGTCGAGGATGACTCCCAGGTTGCGTGCGTGGTCGGTGGGTGTCGGGGCTGCTCCCAGCGTCGTTGGCCACCAGGAGTCGTCCCAGGCTGAGGGGTTGGAGCCGAGGATGAGGACCTCTGTCTTCTCCGTGTTCAGTTTTAGTCGGCTGATCTTCATCCAATCGGCGACGGCCTTCATCCCTTCATGGAGGTTGGATTTGGCGGCGAGGGGTCCTTGGTGAGGGAGAGGATCAGTTGAGTGTCGTCGGCGTAGGAGATTATGTTGAGGTCGTGCTGTCTAGCGATGCGTGCGAGCGGGGCCATGTAGATGTTGAACAGTGTTGGGCTGAGGGACGATCCCTGGGGTACGCCGCAGATGATCTCGGAGGCTTCGGATCGGAATGGTGGGAGGCGGACTCTCTGGGTTCTGCCGGCGAGGAAGGAGGTGGCCCATTCCACCACAGTCCTTCCAAGTTCCAGTGAATCTAAAAATATATCATACGCTGTGCCAAGTTTTGTTCCCATTTAGACCCAAATTTTTCAAGGTCATCATGGGTAAGCAAAGTCAATTTCGAGTAAATTTGGCTGTTTGTGCCCCCTTCATCAGACCGAACCGCATCCACAGCACTATTATTGTTAAAGCCCCTTGTGCCTCCCTTCTTTTGCGTTGAATAGCTCCGGATTTGCAAATATTTGAAAAAATCCCTAGTGTGTATCTTGAATCTGATTTGGATATCACTAAATGGTAGCATCCCGATGTGTCTAGCAAGTCTCCTATCAAACAAATACCTGTATCCTCCCATCTTGACATAATATTGTCCCTAAAAATCTCTGGCATAGCTGGATTTTTAAAAAGTTATGTATAATAATTCAGCCTACCGAACCCAATTTTTCTTTTAACGGCCACCCAGATCTTAAAAGCTGCATGCAAAGTTTTAAATCTGACCTTTTTGTAATAGCTTGGCTCACTATAGTTCAAAAAGCAACCCCGAGAGGCGTCACCTATCAGTAGCTCATACACGTCTTCTGTCCCATACTGGTTCCTCTGCTCGTCTGTTTTCCCACCCAGCAGCACCCGCATGTATTGTAGAGCGGCGGCCCAATAATATAGTCTTAGATCAGGAACGCCCATCCTCCTTTCTCCCTTGCTAATGTCAAAAATTTTAGTGCCTTTCTAGTCTTGCCATGCGACCAGATAAAAAAGCATTTAGAAAATTTCTGAGGTTTAGCCGCAGAAATTTTCTAAATGCTTTTCTTGTCTACAATTATTTTGCTGCAGTGAAAATCAAAACTTGTTTTCCACTGCTACATAGTATCAATGGTCACTGTCGATTCACATCCATTGTACTAATTTATTTCTTCTACGTGATAGGTTTGGGAGCCATACCCAAAATAAAACTGCATATGGGTAACTGCGAATAAACAAAGACTCTCACCTTGGGGTTCCTCGTGACATCATAAACAACAGAGATTACCTGCTATTGCCAGTCATAAATTAATTCTAAGCTTCTGTGGCTTGGCTCTCTGAGACATTGTCAGAGCAGCACTGGAAAGCAAGAAGCACACCTTCTGGGGCAGAGGGAAGGGAAGGCACTGCGAGTGATGGGGGTGGGCGGCAGGAGGCCATGTATGCTTTTTTGTGTTTTAATTTGGGACTGGGAGGAGAGGCCATGTTATGTCCGACTTCCCCATTACTCCTCTGCGCCAGTGTAGCAGATGAAAGCAGGGGTAAATTAATTTGGGGGTCATATATAAAACCGTATTCTAGATGGGTAAAAAGTGAACTACAGGGATGTTTTTCACCTTGTGGTTCTGATTGACATAATAGAACTTCCCTCTAGTTGTCCATTTGATGTCACTTGAAACTCCTTGTTCAAAAAAACAAAAAAATTCATATGTATCAAATAATTCACTGTTAACCATGTATAGCTCTATTTATCATTATAGATTCAAAGAAGAGGACCTGTGGAATATACTCTGATTGCTGCAGGCTAGTGCCTCAGCTGACGGGGAGGTGGTGACAAACCGGTATAGGGCACATGCTGTGCTTCTGTGCCCTTATCTGTTAAAACTGGGAGCACTGATGAACAGCAGACCTGCCAGTGTTGAGCGCTACAAAAACTGAATTTTCTCCAGGCGGTAGGACTGCCACATATCAATAGCTCATTGATAGACTTTTTGGACTAAATGGGAATATCCTGAGCAGTGGCGTAGCTAGGGGGGGCGGTGGGGGCGGTCCGCCCCAGGCGGCACTATTTTGGGGCGGCCACTATTGTGGGGACACTCACTGACACTACTGTCAGTCACAGTAGTGTCAGTGTCCCCAAATAAATTATAAAGGCCGCCGCAACGGGCCACCAGTGCCACGCGTGTGGCCACGTTTGAAAGTGCATTGCAAGCGGCCAAGCGCACCTAACCTGCTTGTTATGCGCCTGCAGTGCTGCCAATTTGAATTTGCCGCCCGACGTCCCGCGTTTGTGCTTGCTTGTTGTTGGTCCGTCCCAGGGCCGTCAATCTTGTAGCGCGCGAGCGCTACCAATCACGGCCCTGGGCGTCATTTTAACCAGCCCTCGCGATGAGAACGTAGCAGTGACGCGTCACGCGCTTCACCACTACGCGCTCTCGTGAGGAGTCGATTCTGGGCTTGCAGTGGCAGTGCTGGGCGATTTTCTGGCTGCAGCAGAAGTGAACCAACCCTGGTCCCCTGCCATAGAGACCCTGGCTCTGGCTGCCACCACTGTGGAGTGCTGCTGGAGGCTGAGTGAGGAGGTAAGAGCTAAACGTCTTTCTAAAAATGCCCCCCAAAGATGGTGACTAAACTGGCGTATACTCTGTTCCGCTTTTTAACTGATGGAATTTATTTGTATGTCTTTTTTAGCAGCATTTTAAAAAATGTATCTAACTTAAGGTATACATCACCTGGTGATAAAGACTATCAAAAAGTAGGACTGGCGTTAAAAGGTCTATAACAATGGTTTTAATTCCTTTTGATTGAAGTCAACTGTTTGTATACAAACTTTTTAATCTATATTAAAGGTTCTGCAAATTCCCTATTATATTATGCACCAGCACTTTAATGTAACCAGTTATGCTGCTAATTGTCTCATTGACCGATTTAAGCACTTTATATAAATGTAGATATTGTCGTTTTTGAGTTTATCTGAGGGTCATACTAAGTGCAGAAAACATCTTGTTATTATAAACTGAACATAAGTACTGCATATATAGGCAATTGCAGACCGTGATACCAGGACTGACTGAAAATTAGATCTTTGTAGGCTATACTATATACTTAGATACAATTTAACTTGATGTCTGTATTCCTTTTTACCTGTTTTTAACACAGATGAGATGTGCAAATTTTGTGTAAACTGCTTTTATGGTCATATTGATCGAAATAAAGTTTTACAAATGGCTAAACGTTTTCAGAGGGGATATTTAGTGAGTGGCAGCATAGTGGCAGCATAGTTGCCAAGGTTTCAGGTGTGTGACATATTCTCATAACTTCACTGTAATTATGATTGACATTTCAATGACTATGAGCATAGCTGCCAAGGTTTCAAATTGCTATGTCTGACATTTTCATAATTAAATTGTAATTATGAGTGACATTTCCACGACTATGAGTGACACTTTTTGCGAGCAAAACTCAAGCAATGAAGACGAGGTAAACATATATATATCAGTAATTACACCCATTTGAGCAATGAGAAACTCTAAGAAGACTTAAACTGGTGCAAATGTCTGCGGCGGCAGACTCATAATTACAATAAAATTATGAAAATATCACACATAGCAATCTGAAAGCTTGGCAGCTATGCACTTTGAGGCTGCTCTTTACCAACTGACGTTCGAACTACTCAAAACAACAATGTACAGTAGAACGCTTCTTACTGTGTATCATCTGTGACTTGTCCATGCACATCTATCGTACCCTAACCCAACCCTCTTCCACTTCTATACAGTTTCTCCTCTCAACAATTCATTGTCTTTCTTTGACCTGCACCTCTTACCTAGTGTTCCATTTTCCTTTTCACATAATCCCAAGCCTCTTTTGACTCTGTTTTTATCTTACATTCACCACTCTTTCCCTCACATCTATCTTTTTGAGTTTCCTTTCACCTTAAAATCTTCCCCTTTGCACCAGTTTCCCATTCCGGTGTGTCCTATACCTCACTCTTTCATTCTCTCAGAGAATTTCACTCAGTTACAGCTCAGATGCTCGCCTACCTATCTTCTACCGTCACCTTCATGCTTCACAGTGCTTTACTCCATTCAACATTAAGTCCAACTCTTAATCTCTTCTTGCCTATATCTCAAATGCATCTTTACGAGTCTAATTTTCTCATTTCTATTTCTTCCAATTTCCTCACGCTATGCAACTTTTATCCTCTTTCTTTCACTTCCATCTCCTTTGGTTTTACCTCTTGAGTGCAACTAGAACTTGCATTCTATCACATTCCTGTTTTCCTCTCGCTTCCACCTTTTCTTTTCTCACATTCGTTGTTTTGTAGACACCCTCTCGTCCCTAGTACCCCTTCACTCCTCTAATTGCTTTCTCTTTGTTCTCTTCTCATCTCCAGTTGTCTCTCGTATCGTATTATAGGACGATGTGTTTCTTGTGCGAGTAAGAATGCGCACAATACCAGGCAGAGCTGTCTGGACCCGCAGATTTAGGTAGTGCGAGTATCACTGTGAAAGACCTATTTATTAATCTCCTGACATCTTCTTGATTTGTTACTTTTCTGTAGCAGGCTCTCGTGGCCTCTTGTGTGCTTGTTTGGTAATTTAATGCCCGCCAGTCAGCTATTATGATCACACACATTTGTTTTTATTAGGTATATCATGAGTGCATTTAAGCCCATTATGAGATTTAACAAATTAGATTTTGCTTTGGGGTTGTGCTAAAAAAGTGGCGCAATCCCAATGCAAAATCTGGGCCTCAACTAATTTTACATTTTTTTTAAAACCCTGCCACAAAGAAATTGGCAACAAGGAGAAGCATGTTAGTAGATCTTTTATGCTTAATTGATTATAAAGTCTGCATTTTCTAATATTTTTATAGGGTTAAGGCATCTGCTGCAGAGGTGCCCAGTGACTATCAGGGAATAATAATTGGTGAGATAACCCTGGAGGTTAAAGTATTTCTTGGAGAAATTTCTGTTTTGTGTAGTCCCAGATCTGACTCAAAGTAGTATAGAAGGTTAATGTGCCTGCAAAGCACATCATGTAATATGCAGATGACAGTTTTTTTTTAATGTAGCTAGGTAAGGTTACTGCTTTGAACACAGATCCTTTTGTTACTTGCAGTTCATAAATACTAAGCCTTTTAATATAGCACAGTGAGCTATGTAGGATATGTGACTGCTACACCTTTTAACCCTCACTGACTCATGCAACACATCTTGTACACTGATTTACACGCTTGCATGATTTATTTTCAATCTGTATGTTATGTAAATCGCTCTGACACCCTGCACTGGGATGCGTTGCGCTATAAAAGAAATAAAATAGTGCAATTTAAATTGTGTGTAAATACTGGGACAGACCAACACATCTGAGATACTTACATAAAGGGGCCTAACAAAGTCAAAAGCTGCCTCTCTTAAGTACCTGTGAAGAGATAACAAGCTGTGTGCTTTTGTTTCCCTCCGTTGTATTTACATTTAAGTGTGAGGTTCCAGGCCACTCGGTCATTTAATGTCAGCTGTAGATGATGGATCCCTGAACGGTGTCATGTATGTGCATGTTTGCATTGTGCTGAGGGGATTACCAGGTACTTGTTCACGCAGCTCTCTGATGGATGTCACATGCGGTTTTTCTGAGTCCCCAGATAGATCATGCAAGTCTGTGTGTTCTCTTTTGTACTGCCAGTCACCGGTGTATTCAACTGTGTAGCCTTGGACCGTGTCATGTATGTGCATGTAACTTGCATGATCGAGGTAACTATTAGCTGCGATACTACGTGTCTCTCGGACCTCTTTCAAGTGCTCGCCGTCCTTTTTCCCCAGCACCCCTTCCCCCCCCCAGGGGCGGCAATCTGAGGGATAGCCCCGGGCGCCACAAGCTCTAGCTACGCCTCTGATCCTGAGGTACAAGTCAAAAATAATGTCAAGATGTATGTACAGGTAAGGCACAGTTTGAACCCTGGCGAAGGCGGAGAATTGCAAAAGTACAAGTACTTGAGAGAAACAAGAGACCTGGTGTCTGCTTATTTCTGATCCACACACTTCTGAAAACAACCATTCCGGTTCCCTGATATGCAGCGCCTATTAGCAAGGAGGTCCGCTTACAAAAAGTGCCATGCACTCCAATAACGTGACAGGATAAGCAAGGAGAATGGTTTCTTCTTTAAGGAGGGAAACTGGAAGTTTGGCTTTCGTGGTGATGGGGTGCTATGTATTTCTGTTGAACTATGCTGTAAAATGGAACCCAGCATGACAAACCATGTGACAGATTCCATGACTAAGGGTTCAGCGCAGCATATACAGTACAGCGTGCCACAAACACCTCTATCATAGTGCACAGCTTAATATCCCACACAACATCAACTCGTACATAGCTCTCGTGCGTTGACTGGTCATAGAAATATGACCATACTACAACACTTGATAAAGCAATATGTGCTACAGCAAACAAGACTAGATGATTCACCATGCTCATCACTCCACTCAAAGCACATCACAAATTCAACAGTCCTCACATTCCAAAAGAATGTCTCACAACACTTTATCATACCACGTCATACAACTTAACAGTATAACCGTTTTAAGATATTACCCCACACTTCAATTAGAATAGCACCATGACACACTCCACCAAGCCCTTTCATATCACCATACAACTTCTACCATACCTCACTCATGCTGTCTAGGATCATTGTGCACTGCAAACACATCAATCGCATCTTCCTAACTCACAACTTCTAATGTCACCTCATACAACACCATATACCCTACCTATCACAACACTTTGCAAAACCACCTGCCCATAACGTGCCGCACCAGCCACTGACAATGGAGTCATTGGGGACAGTGGGGTTCATGCAATATCCACACCTTTCCTCGAAATATCACACCACCACCATAAGCCAACACAATCATCAACAAACCCCAGGAAACCATAGTGTACCAAACATTATGCACCGTAACACATCACTCAATACAGCATCATGTCACACTAGTCCAGAGCATATCGGCTCCTTCACATGACCCAAAATACACCATGCATACTACACACAAGATGCCACAAATACAAACTGGAGTACCTATGGATCATCCCACAAAGTGACCACATGAAGCCGACATTCTTCTATAAAATCACTGTACCATCACATAGAACTCAACACACGACAACCTACCTCAATTTACTCATATTTCCACCCGACTACATCACAGACTTCCACATTACTCTTTTCACTTTAAGACATCATACGATACAACTCATTTTATAACACTCATAACCACCACACCAATCTGTAAGTACTTCTAACACACTTTCTTCAATAACCAGATGATAGATCAAACCAGGACAGCACATCTTCTAAGACCACCCCCACACCCACACACTACAAAGCACACACATCAACATGTCTCACAGACCTAAACTTAGGTTTCGATGAAAGGCTGCAAGGCTTAATCTCTCCCTTCATTGCAGCCCCAAGATGGAACTAGGACAACGTATACACTGGGACCAGACAATTATAAGCAAGTATATAGATACCACAACCATTAGCAAACGTGTGCACACCTGAGTTTGGGGAAGGTCTCAAAACTCACCTCATCTGGAAGACCCTTTATTACCCACTACAGACAAAATGCACATGGACAGAAACACCAACATTCTGGCAAGTGATGCTTTATGAGCCTGCCTCTAAGCTAAGTTAAAAACTGCATTGGACTACTCCAAATAATACCTCAACACTGCCAAGAGGCTGAGTAATTGGAGAGCTCTATACAGAAATGCATAGCATGACATATCTTCAATGTTTTGCATGGTTTGTTCTCTCCACCATGTACAAAAATGCTCCACTCCTCAAAGAATGCAGGCATAGCTGACGGCAAACCACAAGATTTTAGACCTGCTGGGGTCCTTGGCATCTTGAACTAGCCAGACAACAACTTGGATTACTTGCAGCATCTGTGAATCGGACTAGTTCATTAAAGAATGGCGAGAACTCTGACAACTAAAGACTCTACTGCTTGCTGAGAATGACACTGGCGATTTGGGCACTGGTGCATAGCTCCTGCCAGAAAATCTAGGTTTGCCCTGTCTGGAGGTAAAATAAATGATTCTGTGGCTTTTGATTAGCTCCCAGAATAAGTCTACAACCCATTTTTTTTCTCTAGCCTGACTGATAGTCAAGACAATCAAGTTGGAGGGCTGCCTGGGGCATCCATTGGATATGTCAATTCGGAATCATCAGAGGGCATTTCTGGTGGGGATCTGCAACCTGAGCATAGACCAGCATTTGATATCAACAATCATAGAGGCAAAGCTCTGTTTGACTCGGGCATGTCACACTCTTTTTGATTGTCTCTTCCTCTACACTGACAGGCATGCATACCCCAATATGATCTCCATAAAGAAAAATATGCTAGGCTCGAAGAGCGTAGCAGTCACTTTTCAGATAGTAAAAAGGCCTCTTCTGCGTTTCTGTGAGAGGAAGATAATAATAGCAGCACAGGTAACGGGTTCTGATTTGGAAGTTCCAGAGACTTTTTTTCTCACTATTTGATAAGTCTGATATGGACTTGGACATTGGGAGTATTGTAGGCTCAGACTCTCACTTTATTTTCTTTTTAAAAAAAATATTTTTTTCTTAGGTTTTACAAATTAAATCATCAACAGTAGCAACACAGAGACAGTGTAAAACATCATGTAATGGGGTACAATTATGAAGATTGCATGAGTTGACCATCCAGCAAGCATATAGGTAACATTCTGCATTCAGTGTATTATCCTACACCGCTACGTGAGCAACATTTGTGAGTGCAGAGTCTTCAGACTCTGACACTGATATTGTTTTGGGGAGCGTCATGGACAGAGCTGATAAAATGGATAGAAATGTAATGCATGCCATCAGTTGTCTTTGGTAGTCATCACAAAGAAGCAGAAGACGAGGCAGATGGAATATATTAGTTCCAGCAGGATCTATCTGCAAATATTTTAAGACAACTGTTCTCCCACAACCCTCACCACTCTTAAACCCTGCCCTGTGTATGGCCTTGCACAACAAGGGTCAGCAGGAACATCTTATACTCTTGCATTTATATATAACCTTCTCTACATACACAGAGAGGAGTACAAAAAATGCTTGGCTGCACTTAAGACTTCTCAATGTAAGACCCAGACTGCAAGCCATAAAATATCCAAGCAGGTCGCTATGCTAGGCTCCAGAACAGCGGAGGCAGAGCAACTTATCTCATCTGGAAGACACAACACAGACTGTGGTACAGTGTGTTTAAGAGCACAGCAAAGGAATCCAGGGTTTCACAGGGAAGGTGGAGGACTTGAAAAATACCATGCGCAGAAACAATTTCCATGTACTGGGCATCATGGAAAGCATGGAGGGAGATTATCCTCACAGATTCATATGATATAGCAAGTATTTTCACATCTCAGAGAATGAGACATCAAGTGTCAAATTCAGCATGCTCACCGCTTCCCCTTTGTAAGCTTAGTAATGTGGACAATATAGTACACTTTAGAGCCATACTAATAGATGTGGGTAATTTTCTTTTTCACTAGTTACTTTCTCAGGATGCATGCTTTAACACCCTGGAAAGGTAGGTGAATTATCTTTTTTTTTTTTGCTCTGATTTATTGTCCTGCTACAGTTACACGATGATGAGAACTAGGCCAGCTCACTATTCCAATTCAAGATGTAGGTTTACATGCTTTTCTCCAAGAACCTACAAAACTTAAAATTATTTTCAAGGGCCATGGCCACTTATACAATACTGAGACTCAAGTTCAGATGCTGTTAGCTCTTCAGGCTAAAAATATGCTGTCAGAAAATTATTAATTGACTTAGGGATAACTTATTGATTTTTCTTTCCTTTCTCCGTGGTAGTTTTACAACAAACATAAAGGAAAAAAAGAAAAAAAATCTAGTAGGTTTAAAAAATCATAAAGAGCACAATGTGTTGGGATTAGGGTTAGTTTGCTGGGTATCTCGCCTTCAGTGAGATTCTTCATTCTTCACCACAATGTCACTACACTTTCCATGGGTGTGAGAAGGGTTGGCCTGCTGGGGTATTTTACCCACACAGGTCTAATGGGAGAGGATCAAGGGGTTGGGGTTGAGGTGTAGGGGAGATGAGGGTGAGGGGAGTGTTTGTGTGGGAAGTGAAAGGATTGGAATAGGCAGGTAAAAAAAGGGAAAAGAAAGAAAATTGGTTAGGAGTTGCTAATGGAGTTCCTGTCTTTAACAACAATGATTAGTTCAATGCATACTATAAAGAGTTCAGTTGGACAGGGAATTTTCATCCTCTTTTGGAATATCAATGGCTCTCACACCCCAGTCAATGCCTCCCAGTTTAGGATCTTATTACAACGTAAGGAAATAGAAATATTCAGCTTGCAGCATACTCATTTAATCAAACCAGAAGTCCATAGGTTGTGAACCCTAAGGTAGCAGATTGTTTTCTCATCATTGTATGCTCCTACTCAGTGGGTGGTCATCTTAAAATCTAGTAGTGCTTGGGTCTGTGCAAAGTCCTGCTATGACAGGCTGGGGCAATGGGTGATTGCAAGAATCAGAAGGGGTGGCAGGTACTTTACAATTTCCACAGTATATAGCTCAAATGGTGATGATCCACTGCTATTTCAGAAGCTTCTTGTAAAGGTGGTAAGCTGGGAAAGTCAGTTCATTCTTTGCAGTGATTTTAACTTAACTCTTGACCCAAGGATTAATTCTACTAACTCTGATAGTGGTCAGCGAATTCATTCTTCACGCAAGGCAGTTCTATATCTTATGAAGTTATAAAATTTAATAGACCGCTGACGTCATACTAGGCTTTACTCTCTAGGATTCACTTACTACTCCGCTGCGCATAAACGGTATTCTAGGCTTAATCTAATGTTTGTCTCTCAAGTATTAGCCCCTTATGTTACAGTCTCTGTTTTTGCTCATCTTATCTGATCATGACCATGTAGCTATATATATATATATATATATATATATATATATATATATATATATATCTCCCCGGAATATAATTGTATGGATGTTACTAACCATCACAGATGGATGTTTGATAGATCACTTTTACAAGATCCTAATTATTGCATTTATATGTTTGTTATGCTTTGCTCATTTTTGGAGAAAATAATGAAACTGATGCTGTTGCTATTGTCTATGATACAGTGAAAGCTGTTGTTAGACCTGGCACCATTGGCGTGGGTCTCCCTTCCATTGTTCGCTGTTATCTCCTCTGTTTTACTGGTGTTAGATGCTCTGGGCGCTGTGCCACTGCCATTCAGTGTCACAGCGCGAATGCTCCCTGTGTAAATATGTCTATGTGAATTGGTATATCCCTGATTGGCTTATTTGGTTTACCTGTTAGTCCCTAGTAGTGTGGCCTATGTGTGCCCAGGGCTGGTAAACCAAATGCTGCTGGTGGGCCTGCAGCACTGATGTGTGCCACCCACAGAAGCAGCTTGTAAAGTGTGTCTCAGACCTGCCACTGCAGTGTCTGTGTGCAGTCCAGAACTGCCATCTTGGCTGTGAAGTGCACCCACTTCCCAGCCCCTGAACCTTCCCTTGGCATCTTGTAAGTCACCCCTATGGTAGGGTGCATTGTATGTGTAAGGTAGGACATGCTTTGGTGTGTGTAGCATGTCCTGGTAGTGAATTATGCCCCATTTCGTTTTTCACTACTGTAAGGCTACCTGTTCCTCATAGGCTAGAATGGGCAGTTTGACTATTACATTCTATAGTCCTAACTGACCCCAGGAACATGGTAGAAAAACGAATTTAGTATGCCTGAGCTCAGAATATTAAAATACATCTTTTAGTGAAGTTTATTTTTATATTCTGTGGTTGAAAATACCACTTTTAGAAAGTAGGTATTTTCTTGCCTAAGCCTTCCAGTGTGCTCTGCCGTTATGTGTATTGGCTGTCTGGTTTTAGAGGGGCAGGACAGGCTGAGTCAGACCTAGGTTGAATAGAGAGATCTGCATTTAGAGTGTGGGGAGGGGTGGCTCCTTGACCTGAATAGGGCTGTGCCTGGCAAGGTGAATGCTGGCTCCACCTCCCACTGTGTGTCTGCTGGCAGACCCCCTCTTTCTGAAAGGAAGGATGCAGCCTGGTAAACAAAGTGCTCCAGGCCTAAGCATAACTGGTTCTGGCTAGGTTCAGGGACTGGTAGCTTCAAGGATCAAAGGCTTTTGGGGTATAAATATCTGTGCTCAAGCCCTTACATTTTGTATTGCTTTTGGATCTGGAGAGGAAACTCTGTCCGTGCCACTGGAGGAATCTGCAGGAAGTGACTGTCCCTGTGCTGTGTGTTGTTTCTTGCACTGGCCTGCAGCAGTGACCACTGGACCTTGAAGAAGAGGAAAAGGAACTCTTGAGAGAACTTTTATTTTTGTACAGCAATTACCCAAGGGCTAGGAAAAGAGCTAGCCTCCTGCTGGAGTCTCAGGCACATCAGACTCCACCACCAACCTCCTGCTTCCTCCCTGCGAGGACTGCTATCTGCTGAGGAGGCTCCTGTGAGTTCCAGGGCCTCTAGTTTGCATCAGAGAAAAGAGGGTGAGAAATCGACGCTAACGCATCTTTGCGGGCCGCTGCAGTTGATAGCGCTGGGAAAATCATCGCGCTACTGCCGCCGAGGGCCCGCAACCCGAAACCATCGCTGACACCCCTTTGCGAGCCGCTGCAGCCGAGACGCGCTGGAAAGATCATCGCGCTGCTGTCGCCGCGCACTCGCAACCCTTAAAGAAATCATCGCTTCGAGACATCGCAGTACGGACGGCGTGCGTCCGCCACTTTGATCGCATCGCACCGAATTTCGTCGCTCCCTCGCGGAGCGTCTTGTCTTCGCATCGCAACACGATCGCAGAGCGCAACAGGATCACCGCATCGACTTCTCCCACGCGGCAAGAAAGTCATCGCATCGGCGGTCCAGCGTGCAGAAGTTTGTCGCATCGTCTCCGCACGCATCCCGCAGATCGGCGCATCATCCTCCCCTTGCGGCAAGGATTTCAACGCATCGCCGGCCTCGCGTGCCGAGAATCATCGCTACAGCTTATTTGCGACACTTTGTTGGTTTTGCTACTAAACCCAGGTACTTTGTGAAAGAAAGTGTCGCAGAGACCACTGCTTTGAACTTGAACCTTATTTTTGCAACCTTTGAACTATTTTTGACAGCCCTTCAACAGCTATCCTATTTTTGACAGTATTGTGGCTTTTACAGTTATTGGTCTTGTGATAAATCTGCCTTTATATAAAGATACTTATTTTTTATAATAACTACTTGTGTGGTGTCCCTTTGTAGTGTTCCTCACTGTGTTACTGTGTATGATCATAAATGCTTCACACCCTGCCTCTGAGATAAGCCTACCTGCTCGTGCTACGTTACCACAGGGTTGAGCAGGGGTATTAAAGAGGGTAGCCCTCTCACTCTGACTTAGGAAGAAGGGTCCCTACTTGGACAGTGGCCAGCCATTGCCAACTAGAGACCCCCATTTCTAACATTGGTGGTCAGCGGTGAGGATCTGGACTTGCATTTATGATCGCATACAGTAATTATAGTGTACACTACTAGTGAGTGCAGACCATAACGTACCGCAGACATTTTTGAGAATTTTTTTGCTCCTATATTGTGATTGATATTGCCGGTGATTTTTCACCCGCGCACATTTTCTGAGAGTTTTGGGATCCTATATTGTGATTGATATTGCCGGTGATTCTTCACCCGCGCCCAGTTATTGAAAGTTTTTGATCCCCTATTGTAATTGATATTGCCGGTGATTTTTCACCCGCGCACACTTCTGAGAGTTTTTGGGATCCTAGATTGTGATTGATATTGCCGGTTATTTTTCACCCGCGCCCATTTATTGAAAGTTTTGATCCCCTATTGTGATTGATATTGCTGGTGATTTTTCACCCACGCACATTTCTGAGAGTTTTAGGATCCTATATTGTGATTGATATTGCCGGTGATTTTTCACCCGCTTACATTTTTGAGAAGTTTTCTTCTGTCCTTTATTGATATTGCCAGTTATTTCTACAATGGGCAAGCCCAGATCCAATGCCTCAGAGGATCTCTCCTGGGAAGAAGAGAAAATAGAAACCTACAATGCCAAGCAGCTCAAATATTTTTGCAAGCAATTCACAGTCCCTATCACAGGTCTCACTAGAAGGGAGGAGTATTACAAGGCGCTGAAGGCCTGGCTAGAAGCCAGGGATGCCCCTAAGGATCTAGGAGAGCTTGTGGAGGGAGGAGAGCAGCAGGGCGATGTAGTAGACTTAGTAGGAGATCCAGCCCTTTCCAACCCGGGCTCTAGTGTGTCCGCTAAGGGTCTGTCCCCAGAAGAGCTGGAGGACAGGGAGAGAGATAGGCGGCATAATATGGAGATGGCTAAGCTTAAAATGGATGGTCACCGGGACCTAGAGAACAAAAAGTTAGAAATTGAGATTATGAGGATGAAGCTTGAGCATGAGAGTATTGAGGGAGTTGGAGATTAAAGCTAAGAGCATGGAAATCTCCCCCTCTGGTGGCAGCGTACCTGTAGTGCACCCTGAGAGTAGGGTGTATATACCCAAGGAGGTTATTAAAGATTTCCACAAAAGTGAAGATATTGGGCAATGGTTTGCCGCTTATGAATTAGCCATGGTGTCCCACCGGGTCCCTGAGAAGGATTGGGGAGCGGGGTTGTGGGGACGCTTTGTGAGTGAGGGGAGGGATACCTTGTTGGACCTGCCCCCAGAAAGTAGGATGGTTTATGCCCACATGAAGGAAGCGTTGATGACCCGCGATGGTTTGACCCCTGAGATGTATAGACAGAGGTTTAGGGTCTGTAAGAAGCTAGAGGGTACCACGTGGGTTGAATATGTGTCTTTTTTTTGCAGAGCCATGGAACGCTGGGTAAAAGGTAGCAAAGTAGAAACTTTTGCACAGTTTTATGATTTGATTGCATGGGAGTATTTATCTAGTAATTGTTTTCCTGAGCTACGCCAGCACCTAATTGATTGCAAGCTGACTAACCCTAGAAAGCTTGCTGAGGAGGAGCGGACCGCTGGGTGAGCACCCGGGTCCGCAAGGGTCCAGTGGGAGACGGCGCCAAAGGTGGGCAGGGTCCCCAGCAGAGGAGTGGGGGGACAAGGGTCAACAGAGGGAGTTCCACCGAGGGCCCCAAAGTAATCCCCCAGGGAACCAGGCAGTGGTGTCCCAGCCCCCCAAGAAAGGAGGACAGGGCCCCCAACAGGTAGGCCTGTTCCCAGGGGGCCCCCACGTGTTACAACTGTGGTCAAGTGGGCCACAGATATTTTGATCCCCAGTGCCCCCAAAGGGGGGCCAGTGCACCCCCCCCGTGCACCATCCCGCCAGATTGCTAGTGTATCCCTGGGATAGGAGGAGATGGGTGCCCAAGAGGGGTGGGATCCCGTAGAATTGACACTTGTCTCATTAGGGGACTTTAAGATGGTCCCCAAGCCTGCACTGCCTGCTAACACTAAAAAATACAGGCAGTGGGTGACCATCAATGGCCATAGGGTGGAGGCTCTAAGAGACACAGGGGCCAGTGTAACTGCTGTCAGCTCCCGGTTGGTGTCCAAAGAGCAGGTTGTCCCCCATGCATTCTACCCAGTAGTGTCCTGCAGACAACTCAGAGAGCCAATGTGAGGTGGCTCAGGTTCCCTTTGAGTGGGGGGTCTCAGGAACTCTTCAGGTAGCTGTGAGGCCCGCCATGCCTGTAGACTGTCTGCTGGGCAATGATTTAGAGGACTCCCCGTGGGCTACGGTGGAGAGGAAGGCTCACTAGGAGATGTTGGGTCTGCCTGAGTGGGCGTGTGCTACCACTCGGTCCATGGCAGCCAAGGAGGGTGTTGAAAAGGATCTGGAGCCTGAGAGTAGGGCCCAGATCCCTGCCTTAGAGAGAAGGGGCAGGGGGCGTGGGAGGCCGGCCCCCTTGGTTCCCACGGCCCAGGAAGGAGCAGACCCTGAGGGGGATGCCCTGGAGCCTACCGGGGAGCAGATCACCAAACTGGGGGACCTGCCTGAGCTGACCCATTGGCAGCAGGAAGGGGGACCCTCCAGGGAGGAATTTTGTGAGCAGCAGAGAGTTTGCCCCTCTCTTGAGGGTATGCGGCGACAGGCTGCAGCCCAGGCAGAAGGTGACATGTCTGGTTCACATCTGATTTATTGGGAGAACAGTCTCCTGTATAGTGAGCCTAAGGTTGCTGAGCCAGGGTCAGCCCGTGTGCTGGTGGTACCCGAGTGCTTCAGAACCTTCCTACTGGGGTTGGCTCATGACATTCCATTGGCAGGACATCTGGGGCAGACCAAGACCTTTGAGAGGCTGGCCGCCCACTTTTATTGGCCCCAGATGCACAAGAGTTCAGACTCTCATTGCAGGACCTGTGAGACTTGCCAGGCAAGTGGGAAGAGTGGGGGGAAGATCAAGGCCCCACTCCAGCCCTTTCCAGTTGTGAGTACCCCATTCGAGCGAGTGGGCATTGACATTGTGGGGTCTCTGGACCCCAAGACAGCCATGGGCAACAGGTTCATCCTGGTCTTGGTGGACCATGCCACCCGGTACCCTGAAGCCATCCCGCTCAGGACAGTGACGGCCCCCGTGGTGGGACGTGCACTGATGGGGATTTTCTCCCATGTGGGATTCCCCAGAGAGGTGGTGTCTGACAGGGGGACCAACTTCATCTCCCAGTACATGAAGTCTCTGTGGAATGAGTGTGGGGTAACGTATAAGTTCACCACTCCTTACCACCCCCACGGTAATGGTCTGGTTGAAAGGTTCAACCGGACCTTGAAGGGCATGATCATGGGCCTAGAAGAGCCCCTGATGCGCAAGTGGGACGTCCTCTTGCCCTGCCTGTTGTTTGCCTACCGTGAGGTGCCACAGAAGTCCTTAGGGTTCAGCCCCTTTGAACTCCTCTATGGCCACCCGGTTAGAGGACCTCTGAGTCTGGTCAAGGAAGGCTGGGAGCAATCTCCCAGGAAACCTCCCCAAGATGTATTTAGCTACATGTTGGCCTTCCGGAACCAGACTCAGCATTTCAGAAAGATTGCTGAGGCAAATCTGGAAGCCAGCCAGGAAGAAATGAAACGTTGGCACGACCAGAATGCCACTCTGGTCGAATTTCAACCTCGTCAGAAGGTTTGGGTACTGGCCCCAGTGGAGCCTTGTGCGCTCCAAGATAAGTGGACCGGTCCATTTGAGGTGGTGGAGCGCAAAAGTCCAGTTACCTACTTGGTGGACTTTCAGTCTCCCAGGAACCCCTTGCGGGTCCTGCATGTGAACCGCCTAAAGCCCCACTTTGAGAGGTCTGAAGTGGGCATGCTTCTTGCCACAGATGATGGGGTTGAGGAGGAGAGTGAGCCTCTCCCGGACCTCCTGTGTGCAGAAGAGAAGGATGGGTCAGTGGAGGGTGTGATCCTCTCCACCACACTGACCCCTGAGCAGCAGAGAGATTGTCACCACCTGTTGGGGCAATTTTCTGATTTGTTCTCCCTGGTACCTGGTGTCACTGATTGGTGCGTCCATGAGGTGGATACCGGGGACAGTTCTCCTGTCAAGCACAAGGCTTACAGGGTAACTGACAGGGTCAGGGCTTGCATTAAGGAGGAGGTCTCCAAAATGTTCGCCCTAGGGGTGGTTGAGTCCTCTAGCAGCCCCTGGTCCAGCCCCGTGGTCTTGGTACCAAAAGCTGCGACGCCTGGTGCCACTCCTGAACTTAGGTTCTGTGTGGACTACCGAGGTCTCAATTCGGTCACCAAGACCGACGCGCACCCCATCCCCAGAGCTGATGAGCTCATAGACCGGTTAGGGGCTGCCCGGTACCTCAGCACGTTTGATCTGACATCTGGGTACTGGCAGATCGCCTTAACTGATGGGGCAAAGAGAGGTCAGCATTCTCCACACCAGATGGGCACTACCAGTTCCGTGTGATGCCCTTTGGGATGAAGAATGCCCCTGCCACCTTCCAGAGATTGGTCAACCAGGTGTTGGTTGGGCTGGAGGCTTTCAGTGCCGCCTACCTGGATGACATTGCAGTGTTTAGTTCCTCCTGGGAGGACCACTTGCGCCACCTCTGGGAAGTGTTGATGGCGCTGCGCAGAGCAGGCCTCACAATCAAGGCCAGTAAGTGCCAGATTGGGCAGGGTTCTGTGGTGTACTTGGGACACCAGGTGGGAGCGGCCAGGTGGCGCCCTGCAGCCCAAAATTGAAACCATCCTGGCTTGGGAGCCCCCAAGGACCCAGACCCAGGTGAGGGCCTTCTTAGGACTCACGGGTAATTACAGGAGGTTTGTCAAGGGGTATGGCAACATTGTTGCACCCTTGACTGAGCTGACTTCCAAGAAGCGGCCAAAGATTGTGAACTGGACTGACACCTGTCAGAAAGCCTTTGATGCCCTCAAAACTGCTATGTGTACAGCACCCGTACTCCAGGCGCCCAATTTTGCTAAGGAATTTGTTGTCCAGACAGACGCTTCAGAGCATGGGGTGGGGCCGTTCTGTCACAGATAAATGAGGAGGGACTAGACCAACCTGTAGCCTTCATCAGTAGGAGGTTACTTCCACGGGAACAGAGGTGGAGTGCAATTGAGCGTGAGGCATTTGCTGTGGTCTGGGCACTGAAGAAGCTGAGACCATACCTGTTTGGGACTCACTTCCGGGTTCAGACAGACCACAGGCCCCTCAGATGGCTGATGCAGATGAGGGGTGAGAATCCCAAGTTGTTGAGGTGGTCCATTTCCCTACAGGGTATGGACTTCACGGTGGAACACCGCCCTGGTACAGAACACGCCAATGCTGATGGTCTGTCCAGATTTTGCCGCCTTAGCGATGAGAACTTCCAAGGGGATGGGTAGTTCTCCCCACATTTCAGCTGGAGGGGACGTGTGTTAGACCTGGCACCATTGGCGTGGGTCTCCCTTCCATTTTTCGCTGTTATCTCCTCTGTTTTACTGGTGTTAGATGCTCTGGGCGCTGTGCCACTGCCATTCAGTGTCACAGCGCGAATGCTCCCTGTGTAAATATGTCTATGTGAATTGGTATATCCCTGATTGGCTTATTTGGTTTACCTGTTAGTCCCTAGTAGTGTGGCCTATGTGTGCCGAGGGCTGGTAAACCAAATGCTGCTGGTGGGCCTGCAGCACTGATGTGTGCCACCCACAGAAGCAGCTTGTAAAGTGTGTCTCAGACCTGCCACTGCAGTGTCTGTGTGCAGTCCAGAACTGCCATCTTGGCTGTGAAGTGCACCCACTTCCCAGCCCCTGAACCTTCCCTTGGCATCTTGTAAGTCACCCCTATGGTAGGGTGCATTGTATGTGTAAGGTAGGACATGCCTTGGTGTGTGTAGCATGTCCTGGTAGTGAATTATGCCCCATTTCGTTTTTCACTACTGTAAGGCTACCTGTTCCTCATAGGCTAGAATGGGCAGTTTGACTATTACATTCTATAGTCCTAACTGACCCCAGGAACATGGTAGAAAAACGAATTTAGTATGCCTGAGCTCAGAATATTAAAATACATCTTTTAGTGAAGTTTATTTTTATATTCTGTGGTTGAAAATACCACTTTTAGAAAGTAGGTATTTTCTTGCCTAAGCCTTCCAGTGTGCTCTGCCGTTATGTGTATTGGCTGTCTGGTTTTAGAGGGGCAGGACAGGCTGAGTCAGACCTAGGTTGAATAGAGAGATCTGCATTTAGAGTGTGGGGAGGGGTGGCTCCTTGACCTGAATAGGGCTGTGCCTGGCAAGGTGAATGCTGGCTCCACCTCCCACTGTGTGTCTGCTGGCAGACCCCTCTTTCTGAAAGGAAGGATGCAGCCTGGTAAACAAAGTGCTCCAGGCCTGAGCAGAACTGGTTCTGGCTAGGTTCAGGGTCTGGTAGCTTCAAGGATCAAAGGCTTTTGGGGTATAAATATCTGTGCTCAAGCCCTTACATTTTGTATTGCTTTTGGATCTGGAGAGGAAACTCTGTCCGTGCCACTGGAGGAATCTGCAGGAAGTGACTGTCCCTGTGCTGTGTGTTGTTTCTTGCACTGGCCTGCAGCAGTGACCACTGGACCTTGAAGAAGAGGAAAAGGAACTCTTGAGAGAACTTTTATTTTTGTACAGCAATTACCCAAGGGCTAGGAAAAGAGCTAGCCTCCTGCTGGAGTCTCAGGCACATCAGACTCCACCACCAACCTCCTGCTTCCTCCCTGCGAAGACTGCTATCTGCTGAGGAGGCTCCTGTGAGTTCCAGGGCCTCTAGTTTGCATCAGAGAAAAGAGGGTGAGAAATCGACGCTAACGCATCTTTGCGGGCCGCTGCAGTCGAGAGCGCTGGGAAAATCATCGCGCTACTGCCGCCGAGGGCCCGCAACCCGAAACCATCGCTGACACCCCTTTGCGAGCTGCTGCAGCCGAGACGCGCTGGAAAGATCATCGCGCTGCTGTCGCCGCGCACTCGCAACCCTTAAAGAAATCATCGCTTCGAGAAATCGCAGTACGGACGCCGTGCGTCCGCCACTTTGATCGCATCGCACCGATTTTCGTCGCTCCCTCGCGGAGCGTCTTGTCTTCGCATCGCAACACGATCGCACAGCGCAACAGGATCACCGCATCGACTTCTCCCACGCAGCAAGAAAGTCATCGCATCGGCGGTCCAGCGTGCAGAAGTTTGTCGCATCGTCTCCGCACGCATCCCGCAGATCGGCGCATCATCCTCCCTTGCGGCAAGGATTTCAACGCATCGCCGGCCTCGCGTCCCGAGAATCATCGCTACAGCTTATTTGCGACACTTTGTTGGTTTTGCTACTAAACCCAGGTACTTTGTGAAAGAAAGGGTCGCAGAGACCACTGCTTTGAACTTGAACCTTATTTTTGCAACCTTTGAACTATTTTTGACAGCCCTTCAACAGCTATCCTATTTTTGACAGTATTGTGGCTTTTACAGTTATTGGTCTTGTGATAAATCTGCCTTTATATAAAGATACTTATTTTTATAATAACTACTTATGTGGTGTCCCTTTGTAGTGTTCCTCACTGTGTTACTGTGTATGATCATAAATGCTTCACACCCTGCCTCTGAGATAAGCCTACCTGCTCGTGCTACGTTACCACAGGGTTGAGCAGGGGTATTAAAGAGGGTAGCCCTCTCACTCTGACTTAGGAAGAAGGGTCCCTACTTGGACAGTGGCCAGCCATTGCCAACTAGAGACCCCCATTTCTAACAGCTGTAGTATGTGAATCTACTCTGTTTTACTGTACAGAGATGTCAAAAAGCCCCTATCAACTGGATTCATTACATAACAGACTTCGAATCTTGGAAATCCAATTTGCTGCCCTGATATAAAATGTGCGTTGATGGCCCAAATCTTCTTGGCATATCAAAAGCTATACTTGGTTAAAATGGAGCTTCAGAAAGTTGTATGGGATGAAGCTGCCCAGACTTTAAGCCATACACATCTAATTAATTTTGAATATAGTGAGAATATGGGATGTATTCTATCCTTCAGAGTTAAAGAAACGGAGAACAAGAATTGCATACATTCTATATATGACTCTTAAGGTGGCTGGCACTGCAAAAGTTACATAGGTTTTTCATTCATTTTATACTGCCTTTTACAGAGAGGATCTGATGGCCTCATTGATAGAGATTAATCAGTTTCTTTGTCCTTATGTCACTAATGTAGTTTCTGAAACTGACAACTGTATATTATGCTATTCAATTACGCTTCAAGAAGTTATCAATGCAATGCAATCTATGGCTGTACGGATGCTAATAGGCCCAGATTCTGTCCCTGTAAAGTTCTGTGGAACCTTTCTGGATATTCTTTAAACTTGCTTTTTATCACTGCTCCAGGCAATGGATGAAGTTTCTGAAGCACCCAAGTGTTGGTGGGAAACATACAATAGTATTTTCCAAACCGGGTAAGGATCCAGAGCAATGCAGATCGTATTTCACTATTTCATTAATCAATGGTGAAGTCAAGATTTAATAAACAATCTTGGCCAATTGACTTGCACCGAGAATTGATAAGTGAGTTGACACAATGCAGTACGACTTTATCCCTCAGGTGGACACTACAGCTCATATGAACTGTGCTGTCTTGGTTTTTGATGCAGTACCAACACTTGGTACTCTGGCTGGGATGATCCTGTTGGATGACAAAAAGCCATTTGTCAGGGGCTCCTGCCCATTCCTGCGGGAAGCATTTAGAACTATGGGCTTCAGTTCTCAACTTTGTTGTTGAATTCATAGGGCTTTATTCAGGACTTTCTGCTAGGCTGATATCCTTGGGAGACATCTCAGACATAATCCCCATCACAAGGGGAACTCACCAGGGCTGTCCACTGTCTCTTTGCCTTATATTTGAAGCAATTTCTATGGCATCTCTGACTTCTGCCTCACTTTGCCCAATAAGATTTAACTTAACAACAATTAGGTTAGCTGCCTACGCTGATGACATTGACTTTTTCATCCAATCTGGCACAGGTTATCCTTATTCTCAAGAATGAAGCACATAAGGTCTAGATCAGGGTACAAGTTAAATTTATCTAAGACGCAAATCTTATCCAATCAAACTCAAGCCTGTGGTGATAAAAAATATGCTAACTCAGCTGCATATCTTGACATTCAGCTATCACCAGTGATATTATCGCTTATCAGTCTTCACTTTGAGGCGCTGATCCACACGACTAGAGTTAATATGTAGAAGTGGAACGGACTTCGTATGGGCGTAAATAGATAAATTGAGATGATTATACTCCCTTGATTCTTATATCGCTTCAGAGCTATACCTATACGGGCTTTTTTTGCAGTCGAAGGCATTTGGAATTACTTCATATGACAGTATAAATGGCTACGCCATGCTCTCTCCCACAAACTGCTTCCGATACGATAAGGGTGCATGGTCTCTTCTGCACTTAAAATTCTATTATGGGACTGCCTTTGTTGACTGCCTCCTTAAGGTCTTACCTACCAGGGGATGTGGCACCTTCATTCTCTTCTCTTTAATCAGATACAATATCTTTGTTTGGGACTGCTATCCATCTTACTTTAAGCATACTCGATTTAAGACATTGTTAGCATATGCACTTATTTAGAAAAATACAGCAAAAAATTGGTAATTCAAGTGATACTAGATATGAGGCAATTTCAATTTCAAAAGACTTTATTCGGTGAACAAACGTTTACCATAAAAGTACATCACATAAAAATTCTAAGCTACTCAAGACCATTAAAATCTGATCCCATCTACATAATCATGGTTTTACGAAGTTTAGAAACATCTTTTAAAAATTCAATCATTGAAGCAATAACTAAAACATCATCTAAAATTTGCAACATTACGAAAGCAGATAGGCAGTGTCTTTGACCGTTTTTTCTTAAAATTGGTAATATCCACTTCCGTCTAGCATTAATATAAAATTTACAAAAAAACACGATGTGCAAAGTGGATTGTGCGGCAAGGTCGTCACATGGACATTTACATAAGTATTTAGACCAATCATTCTGTACGGGGAAACTAAAGATATGAGGCATTATGGGGCAATCAAGATTTTTCCAGCATTTTCCAATGAATTTTTATCAATCTCATGGTATAAATCAAGATTACAAACTGTTGAGCAGCTATATGAGGGGGCTGACATGCGGTCTTTAATACATATCCAGCTTTAGTGCATTCTGCTGATTGAACTACTTAGGAGTTGCTATAACAGGGGATTAACTGCTGATATATGTATATTTTTTTATTTTTACTGGAAAAAACAAAGGTTACAGGGACATTATAGTTAGGCTCAGAGTTTACTCGTACAAAACCCGTGAAATTCTGCAGTTATAGTTACCTGAGCTAACTATAACTGACACATCCGCAATGCACTGCTTATGACCTCACATATTACATCACTCATGATATGGTCAGTGACATCACTCATGACATCACCAATGACATCTCAAATAACATCACTGATTGCATCATCCCGTGAGTGTGTTTCATAAACGTTTCTGAGACTTAAAGATATATACTAAGCTAACCAACGTTAAAGAGCGGTGAGGGTCACAGAACTCGTGTGCACAGGTGAGTATTCTAGGTGTATCACTTATTGGCTAGATATTCAAAGAAACCACTCACTTCTGATGATCCACCGCCCAGAGGTCATCTAACAAAAGATTAAATCCACACAGAAGGAGCGTACAGTTATTATGAATTGATCCATGGGACATCATCAGGGCTGAATCATTTTCATGTTACTGTCTATTTCTTATTCTTTTTCCAATTTTCCGATATTTCTATTTTCCAGCCTTCCTAATCGATTTTCAAAATTTCTATTTTGTGATGCTAATTCTTTTTATTATGTCCAAGCATCTCCATGAAGTTCTCTCCTCTGCAGCCAGGCCCGATAAATCCCGCTGATTAGCGGGATTGCTTGGACATAATAAAAAGAATTAGCATCACAAAATTGAAATTTTGAAAATCGATTAGGAAGGCTGGAAGAGCAATTGACAGGAACTCGTTCGACATTATAAAAAGAATTTGCATCATAAAATAAAAATATCGGAAAATTGGAAAAAGAATAAGAAATAGACAGTAACATGAAAATGATTCAGCCCTGATGATGTCCCATGGGGGACGAAACGCGTAGGCTGGCTGTATTGAAATATTGATTGATCTGTGTTTTGAAGAGTTTGGAACAAGTGTCAATAAAGACAAGTGGACAAGGAAGCTTGCATTGGAATATTGATTATTTATGGACTTCAATAATTAATTGTGGATGAATTCATAATAACTGTACGCTCCTTCTGTGTGGATTTAATATATACTAAGCTACAGAATAAGTTAACTTAATATTCTTTCTGTATTAATATTTAGTCATACTATTTCTAACATATCTCATCGTAGTGGCTGTGTGACTGTATCAGTGTGTGAGTGGATGTCTGTGTGGCTGTATGGGTGTGTGAGTGACTTTATGGATGTGTTATTGAGTATGTGAGTAGCTGTATGGGTGAGTAAGTGGCTGTATTGGAGAGTGAGTGGGTGTGTGAGTGGTTATATGGGTCACTAGGTGGCTGTGAGAGTGGCGGTATGGGTGCCTCCATGAGTGTGTGAGTCAGTCTGTGCGTAAGTCTCAGGGTGGGTCTGTCAGTGAGTGCATGAGTCTCTGGGTCAGTGGTGTAGCTAGACCATGTGCCGCCTGTGGCGGTCTCTGCGTTTGCCCCCGTGGCGGCATGTGAGAGTGGGGAGGGGTGCTGGTGGTTCCCACAACGGCCGCAGGTAAAAGCAGGGGATGTGCTGGCAATTCCTGCAGGTATGGGGGAGGCCACTGCCCCCCTCCCCTTGCTACACCACTGCTCTGGGTGGGTCTGTGAGTGCGTGAGTCTCTGGATGGGTCTGTGAGTGGGTGCGTGAGTCTGGGTGAGTCTGTGAGTGGGTGCATGAGTCTGAGCGGGTTTGTTAGTGGGTGTATGAGTTTCTCATTGGGTCTGTGAGTGAGCGTGTGAGTGTCTAAGTGCTCTTTTTGCCCTCTTCTTATCTGTTTTGCCTTTCCTGCTCATTTGTCTGCCCTCCATTTTGCGTTTTTTTGCTTGTTTTTCTGACTTCTGTTTTCCCTCTTAAGACCCCGGGCATCACCACCTCCCTGGGGCTTTACTGATATTAGGGAGGCGGGCTACAGGGACCCTCCTCTATTGAGCATCGGGGACTGCCACCTCCATGGGGCTTTATTTAAACCAAAGGAGGGGTCTGAACGGACCTCCCCCACCTGGAGCTTTCATATTGCCCAGGGACCACCACCTCCCCGGGGCTACCTTAAAAATTATGTGGGATGCCACATGAACCCACTAGGTACCACCACCTCCACAGAGCCAAATAATTTATTTTTAAAGTGGGGGGGGGGGGACGAGCAGCCTCCCTCCCACTTTTCAAATGGTATTTTGGCCCCAGGGAGGTGGTGGGGCCCAGCTGGGTCTGCAAGGCCCCCATTACTAACAATTTAGCCCGGTGAGGTGGAGGTCCTCTGGGTATGGGGGTCCACGAGGTCCCCCCTACCGATTTCTTTCTATTTAGCCCCAGGGAGGTGGTGGTGCCGGTGGGGGGGGTGGGTTCCGTGCAGCCCCAGCACTATTTTTAAAAACCCCGGGGAGGTGGTGGTCCCCGGGGCCCGGGGGGACCGCACGGCCCCAGCACTATTTTTAAAAACCCCAGGGAGGTGGTGGTCCCCGGGGGCATAAAATTGCCCATGGAGGGGGGCCATGTGCACCCCCTTCTTAAATTTAATAGAATAGGCATGCCCCTGGGACCTGGCCCACTCGAGGACTTAATTAATTTTCTTTTTCTTTTTAATTTTGCTGTGAATTCACAGATCCCCCTGCGATTTCACGGCAAAATTGAAGATTATAATGTTTTTAAACCCCAGTGGGTTCCATCTGGGACCCCACCACTACATCTAGGGGGTCAAGGTATTCCTACCCTGGCCCCTTTTCTACAATTTTAACGTTTTATGTGGGACTCAGCTGAGCTGAGTCACAAGATGGCTGGCAACACTGGTTGAAGTGTTGGCAGCCAATCAGATTACAGCACGGGGACTGTCGGGTCCACGCCCCTAGATATACAAACTTGGATTTCAGTTAGTATCCCTAAAACTACTGAGTGGATTTACACCAAATCCATAAAAGGCACTTCTCTCCACCAATATCTAAATTTCTGCCAAATGTGGTGTAATTCCGTCCAGCGGTTTGGGCAGTAGTTGTGTCTAAAATCCCTATGGGAATTGACATTGGGAAAACGCGCTTTGGGACCCCCCCCTTTTTCTCTGTCCCTGCTTGACTAATCAAGCTGATCCTTTCAAGACAGCAGCTGAAGTGACTGGCAAATTAGGTTTGAAAATTTCCAGAGGATTCATCGAATGGCAGCAAAGTAATTAGCAAAACAAATAACGCTTTTCCTATAGAAACTAGGTCCTAACTATAATACCTACTAGCGACCGCTAGTAGTATATTAGTGTGTGTGTGTATGTATGTGTTTGTGAATTTATATATATATATATATATATATATATATATCTCCTCCTGAGTTTCCTTCCGGCTACCAAAACGCTGGTGATGCCGAGCTTGCAGCGCTTCGCCGCCCGCTGCTATAAATCCGTTCAAAACGCTTTCTGCATCGATAACAGAAAACCTCAGCACTTCAGTTGGGTTGTCAATCGATTTATTCGATATGCAGAGTCACAAAATGCTAACGCATTTCGGTGCTTCCTTGCACCTTTGTCACGACGTTGATCACATTACAACCTTTAACTCTTTGTGTGCTATTGTGAATACAAGTGTTTCAATAAAAGACATTAACATAAACAGAGGACTTCAACCTTCTTTCCAGTGACTTTCGTGGCCATGTTGGAACTTGATTGTATTGTGAACCACAATAAATTTCAATACATCATTTTGACTCATAGAGGGAATAGACTAATATACAAACACATAGCACGTTATGCAATAATACAACCAATTGCGTGCAATTACTGTTTCCTCGATGAAACGTTAAAATAAAATTACGTGACACCAACATAAAGCTTCTTATGTTCCAAGGCCATAATCAAATCAAGATAATCAATTGGGTAACAAATGCTGAAAACGGGGATTATGCAGCAAAAACCAATCCATGCATTCTATTTACACAATTGACTGAATGAAGAGATGACAACCTGCTGAATTGGGATGAATGGAAATTTTTGAGTAAAGATGCACCCAAAATTACAGTGTTCTACCTTATTCCTAAAATTCATAAGGACAAAAACAAACCACCAGGTAGACCAATAGCAGCGAATGACAGTCTTTTTGAGAACACCTTCACTTACTTTGACCGGTTCCCACAACCTATTGTAAGAAACCTTCCATCATATGTAAAAGACACCACTGAATTCCTCAAGATCATCTTTGACATAATATGGGAAGCTGATATGTTGATGACCTTAGATGTGACCTCCCTATATACTAGTATTAGGCACAGGGATGGTCTAGGGGTCACAAAACATTTCCTAAGGGCTAGAGCGATCAAGTTCTACAAACACAATGAGATGTTACTAAAAATGATGGAATGGTGCTTACAGTATAACATTTTCTGGTTCAATGGTGAACTGTTCCAACAGTTACAGGGAACTTCGATGGGCACCTGCTTCGCCCCCAGCTTTGCTAATTTGCATATGGGCTGGTGGGAGGAGCAGGTGCTAAATGGCCCAGAGCTAAAAGAGTTGGTGGAGCCCATAGTATTATGGGTAAGGTATATAGATGATGTTTTTGCACTATGTGTTTGTATATTAGTCTATTCCCTCTATGAGTCAAAATTATGTATTGAAATTTAATCTGGTTTACAATACAAACGAACAAGATCCAACATGGCCATGAAAGTCATTGGAAAGAAGGTTGAAGTCCTCTGTTTATGTTAATGTCTTTTATTGAAACACTCATATTCACAATAGCACATAAAAAGTAAAGGTTGTAATGTGATCAACGTCGTGACAAAGGTGTAAGGAAGCACCGAAACGCGTTGGCGTTTTGTGACTCTGCATATCGAATAAATCGATTGACAACCAAACTGGAGTGCTGAGGTTTTCTGTTATCGATGCAGAAAGCGTTTTGAACGGATGGATGTAATGTTCATTAAGAGGAACCAAATAACTTGTCCATTCATAGTGGTAAATGATCCAATTATTTGTATCGACAAAATCAAAAAGTCCAATAGGCTCAATAATAAGTGGTCAATATTTGTAGACTTAAGATACACCACTAAAAAGTTATCCAATAATTGTTTTACTCTCCTAAAAGATTGTTTAATTGGAGATGTCATCCTGGCTCAGCTTGCTTTCAGTATGGGTCTCCTATGGCAAACACTATACATATCTTTGACATATGCTCCCACCTACACAATTTCTGGACACACGTTTACAATTAAATCAACAAATTAAACTAACTTGGATATTAATTAATCCCTCTCATTATCAAATTATTTTAGGATTCTCAGATGTAATACTATTTGAATTTATTGGCATTACATTATGATGACAACTGCTAGACTTTGCATTGCTCGCCTATGTCTGGATACAGACACTATCATGCTTCTCCGGGGTGGGCACAGTTCTTGGCTATTTGTGGGCTTGAACCCTCTATTATTAACAACCTGGATCAAAAAGCACTTCGAGAAATGTAGACCCCGATTATTAGATGGATTGAATCTTCCAGCACGGTTGTCATGAGGTATAATTCCAAGTTCTTTATATATTTCACCTACGCTTGTCTTAAATTGAAAGATTTGTATTTTTATTAATGTATATTTTGATGTATGAATCTCCTGATGTAATTTTATATGTATTTATTCTATTGCTTACTATTTGTACAATTGTTCTCTCATTGAATTAGGTATAAAATAAAAAATATTGTTAATCCTCATTGCAACAAATATACTTTGGCTGGAGAAAGAGCGGTTGTACGTTTTTCTTTTTTTGAACTTCTGTGGTTTTAATAAAAGGAAGTCAGTGCTTGTTAAGGAGAGCCTGCCCCCGGGTAACTTGAGTTTTTGGCCAAGTATACAGGAGTATTGTGATTAAGGGCCTTGTGTGTCATGACACAATTTCCATATTGCTGCAAAAAAACTTTATTATGGCTATTCTGCAAAATATACATGAAAAGGTTGATGGCCATCTGGGACATACCAGCTATCAATACTCTCGAACCAAACTCCAAAGAGTCACAATTCCCCACATCGACCTTTAAGGAGAAACAAAGGGAGCAGAATTTGCCCAAGTGGCCGCTTTACAATTCTCAGCCATTTAAATTCCACATGTTTCTGCCTAGGAGTCAGCCATGCCCTGAGTGGATCTACCCTGAACGACTCGTGGCAAGACCATGTTTTGTGAAATATAGGGCAAGGAAATCAAATTCTTGATCCATCTACTCCAGGTGGTAGTAGAAGCTTTATGACCATGACAAAAACACAAAAAATGACACATTGTTATATTGTCTAAATTTCAAAGTTCTTGGAAGCAGTGGTGGCTCGTGATGCAGCGCGTACAATAAAAACTATTCTCCTCCTATGTCACTTATAGGTCATCCAGGGGCAAACTATATTTTCTCACATCCACATGACGATGGGGCCCATAAACATCGCCTAACACACACGCACACACCTGGATTTCCTTTACACCTTTATGAAATTTTGTACTCCTAGGAGAAGCATGAGAACTAAATGGAAAACACCATTTATGTACCGCTGGAAGGAGCCGGGATATCTTATTACCTTAACTTATCGCTTTCTTTTAGTTACTTCATAAGATATTCCTGCTCATTGTTTTGTCGATGAATCATTCGTGTAAGAAATTAGTTCATAGTGATTAAGACCAGCTGAATCAAAATAACCAATTACTGATGTCACAATCATTTAGGAAAATAACCACTGAGTCATTTTGGTTTAAAGAATCTTAAATTTTATATAATTTTTAAAAGCATGAGAAAGAATTTAAACTTTATTCAATTATTCATTCTTAAATTCAAATATTTATTAAGCATAATCAATTTATTGCAGAAAGGAAATTTTTGTCATGAAGCCAAAACCCTAATTACCTGCCTACCTTCCTAATTTAGTCTAATGATTTCTAACCTAAGTTTAAGAATTAGAAATAACCTGATTCTCATACTCAACTGGAAAATTAAGACAGCAACAGCAACTTCAGCTCGTCAGCATCAGCTACCTGCAACCCGTCTCATCTAACAGTCTTTCAGCATCTCCCGCTCAGTAAGTGATCGATCAGGACCACCCAGCACTGGAAGCCACCAACACCAACACGACTCTCCAACTCCGCTCCTGACTGTGACTGCGACTGACCCCTCCCACTAAGAGTAGGCCCTCTTATACCCTAATTCTAACTTTGCTAACTAATTGTTGCAACATTAATAACACGCTTTTCTTTCATTGGTCCATGCATGTCATCTTATTCATTCTTTTAATCAAGTTCTCTTGGATCCAATGGTCCTTGGATCATTTCCTTTCCCACACGCTCAAGACATGTTTCCTTCCGCTTCGATCAGTACATTTGTAACTTCTTTCGATACATTCGAGAACTCCGCAGTCATTGTCCTTTCTCTTAAACTGGTTTCCCACGGGTCTTCTGCTGATCACCACGGCACACTATCAGTTCAATTAGGTCACATCAGCCTTGACCATTTCTCGCATCCTAGCCTCTCAGCTACATCACGAGGTTAGGTTTTCTCCGACTTCATCCCGTGTCACATGTCCCCTTGCGCCTGCGCACATCTTCCCACTGGCGGCCATTTTATATCGCCACTCGGTTATACTTTTAGAAGCACTAATTTGAGGCAAACAAAACATAATTAAAATAGAGAAAAATAGCCTTTTCGTTTCCCTCCCGTCATCTATGTACCCCAATTAGTTATTACCTAGCAGAAAGCAACATTTAAGCTGTTCCTTACTTACCATCACTATTGTTTTTGCAACGACACGTTTTATTTCTATGAAGCACAAAAACATGCATTTATTTTAAATAAGTACGCATTTATTTTTACGTTATAATTAGACACACGGACATCCATTAATAGATTATTTAGCACACACATTGGCATGTTACCTTTCCCACACATACAGTGTTGATTAATACATTTAAACGAACATTTTATTAATTATTTATAAAATTTGTTAGGGGTTAAAAAAATTATTTTCCCTGCTCCATCAACTCCCCCTTTGGTGATTTTTAAATCACCACATAAAACCCAAGTTATACTTCTTTTCAGGCAGCATGTCTTTTATCCTTTGCCTTCTGTTATTTACACATCTGTTTCTTCTTCATCCTGTCTTTTTGTCTCCTTATACATGTTTTCTTTCATTTTCTCCAACTCAATTTCACCCATTCTCTCTCTCTCTCTTTCATTATTCTGTTATTTCTTTTTATCTTATTTTGTTTTACTTTTCTTTTTATACACGTTATTACTATTTTCAACACCATGGCTAACAGTATTACTACAGTTGCTATTATTATAACTTTCCCTATCATTAGTCTACTCATTCTGGTCAACCAATTTGCTACCGAAGAAAACCCTCTACCAAGTTTTCCCAAGACATTTTCAACCTCCAGTGGAACTAGTTCTTTGTGCAAATTTGTAATATTTGTAATATACTTCTGTATATTTTCACTTTTATCAGGAATGTAAGTACAACAATGTTGGACTTTCAACATTCCACAGACTCCACCCTCTTTTGCCAAAAGAATATCAAGGGCAAGCCGATTTTGCATCACCATAGCTCTCATGGCAACCATTTCGGTATTTACCATTAAGAACCCTCCTGCAGTATCTGTAGACAAACGATCTACTACTGTGGATAACTTCCGAATTTTAAATGCATTCAAAGATATTCCCACTGCTGGTATTAATGCTCCAAAAATATCACCTACAATTTCTGAAAAACTTTCCCTCTTTCTACGTGTAAAGCTATTAATCATCTTGTATGTTCCCTTTTCTTCTCTGTCCATGTGAAAGATTTTTGGAAAAACCAGGCCTACATAGCAAGTTCCATACCAATGGTCCGGTAACCTGTAATAAGCTCTATTCCCACAAATATAATAGATACCTGGAAATATTGGATCTTTTCCACCTTTGAATCCCCAACCTCCCAGAATTTGATAATTGTCATGGCAGATACTGGAACCTACAAAGTAATTGTCATAGACTGTCTTATTTCTCCTAATACACAACTTTCCTGTTTGCGGCCAATCTAATGTCATTGCTGCATTTATCCTTTTCCCTTCATGATTTCCTTCCTCAAACGTCCATAGATGTGTTCCTTCCTCTTTTATTGCTTCTTTTGAAATTTCATTCTTCTTTCTTCAACCATTTCTAAAAATACTTTTTCTTCTTTCTTTAACTCACAGGTAAGGTTGTTACTAACTATTTCTTCTAACGTTAATTTTCTATGTTCTAAAAAGAATTCTCCTAAAACTTTTGCTGGTTTTACTTTGTTAAGTTCTGGTACTACTGGAATGTTTGCAAAAATCTTATCTATGTCAGTATAATAAGATTCTAATCTACCTGTTTTATAAAATAAACTTGCTATTACACTACATGTTATTCCATAAGTTAGAGGTAGGTGATGATAAGTCACACCTTCTGACACTGATGCAGGCAACTGCATACAAACATAACAATCTCTCACATCCATTGTCTCTACATATTCGTACAACAATTTTGTAAAAACATTTTTAGAAAAGTCTGTTACTGACTTATCCTTATGTAACTCTGCACTACTTCTTAAAATAACTGGTTCTTTAATATTAGTCTCTTTTTCTGGTTTAGTATCATTCTTTGCTTCTATTACAGCTAAACTAATAGGAATTGTGATTGCTAAAACTATCCATATGGTCATTAATAACCCTGTACAAAAGCAGCACATTTTGCACCATCTTTTTATAAACTCACATTTATCTCTTCTATCCCTAGTATTTTCCATTTTTCTTTTTCTATTTGTTAAGTTTCAGAAAATTGTGTCACTACACCTCAGAAATGACTTAGATGCCACTCTGCTTTCAAAAAGTCTTTGCTTGGTACTTTCTTTTAATTCTCTCCAGAATTCTTTCGTTGTCACATCCGGTGATTTGTCACATCCAGTAAAATTGTCATGTCCGGCAGAAGCACTATAAGTCTTCACTTCAGGTTTGTTGCATCTCACCTTTTCCCATTCGACTTCTTAGTCTCTGGTTCTCGTGAGTGTTTTCTTCTTCTTTGTAATCTGTCAGTGCAATATACAGCCACTCAGGTGACTTATACTTTGCATTCACTTTCTTTGTCCTTTTGGACTTTTGTAATCTTTTTCCACTGGGTTTTTCTTGTCCCTTTTGACTTGTTATTTCATTCACTTGTTCAGCACTTTCGTCTCCTGCTCTTATTATTCTATATCTCAATTTTCTTATATAGCTGTTGGGCCAATTATCTCCTTTTCTTGGCCTTTTGGCGTCACCTTCTCTTTCTTCTCTTTCTGATTTCCAATTTCTTTTTCTTGATTCAGTTTTTGCCTTTTCCTCTTCTCCACTTTCTTCAGTTTCTGTTTCAACTGTTTCACTATTGTCTCTTATTTTGAAACTTATGATCTCGTCATCTCCTACTGGTGGATCTGTCTTCTCCTTCTTGTTTTCCCTTATTACTGTCCCTCCTCGGTGTTCTTCCGATTTGGTGTTTTCCTCCCTTTCTGCTTCTAAATTTCCCTGTTCTTCTGTTTCTCTATCTGTCCCTATTGCTCCTCGGGGTTCTTCTCGATTTTCTAACTTTTCGTGTACTTCTTTCCCTACTTCATCTATTAATATTATTTCTGAAGGATTTCCACCATAACTTGTACTTGGTTGTTCATCTAGCTCAATTTCTTGCTCAGTTTCTTCTCTAATTGGTTTATAACCCCAAGTTCTCCTTCGGAATTCTTCACAGTTGCAACTGAATCATCAGATTCTGAATTTGTGTCAGATATTTCCAGATGTCGACTTACAGGTCGATCTTCAGGTTCTGGAACTTCTGAATTTCTTTCTTCTTCTTCTTCTTCTTCTTCTTCTTCCTCTTCTTCTCTAGAGGTGTTTGCAGTTGGGGTTTCCAGATGTCGACTTTCAGGTCGATCTTCAAGTTCTGGCACCCTTTCTCTTATCCTTGTTGTCCCAGCTGTTAAACTTTTATCCCACACTTCCAGACGTCGACTCACATGTCGATCAGTAGGTTCTTGAACTCTGATTGTGTGGCTGGCATGGACCCAGTTCTTCACTCCTGCACACTTGACTGCAGTCGTTGTTACTAGGATTACCTGTCGTGGTTCGTCCCAGCGAGGAACTAGACAGTTTCTTCTCCTGTGGATTTTTATACGGACCCAGTCTCCTGGATTCAAGTCGTGGGCTGGTTTTCTTTCAAGAGTGGTTGCATCCGGTCCAACCTGATGAAACACAGAACGCACCACATCAGCCAGTCCCTTGCAATAATACAGTACTAGATCATCAGTTATAGTTAATAACTTGTTGACAGGTACGTGTGCTTGTCTCATTGCTCGTCCCATGATCATCTCATGAGGACTGAGTCCAGTTTTCTTTTCAGGGATGCTTCTGATGGTCATCAGAACAAGAGGCAGTGCATCTGGCCATTTGAGTCCTGTAGCTTGACACATTTTTCCTAATCTGTTTTTAATTGTTCCATTAATCTGCTCCACTACCCCAGAAGCCTCTGGTCTGTAAGCACAATGTAGTTTTTGTTTAATACTCAATGCTTCACAAATCAATTGGATCAACTCATTTTGAAAATGTGTTCCTCTATCTGTCTCAACCGTGACTGGAAAACCATACCTTGGAATGAACTCTCGTAGCATAAGTTTTGCCACTGTTGTTCCATCATTCCTTCTTGTGGGGTATGCCTCCACCCAACGAGAGAACAAACAGACGACCACTAGAACATATCTTAGTCTGTTACTAGGGGGCATCTCTATAAAGTCCAACTGCATCCTCTCGTCCTATTGTTCCTAGACTCACTACTGTTTTTCTTCCTGGGTTAAACTGCTGACAAATAAGACATCTTTGACAAAGACTTTCAGCAATGGCTCTGAATTTTGGGTTATACCAGGTTTGTCTAAAAAGTCTGATCATTGCATCTCTCCCAATATGAGCTTGTCCATGGTACATCCGTGCCATGTCTGCAATCATGCTATCAGGCATAACTGGTCTTTCATCTCTGTATACCCACACACCATTATTTTCCTGTCTTCTACATCCTGCTTTTATCCAGTAATCTTTTTCCTCATCACTTGCAGTTTCTTGTAACTGCCTTACTTCATCCCATGTCTCGACAGTATTAGTAAAAAGCAAAGGACAAGAGACATGCTCCCTTTCTCTATTTTTGTTCATGGACACCATGTTCTCTGCACAATATTTAGCGATCTCATCAGCATAATTATTGCCAACGGCTATGTAATCTTCGTTTTTCTTATGCGCTTTGCACTTCACTACAGCTATTTGTTTAGGCAACTGTATCGCCTCAAGCAGCTTTTTAACAAAATCTCCATTTCTGATAGGTGTTCCTGCAGATGTCAAAAATCCTCTTTGTGACCAAATCTGACCGAAGTCATGTACGATGCCGAAACCATATTGGCTATCGGTCACAATCGTGACTCGTACATTTCTTCCTAATTTACATGCTTGAATCAAAGCAATCAGTTCCGCAACTTGTGCAGACCTTATTCCTTTCAGACAAGACGCTTCCATCACAGTTGCCACTGTGCACACTGCGTAAGCTGCGCTTAAAACTCCTTCTTTTGTTCTCAAGCATGAGCCATCCACAAACATGACATAATCAGATTCCTTTAACGGTTCATCTTTTATGTCAGCTCTTGGTTTCGTGCAATATTCCAGCACGTTCAGACAATCATGATCTACTTCGTCTTGTTCAATTATACTCTCCTCATCTGGCAATGATGTTGAAGGATTCACATTCATGCATCTATCTATGGTCACATTTTCAGCACTCAAGATGACTTTTTCGTACTTAGTCAGCCGACTATGTGTCATGTACTGTGTTTTTGTTCTTGTCAAAAGAATTTCTACTGAGTGGGGAACATATACTCTCAGTGGATACCCCATCACTATACCTTCACTTTGTTCCAGACTTACACAAGTAGCAGCAACTGCTTTCAGACATCCAGGCATTGCTTTTGCTATAGGATCTAAAACAGCTGAAAAATAAGCAATTGGTCTTTTTGTCGTTCCATGTTTTTGTACCAGTGCTGAAAATGCACATCCATCTCTTTCACTGCAGTACAACTCAAAATCCTTCTCATAATCAGGCATGCCTAATGCAGGTGCCTCACACAGTTTCTTTTTCAATTCTTTGAAAGATTTCATTTCTTCTTTGTTTAACTCAAAAGGGTCTTTTACATCTTTCTTGGTCAATTTTTGTAATGGTTTTGCAATCAAAGAGAAACCACTTATCCATTGTCGACAATATCCAACCATTCCCAAAAACATTCTTACCTCTCTTTGAGTCATTGGTGCTCTCATTCCTTGAATCATTCTTACTCTTTCTGTCGCTATCTTTCGCACTCCTTTCTCAATTTTATGCCCTAAATACTGGACTTCTTTCTGACAAAACTGTAATTTTGAAGGAGACACTTTATGTCCTCTTTTCTCTAGATGGTTCAGTAAAGCAATTGTATCACTTACACATGCTTCTTTTGTTTTCGACGCCACCAACAGGTCATCGATATACTGCACCATCACTGACTTTTCTGGCATTTTCAAATCTTCCAGAGATTTCTTTAGAATCTGATTAAAGATTGAGGGGCTTTCTGTATACCCCTGAGGAATTCGGCACCATGCCAAAATATGCTCTCCGAACCGGAACGCAAATAATGGCTGGCTATCTGGATGCAAAGGAATAGAGAAAATGCGTGACACAAATCTATCACAGTGTACCACTCAGCTTCATGTGGAATTTGATATAGAATTACTGCAGGGTTTGGCACTATTGGACAACAGGGCACAACCATTTTGTTGATCTTTCTCAAATCCTGTACTATTCTATATGTTTCATTTGGCTTTTTCAGTCCCATAATAGGTGAATTACATGGACTGCTCATTATTTCTTTTAGAATTCCCTGTTCAATCATTTTATTTATCACAGGAGTTATTCCTTCAATTATTTCTGGAGTTAATTTGTACTGTGGCGTATTCGGGTAAGTTGTCCCTTCTTTTACTGTTACTTTTACGGGATCAACTTCTTTCATTAATCCAATGTCTTCTCCTGTAAAATCCCACACACTTTCTTTTACTGCACTTTTTAGTTCTTCTGGAAGTTTTTCTGCGTCAAATGCAGGAAACAAACCATTCGTTTCAGGTTCCTGATTCATCAAAGTTACTTTATACAAAACATCTTCATCTGAAGTCTGAAATCCAATTCCATCTGGCGTACAATAAATTGTGCAATTCATCTTGCACAAGAGGTCACGACCCAAAAGATTTACAGGACTACAATCGCACACTACAAATTTATGCATTTTACTAAAAGAACCAATTTTTACTTCCACCAATTCAGTAAGTGGGGTTTTAATCTGCTGATTGGCTACTCCTACTACTTGGATGTATTCACCTGAGAGAGGAAGGTTTGGAATTTCCACTGATCTAACAGTAGAACAGGTAGCTCCAGTATCGACAAGGAATGTTACATTTGCACCATTCACTTCTCCATCCACAAAGGGACCAGACTGATCTACCTCTAGAGTTGCGCCAAGCACGCACTCTTTCCCCTCTCCTGGGCACCGTCAGAATCTTTCATCCGGGTCATCCTCACTCTGACGCAACCAATACTGAGAAATGTTAGCTGCTCGCGGCAACTGTGTTACCTGCTCTCCTCCGTAGAATCCTGTTTCTGTACTGTATCTTTGCTGGTTAACAGTGTTGGGAAGTGGTGGTTGCGGCACCTGACTTTGTTGGACAACTACCTCATTCTGCACCTGTGGAGTTAATGATTGATTTTCCGGATTAGGTTTAGGTGGGAACTTACACTCGTTTCTCCAATGCCCTAATTTTCCGCAATTATGACATGGCCATTTCTTCTTTGCCTCTTCTAGACTCACTTGACCCTTTCTTCTACCTATGTTAGGTCGCATTTTATTCTGTCCTGTTTCATTTCCATTATTATTGTCCAATTGAGCTTCTTGTTTTTCTGCCACCTTCACCTGTGCCCACATTGCCTTCTCTTTCAACTTACGCTGTTTACTCTCTATTTCATCACTACAATACTTAGCATACCTCAGCACCTCATCTACACTTCCATTCTGCCAGTTTATCATGTGTTGCTTAATCATATCACTTATTTCTTGTTTCAGGCAAAACACAAATCGGTATACAAAATGACTCATGTCTTTTTCACTCAATTCTTCATAACCACTATACTGCTTGAAAACCAATAACAATCGCTCATAATATGCATGTACAGACTCCTTACTTTCCTGTGTAGTTCTATCGATTTTTACCCAATCTGTCTCTTTAGGTGGAATCTTATTCTTCAAAAAGGTAATCACCTTATCGTACTTCTTCATCACATCAGGACCTGGAGCTCCTGTCTTAGGATCTCTTGGATATTCTGTAGTTGGCCAGTCAACTGTAATCTTACATTCTGACCACAAATCTGTTGGTACCACTATGTCAAACAATCCATCTAAATCTATCCACAACACTTTTGAGACTTTTACAAACCTCTCTACTTGTCGGTACCACTCAACTGGCTTCTCTCTTAACTTTGGAAAGTCATTGGTAAATGACAGTATGTCCTGCCTAGTCCAGGGAACATGCACGTAACTACCACCTGGAGTTTCTCTCATGGGGTATTCTTTGGCAACAGATTCTTTTTCAGTTATCATAAAGGCCAATGAACCTTTGTCTGTACTTTTCTCATTCTTCTTTGTCCATCTAACCTTCCATCTGTCCACATCACCCCATTTTCTCAACAACACAATTAACTCCTTTATCTGTGTCAGTCTTCCTGCCGTGTTCAAATTTTCAATATCCTTTTCACAAAAGTCTACTCTGTATGGTTTCTGCAACGTTTTCACTTTCGCAAAGTCTATTCCAATCTCACTGGCTACTTCTTCTAGTTTGTCATGTAAATTCTTTGCCCTCCATGTAATACTTTTGCACAGAAACATTATTTCATCATCCTGGTAATTTTTTATCTTTTCGGTACCAATCGTTCCTAGAATTAATTCTTCCATATCGATTTTTAATCTAATTACATCTAATGGTTTTTCTTCTGGTTCTTTTATTTTAAATGCCTTCATCCACTCATTTAACTCATCAGGAGTTGGACCTATGGGTGTATTATTTAGTTCTATCCAATTACCACTCTTTTCAGGGGTTTCTGTTGCAGATTCTGTTACCATATGCATTTTCCTACCATTGCACTCATTCACCGTCAAATTTGTAGGTGGAGTTGGTCTGTAAGTACTAGCCAAATTACTTGTACTTGCACTTTGTTCCATCCTTTCTTTTTCTCTCTGAAATTGTGAACTCATGGGAATTACCAAAGATCGTTCATCAATTTTCTGATTCTCAAAAACGGGTATTACTGGACCTATTGTTACAGGCACAGTAACTGCTTCCATATTTTTCGTTAATTCTCTAATCTTCTCAGTTAGTTCTTTTGTGGTCCTTGCTAATTCGCTTGCATTGTCGCTTTCTATTCCTTCATTTTGAGAAGTTCTCATTTGTTCTTGTGACCTATTTACTTCAATTCTCTTTTCCGGGCTTTTATTTCGCATAGTCTCTATTAGCGGCGCATTTGGTGTCACCACTGTAGAACTCTGCTGATACGGAGGTGGATTTCTATTTAAAATATCTTCCAGCAACTCGTCATCCGTTTCGCTCTCATGCATATACTTTTCTCTCTCTATATGTTTCTTTTTCTCAGTCCGCTTTTTCTTAGTCCCTTCCTCAACTGTAAAAGCTAGAAACAAACCTCCTGTCATGTTAGCACATCTCCATCGTTTTATTCTGTCCTCATGATTTACTCCCCACAATCTTCCAGGCATAAACTCATGATCTCTCATTCCTCTGAATCTCTCTCGTTCATACATCTCATCTTCCCATTCCGTCAAAGCCTCAAACTGTGTTGGTCTAGGTCTAGGTTCCAATTTACACATTTTTTCTCGCAAAGTTCGCAAAACCGCTACACTAAATGAACCATTCTCAGGAAAGCTAAAGCACCATCATTCTTCGTATATTTTGCCCAATTTTCCAACCATATGCACGTATGATATCCATATTTCAGCATCATATGTGAAGCTGCTGATTTCGGCGGAGGAATTACTTGTCCCTCTCTAGTCACAACCTTTTTGTCTTTCTTAAAGAAATTCTTCAATTTCGTCGTCCATGACGTTCTCTCCCTTTCATACTCGTAATACGGCATGTTTTCTATTTTGTTTTCTCTTTACACTAACGCTGTTCTGTGTACGGAACTTCGACCAATTACAGCGCGACTCACACTAACATACCAAATCAGAACAATTCCCTCCGTCCGCGAACCAACCAATCCTAGCGCGGCACTTTTCTACGTCACTCCTGCTCTGTGTTTACGTGACTAGTGCACTATCCAATCCTAGCGCGGCACTGTTCCACGTCACTTCTGCTCTTTTACCCCTCCTTTACAAAATTTATCGGCAATTTTTTTCTTTTCGCTGTTTTCTTCGTTAGTTACAACAATTAAAACAATTCCATAGTCTGATTCGCTAAACAAAAGTGACAGCTTTTTCCTTTTACACAAGAATCCTGTATTTCCAGTAGGCAGTGCTTACCTCTACCCTACCACAGAATTATTTACTCTCGCCGATAAAGTAGCACTTCCCTCTACCTTACCCTTCTTTCAAACAAACAATTTACTCGTTTCTCTGGGGATAAGACACATGTGGAGACTAGGCTCCTGAGAATTAAGGCCAAAGTTTCACAAGTAAACGTGATTTGCTATTTCAATTACACACTTTTCGTACAGAAAATCCCTAACATAACACAACCTGCGTTATTACCAAAATAAATTCAGACCATGTACCAAATTCCATGTGACTTCTCTTGTCACACGTGTTCCACTTCCTACATCCCAGAAGCGTGAAAACTCACATATAACATAACGCGACTCAACATATAGTGTTAGTCATCAAAAATAATCAATAATCAATAAACAATAATCACTAAACTAATCTATAGAAAACCATAACTCTGCTACCAAGAAATCTGATGTAGCGCGTACAATAAAAACTATTCTCCTCCTAGGTCACTTATAGGTCATCCAGGGGCAAACTATTTTCTCACATCCACATGACGATGGGGCCCATAAACATCGCCTAACACACACGCACACACCTGGATTTCCTTTACACCTTTATGAAATTTTGTACTCCTAGGAGAAGCATGAGAACTAAATGGAAAACACCATTTATGTACCACTGGAAGGAGCCGGGATATCTTATTACCTTAACTTATCGCTTTCTTTTAGTTACTTCATAAGATATTCCTGCTCATTGTTTTGTCGATGAATCATTCGTGTAAGAAATTAGTTCATAGTGATTAAGACCAGCTGAATCACAATAACCAATTACTGATGTCACAATCATTTAGGAAAATAACCACTGAGTCATTTTGGTTTAAAGAATCTTAAATTTTATATAATTTTTAAAAGCATGAGAAAGAATTTAAACTTTATTCAATTATTCATTCTTAAATTCAAATATTTATTAAGCATAATCAATTTATTGCAGAAAGGAAATTTTTGTCATGAAGCCAAAACCCTAATTACCTGCCTACCTTCCTAATTTAGTCTAATGATTTCTAACCTAAGTTTAAGAATTAGAAATAACCTGATTCTCATACTCAACTGGAAAATTAAGACAGCAACAGCAACTTCAGCTCGTCAGCATCAGCTACCTGCAACCCGTCTCATCTAACAGTCTTTCAGCATCTCCCGCTCAGTAAGGGATCGATCAGGACCACCCAGCACTGGAAGCCACCAACACCAACACGACTCTCCAACTCCG
Organism: Calotriton arnoldi; assembly: GCA_963921515.1. Taxonomy (NCBI): domain Eukaryota; kingdom Metazoa; phylum Chordata; class Amphibia; order Caudata; family Salamandridae; genus Calotriton; species Calotriton arnoldi. Next base: position 165,886 of record CAWUFW010013210.1, read on the forward strand.
CTCCTGACTGTGACTGCGACTGACCCCTCCCACTAAGAGTAGGCCCTCTTATACCCTAATTCTAACTTTGCTAACTAATTGTTGCAACATTAATAACACGCTTTTCTTTCATTGGTCCATGCATGTCATCTTATTCATTCTTTTAATCAAGTTCTCTTGGATCCAATGGTCCTTGGATCATTTCCTTTCCCACACGCTCAAGACATGTTTCCATCCGCTTCGATCAGTACATTTGTAACTTCTTTCGATACATTCGAGAACTCCGCAGTCATTGTCCTTTCTCTTAAACTGGTTTCCCACGGGTCTTCTGCTGATCACCACGGCACACTATCAGTTCAATTAGGTCACATCAGCCTTGACCATTTCTCGCATCCTAGCCTCTCAGCTACGTCACGAGGTTAGGTTTTCTCCGACTTCATCCCGTGTCACATGTCCCCTTGCGCCTGCGCACATCTTCCCACTGGCGGCCATTTTATATCGCCACTCGGTTATACTTTAGAAGCACTAATTTGAGGCAAACAAAACATAATTAAAATAGAGAAAAATAGCCTTTTCGTTTCCCTCCCGTCATCTATGTACCCCAATTAGTTATTACCTAGCAGAAAGCAACATTTAAGCTGTTCCTTACTTACCATCACTATTGTTTTTGCAACGACACGTTTTATTTCTATGAAGCACAAAAACATGCATTTATTTTAAATAAGTACGCATTTATTTTTACGTTATAATTAGACACACGGACATCCATTAATAGATTATTTAGCACACACATTGGCATGTTACCTTTCCCACACATACAGTGTTGATTAATACATTTAAACGAACATTTTATTAATTATTTATAAAATTTGTTAGGGGTTAAAAAAGTTTTATTTTCCCTGCTCCATCACTCGTTAATTATGGGCAAATGGGATGCGTCAACCCGGCCATTATTATACAGAGCAGCACAGAGAAAAATGTTCCTGCTGCTACTTAATCACAGAGCGTAATGTTTCTCTCTTTTCTTAAATGTGTTAGACTCTTTGCTTAAGTGTACTTCCACCAACAAACTGTTTTCTCTGCACATGTCAGAGCGCTCCCTTCACCATGCCCAAATCATCCAGGAAGATGTGTGAAGCTCCATGGTAAAATGGGGAAGGGAAGCAGCTCAGCATAGCAAAGGCTCCATGGGTGCTTGGTCAAACAGCTCAGCGGCATTTGGATAATGTCAAATATTACTGTCCGTGCTGAACTCAATAACATCAAAAACAAAGTCCCAGACAGAGAGAGAGTGCGCTCTCCCGGTGGTAAACAAAGCTTTGTCCTTAATATTCTCCTACCACCACTTGTTTTATACGTTTTGCATCCTGTCTGTCACTAGAAATGCTTTAGCTCTCAGTGAAAAAATAACTTTAGATTAATTTTTAATTTAACTGAATTATCCCATTGTAGCTTCCATGTCACTGTAAGGGTAAAGACATAATGGAAACACTCTAGATACAAACGGTGAAAACAATGTGTGGCTTCTGCTTCCCAATCGCACTCTCAACTCATGCCCCCAAATTAGATAGTTTGCAATGCTCCCTAGCTGAAATTATTCAATCAACACTTTTTCATAAGATCAAGTAATTTAGTTTTCTTAATCTTTTTATTATTTTTCTTCTCACTTTATATTTTTCAAATACACTTCAAAAAACACATCTTCATATTAATCCGACCACATGTTTGTGTGAGGCACATTTCAGCAGCACTCTCTAGCTGCACATTACATTTCCAAAACAACTTGAAAAAAAGAGGTCACAAAGAAGATTAACAACAGATCTCACTATCAATTAAAGCATTTGACTGGTATAAATATAATATGGATATGTGAATCTATGTTCATGTTGGATATACATGTGCATAATAATAAAAAAAAATTTAAGTCCAACTTTAAGTGTTATATAGCGCATGTTGTTAGCGTTATTTCATGACCATTTATTGAGCGCACATATCACCCCAAAGGGTCTGTAGCGGGGCCGAATGAGGAGGTGTCCCAGGCAGAAGAAGGTGGATTAAAATGGCCAGGTTTTCAGCTGCTTTGTAGGCTCCCAATATCTTTTTTTAATTTTTTTTCATGATAGCGCGCATGCAATTGTCACAATGATTGCAAATAACTCCCCATGAATGGTCGTCGACGCTTTGCGAACCTCACATTTTTTGGGGGTTCTCATCAGGACCTGACTGGTTGATTCTGTAAAATAATGAATGAAATAAAAGTTGGATGCCTGTCACTCTAAATATAAGTGAACTGTGGTAACTGTTGTTATGACTTGGAAAATGCTTTTTACCTTAAGGTCCCTGTTGGCTGTTAAAATCTGGTTGGTTCCACTCAAATCGCTTTCCTTGTGAGATTATTATTGTATGGTTTCTCCTTTGAGTCTGTAGAAATGGTAGACAATATTTTCATTAAAAAATGACTTGTGTGTGCAAACTTCACATTTTGACAACAGTTTTGAAATCAGGCTTCACTCCTGTGTCTGGAGCATTTAGAATGAATGCTTTCTCATTTTTCTTACTTTATTTGCACATTTAAATAAACTTCTGAAGCTGAACTGCTTTCAAAAAGCTCTGCTGTGTGATCAGTTCCTAACTTTGACATAATTCACTCTGACACATTCTCTAGTTAACTTGAAGGTCATGACTTGGTGCATTAAAGTACTAAACTGCTTAACTCTTCACATTACTCTGTGTCCACACAAAGTGCTTTGTAGCTTTTACCTAAACTTAAAATAAAACTTACTGAAAAGGTTTTCTGCTGCTTGAAGAAATCTTTGGTGTCCTCCGGTGTTGTCCAGCAGTTAAGAAATGCTATATATGTTTGTCAGGCCTAAATGATTGAGGGCCTATTATGTCAACCCATTGAATGCTGGTCATCGTAGTTATGAATGTGTTATCACTCCGTTTAATGTTTCGTCTTTACTTTAAAAATGAAGTTTTGTTTATAAAATTGCGTCATCCCAGTTAAATGTAGCTGCTTCTTAATGTCCAGTGTCAACGTTTAAAAAAAACACAAACTTGGCAGGCTGCAGATTTTCATCAAGGTGGGGCAAACTTCGTTCTGTGTCTTATTGATAGTGTACTGTCCCGAGTCTTGGCACTCTATATATTTATAATCTATGTAGTTCTGTCATGTCGTTAAGTCCTTTGGTCACTGTATTTTATCAAATGTGCTTCTTTCTGCATTAAAGAGGCTTCAAGGTCTCCTCCTCGTTGGTTTGGTTGGGTGACCCATCATTCTGTCCACTGAAAATCTTTCAGTATGTCCAGTGGAACATTGCAAGCTTTTTTGATTTTATAGTGGCTTACTCCAGCTGATTCCAAAGTCCCAACCCCTTTCTACGATAATTCAAAGAGCAGGTAGAAAGCCACACTAAAATGTCAGATAATGAAACACTATCATATTCTGAAGACTCCAAAGACTCATCACAACTCCATCTCCCTGCGCATCTATCACCTTAAGCACAACTGCTAAACAACAAAACTAATCAGACAAACGTATGAGATTGAGAAAAAAGAATAAACAAACTGAGCTCCTTGGCTTCTTCCTTCTGGAACATTTGAAAGCCAGAACAATCCATTGGGGACTACAGGTATGGAATATACCAGTTATATTCATTGAAGATCCAGAATATAAAAAAGGTTTCAGCTACATGGGGACTAAATGTAGCCGTGATTGGATGGTAACACTCGCTTGAAACAGCCCAAAGGATTTGCAAAAAACAACTAGATGAGATCATGGCACATGAGCAAGCCATAAGGGCAGCCAAACAGTAACAGATGGAAAGGCTTTATTAGGAAGATCTAAAAAGAAATTAATGAATTTAAGTACAATACAATAAATTTAAAAAAACAATAAATTTGAAAGAGATAAAAAACACTTCAATCTTGAGACAGTTTATCACTATTTGAAAGAGGATTTCTACACAAGACCAGAAGCAAGAAGGGCTCTTCCTGAATACCAAGGACGATCAAAAACTAGATTCCTCACATTCTCAGAATCTTTGTCAACGGAGTCTAAAGGTGAATCAGACCCCAGAGAAGGATCATCGAACCAGAATTTTCAAAGACAAAGTTCTTTTTTTAGGACAAGGCCAGCAAAAAAACAGGGGGAGATACAAAAATCCACCTTGGGAAATGCAAACAAGATGTCAATTTTACAAGAATCAATGAAGACATCCATTGTTAATCTATCACCAAAGGTACTGACCAAAGACGAAAAATCCATATTGGAACTTGAACCATCATTTGTCCCTTTTTAAACATACAGATGACATGCTTTTGAAAACAGAAGCACTTGAATTTTTCAGAAAAAAAGATTTGTTTAAAAGCATTTTTTGCCAATAAAGAATACCATGGTAAAGAGTAACCTTCTGGGCTTAGAAAAAAATCGACCTTCTGCCCATCCCTAATACTAGCCCCAAAGAGGTATTCACCTTTGAAAAAGTGTTTTTTCTGCCATAAACCAGTTGGAAAGGAAGAAAAAGTTCTGTAAACGTAATATAAAAAGGACACAAACAAGGGCTTTGCAGGACTTGAAAAATGACAACACAGTAGTCATAAAACAAGCTGATAAAGGAGGTGCAGTGGTATTATAAGCAAAAGATAATTACCTAAAACAGGGAAGAAGGCAATTGAATGACCTCAAATTTTATCGCTAGATACCAACTGATCCAACAAAAGCTATTCAAGGAGAAATTTCAGAAATATTAGAAGATGCATTTGATAATGATTACATTGGCCCCAAAGAATATGAGTTCCTGAAGAAGTCCAATCCAAGAATCCCAGTGATATATTTCTTACCAAAAATACACAAAGATGAAAGAGCTTCCAGGACAGCCAATCATTTCCGGCTGTGATTCACTCTTAGAACCAATCTCTTAATACCTTGATATAGTTTTTAAAACCTTTCATCAATGATGTACCATCTAACTTGAGAGACACTATAGATTTTATAAACTAAATAGTGGGATTTCAATTTAACTCAAACATACAATGGATGGTAACATTGGATGTTATATCACAGATCCCCAAGAGGAAGGCCTGGAAGTAATGGAATATTATTTGGAATGATGACAAAAAACACACGTCCCGACGGAATTCATACTAAAAATGGCAGCAATGGCACTAAAGAAGAAATATTTTAAATTTGAAGATGATTTCTTCTTCCAGACCAAGGAGCCCTGCCATTGGATGTTCTTTTGCACTGGAAATGGCAGTCCACTACATGGCACAATTAGAAGAAAAGTTTATCTACAACAACCATATAATTAAATGGCTAAGATATATTGACGGCATTTGGTGTTTGTGGAATGGAGATGAGAAAACTATATGTACCTTTTTCAAATGGCTAAACAACAGAAGTCCAGATATCAAAGTGAGCATGGCAAAGCACCAAAATACTTTCACATTTTTGGATGTAGAAGTCAAGGTTATAGAAGATATGTTAGTCACAATGTTACACAGGAAGCCAACTGATAAACACACTGCTTTGCACTATAAGAGTTTCCATCCTTGGAATCTCAAAGACCATTTATCCTATGGGCAATTATTGTGAATAAGGAGAAATTGCACTTCAAAAGATTACTTCACCAATGCCACTTTATTACAAGGAAAAACTAAAAGAACAAGGATACCCACACAAACTACTGAAGCATTCGCTAAAGAGAGCCTGGTACACGCCAAGAGAATAGCTACTAGTCAAAAAAGAAAAAGACACAGACAAAGAATCTAATCTGTGTTTCCACATACTGCCCACAGTCAAGCAATTTCAAGAAAATTATTCGGAGCAACTGGCATCTAGTTAAAGATTCTAAATGTGGCTTTGATTATTTATTATCTGCCATGAAGAAAAATGCGAGCTTTGGAAAACAACTAGCAAGGGCATGTAGCACTCAAAAAGTGGTGAAATCTAATTTACAGACTTAATGGAACATAAGCCCCTAGAAGGACACCACAAATGTGGAAATTGCATCACATGCAGTCAAACGATAGAAGGTACAACATTCGTGATTGCTAACATAAAATGGATACATACTACTTTTTCCATTTGTCGTACTAAAAATGTAGTATACGCAATTGTGTGCCCTTGCCAAAAGATGTACATAGGCAAAACTAATCAAGAAATAAGAAAAAGAATCATCCAGCATAAGTCTTGCATTAAGACAAAGATAGCCATAGCCCGATGGTAAACCACTTCATCACAAATGGACACACTGAAAGATTTCAAATGGACAGTATTATGGGTCACCCAACCAAATCCGAAAGGAGAAGACCTTGATACTGCGCTTTAATACAGTGACCAACACATTGATTATAAATATATAAAGTGCCAAGACTGGGAACAGTACACTATCAATAAGACACAGAATGAAGTTTGCCCCACCTAGAATGCATGAAAATCTGCAGCCTGCCATGTTTAAAAAAAAAGAAATATTGACACTGGACACTTGGAAGCAGCTACATTTAACTTGGAAGACATAATTTTATAAACAAAACTTAATTTTCAAAATAAAGACAAAACATTAAACGGAGTGCTAACACATTCACAGGTACGATGACCAGCATTCAGTGAGTTGACAAAACAGGCCCTCAATCATTTAGGCCTGACTAACAAACAAACATGGCATTTCTTTAAGTAACTATTAGTGAATGTGTCAAAGTAAATTATGACAAAGGTACTAACAGATCACACAGCAGAGCCTGTTCAGCTTCAGAAGTTAAATTAAATGTGCAAATAAAGTCAGAAAAAGCATTAATTCTAAATGCTCCAGACACAGGAGTGAAGCCTGATTTTGAAAGTGTTGTCAAACGTTTGAACACACATGGCATTTTTTAATGAAAGTATTCTCTACCATTTCTACAGACTCAAAGAAGAAGTCATACACTAATAATCTCACAAGGAAAGGGATTTGAGCGGAACCGACCAGATTATTCGCTTTAAACAGCCAATATAAGACTCGACAGGGAGCTTAAGGTAAAAAGCATTTTCCAAATCATATAAACAGTTACCACAGTTCACTTATAGTTAGAGGGACAGGCAATCAACATTAATTTCCTTCTTTATTTCACAGAATCAACCAGTCAGGTCCTGATGAGAACCCCAAAAGAAATGTGAGTTTCGAAACGCAATGCGTTGACGACCATTCATGGGGAGTTATTTGGAATCATTGTGACAATTGCATGTGGACTATCCTGGAAAAAAATATTGGGAGCCTACTCTAACAAAGTGCGCTATATAACCCCTTAGTTGATTTGAAAAAAGATGTCACAAAGGAGATTGACACTAGAGATCTCACTATCAATGAAATCATTTGACTGGTATAAATGTAATATGGGTATGTGAATCTATATTCATGTTGGATATATATTTTAGGTTGTTGAATGTTTTGATCCATAGTTTTGGGCATAACTTAATTTTTTTTTTCCTTTAAAGTTGTTTTGGAAATGCAATGTGCAGCTAGAGAGTGCTGATGAAATGTGCCTCACACAAACATGTGGTCCGATTAATATGAAGATGTGTTTTTTTAAAAATGTATTTGAAAAATATAAAGTGAGAAGAAAAATCATAAAAAGATTAAGAAAATTACATTACTTAATCTTATGAAAAAGTGTTGATTGAATAATTTCAGCTAAGGAACATTGAAAGCTTTTTTGATTTTAAAGTGGCCCACCAAAGCTGATTGTAAGGGCCCAACCCCTTTCTACGATAAACTAAAATTAGATAGAGCATTAACCTTAATGAAAAATGGGAGAGGGAAAAAGAGAACAATCTAGTGGCTAAATTGCGCAGTGTGAAGCCTGGAAAAGTGTGATCAATCCCAGCTTCCCTGCTTTACCAAATTATGGAATCCTAGGTAATCATTTTATTTTGCCATGACTTAACTCTTTGTTCACTACTGGCTTCGCAGGTGAGGAGAGAAGGGTGTGAATACTTCTAAGTATTCTTTTAAACACTATCACTTCTAATAATCTAAGTATTGTTTTAAACACTATCACTTCTAATAAATTCTTCTCGTTGAAGTGAATCACTTCTGCCTGTTAAAACAAATACATTTTTTTTATCTTTGGAGAGCCTTTATTATATTTTTTACATGATGCTTGTTGCACAATTTACATGCCAAATAGTTTTATTGCACGGGCTTTTAGAGCCAAGCCACAGCATTTGCTCAGCTCTGCCTCGGCTCTCCCTTTTGATTTTTTGACTTACCCACTTCTGCTTAATAGTACTGAAAAGTCAGTCTTCTCATTTATCATCTTTCTAGCAATGCAAGGTAATTCATGATCAAAGAAGGTAGTGGCATTTCAGTAATCTTCAAAAATCTAATGCATGCGGAAAACGTGCTGAAAACACATTGAAAGAAGCTCCATCAGCTGCAAGGAGATCTTCTTGTTCATCAAGGATTTAACCTTGCCCTCAGCCACTGTTGTCAACATCACTGCCTCCAAACAACTGTGCGACAACCTATCCAACTTCTTCCACAACACAATCACAAACATCTACAGCAACTTCACAACCCAACCCCAGAGAACTCATTGCTAATCTAACCACCACAAACCAAGACGGCACCCTGACTGAACGGACAGCCCTCACCAGAAATGACACTGCAGCAATCATGCGGACCATCCACTCAGGGGCACTACCGGACCCATGGCCCCACCACAATTACAAACTGGGAACATCACCAATCAGCACCACCCTGACCAACATCATCAACCCGTCTGCCACTTTACCGGATGAATGCAAACTTGTAGAAACCACTGCTTTCCTCAAAAGGCCCACAGCCGACCCAAATCAACTGTGAAACTTCTGACCCATCTCCCTGCTCCCCCATCCAGCCGAAGTGATTGAGAAGGCTATCAACAAGCAACACAGTCCACCTCGAACTACACCATCTTCTAAACACTCCATTAGGATTCAGAAAGAACCACATCACTGAAACCGCACTCATTGCATCCACTAATAACATTCAAATCATCCAGGACAGAGGAGAAACAGTGGCCTTCATCCTGCTCGACGGCGCCATGGCCTTCGACACTGTCTCCCACAACACCCTCATCAGAAAACCCCACAAGACTGGCACACAAGGATCCACTCTCAAATAGATCTATTCCTTCCTCACAGGAAGAACCCAAAGGGTTAGGCTGCCACCCTTCACATCAGAGACCAAGAAATTGATATGCGACGTCCCACAGGGATCGTCCCTCAGCCCTTCACTTTTTAACATATACATGACACCACTCGCCAACATCATCCAATCACAAGGCATCACCGTCATCTCATATGCCAATGACACACAACTCCTCCTGTCCCTGATGGACAAGACAACCACCACCAGCAAAAGTGCTCAAAGCCCCATAATAATCAATGAATTGAGTTTTCTGTACATGCGAGGATTACCGCATCATCTGCGAAAAGTAGGACTGGCATGCAGTCATCCTCTATCTTTGGCACATGGAGATTGAGATCAATAAGGGATTGACATATCCCATTTATATAGATGTTAAATAATGTCGGTGGAAGAACGCAACCATGTCTTACTCCAGTGTGTATTTTAAATTCATCAGTGCATTCTCCCTTAATTTCATACTTTACCCTCAATTTATTGCCATTGTGCAGATCCATTAATATTGTCAGATATTTGGTTGGTAAAACCATGTTTTCCCAAGATATTCCACAATGTTCATCTTTCAACGCAATCAAAAGCAGTCTTTAGGTCAATAAAGACCATATATATTGCAGACTTTCTCAGGACCACATACTAAAGGCATATCAAGTACAGCCTCATCACCTGGTCTGTTGTACTTTCCCCTTTGCGGAAACCTGCCTGTATGGGATATGATATGTTTGTCATCCATCCAACCCTCCAGGTGCTGCAAAAGTGATTTCCCAAATATTTTTCCCACACCATCCAGGAGCGAGATGGGGCGATAGTTAGCCGGCTTATCTTGCCTCCCTTTTTTATGGATTGGCACAATTATGGGGGTCTTCCATGAGTTGGGGACCATTTCGTGGGACCAGATTAAAGCGAGCTGTTATTACTTTTAGCCACTTATCTTGGTTATTCTTGAACACCTCAATGGGGATTCTATCTGGGCCTGTGGCTTTAGATGATTTTTGGGCTGTGATCGCTTCAGCTACCTCTCATTCCTGGAATTCTTCCACAGTGTCATTAGGTGCCGTACCCCCAGAATTTGCTTGTTTTCTACCCTCCTCCGCATCATCCTGGTTCTCAGAGGTGGCTTCGATGTTTTTTGATACAAGGCAGAAAAGTGCCCGACCCATATTCCTGGACTTGTATTGATTCCAAGTTTTTGGCCATGCCCTCGATACCCCAATGCCACTTAAAACATAAACTCAATATGTGACCCTGGATTCTGATCCACTTGTTTGCTGAAGCTGCCGTCTGCTTCCCCAGGTTGCATTGCAAAGTTCGAATCCTGTCCCCTCTTACTTGCGGTAGACTCACCAAACCCATATGAGTCGGAAATCAGTGACTAATTAATTCCAAGTCCTTAGTTGGAATAAGACAGGATGCTTTGTTGTCTATAAGGAATTGTGATCTATTAAAATTTGACAAACTTCCTGAGTGTCTTCCTGTACAATGGCCCTTGATGATGAATGAATCAATGCACCAGGATCACTTTGCCATAGAGAATGGCTACAACTGGCGCGAATACATTCATGAATCCCCAGGTGGAAAAAGTTTCTCTAAATGGGAGTATTTGAACCCGCTAATGTTGGCCTTGTACACACAACCTCAGGAATTTTTTCACGCGAAGGAAAGATCGGAACATGCAAGTACGGATCCTTGAGATCCAAGAAGTCATCCATTCCTTTGGGTTTATCTGAAGAAATTAGTTGCTTTAATGTCTCCTTCTTGAACTTCGTCTTCTTCAAAAACAGGTTCATCTTCTTCAGCCTGTTTATTAGTCTGTAATCCCCTGAAAAACATTGTACCAAAATTATAGTTAAATAGAGGCCTTGTTTTCCCGGAGACTTTGGTACTGGATAGGTCCTTTTTTTTTTTTGCCCAAAAACTTCAATTTCTTCATTCAGTGCTAAGCTAACTGTTTCAAAGAAACAAACATTCATGGAATGTACCAGCCCTGAATTTGGCAGAGTATTCTGACACCTTTCTATTATTTGCAGCACCCAAGCATCAAAGACAAGTCTTCACAATGTCTGGAGAAATAATGAAAGACGGCCTCCAACTGGAGTATCTGGATAGTCCGGGTCTCTTACTAGGTTTTTATGGAGGGGGAGGAGGTCTTCAATTTTGCCCGCCACATTAAGACTACTTGAAAGTGAAGACCTAGCTGATGCATCTTCTTGGATGGTCTATGAGGAGGCTCCAGCTGGATCTATGAGGGTTTTTTGTTTTTTCAAACTTATTTTTTTGTGGGTTGTTCAACATCAAACATTGTATACAGCACTGGCAACCGAGTATGCATGCAATTTCTGATAAGCGTTGATCACCTCCCTCCCCTCTATCGCCCTCCTGCCCATCCGATTAGGTTTGGAGCTTGCAGCCACACCTTAGTAGTGTCCATGTTGTGGGCTTTCCGGCGGGTTGTCCTCCCCTGAGCCATCTGAGGTCTCTTGAAAACCGTAATACATGTGCCATGGTCCCCAAACCTTATAAAAGTTCTTGGGGCAGCCAAGGCCCTGTTACACCACTCTTTCTGCCTCCATGCACTGGTTAATGCATTCTTGCCACATGAGTTTTCGTCTGGAGTTGAGCCTGGCCCCACTTTCTAGCCCCATCACAATTTGCTACTGTGAAGCCTAGCATGAAAAATAACATCTGGTTCGTCAAGAGGTCTACGTCGTTGGGGGTGGCTAGGATAACCAGGTGTGGTTTTTTCGGGGTCTCCACCCTCAGCACTGCTTCTAATTCCCCGACGATCTCCTCACAATAGCCCTTTTATCCCGAACCGGAGCATATGGTATGCAACAGGATACCCTCCTTAGTGATTCATCTCAGGCAGTTATGGTTTGGTGCCCTTCCCATTTTGAACAACTGGGTCCTGTGGAAATTAGTTTGGTGCAATATGTTGAACTGTATCAGTCGCAGTTTGCTCTGGATGGCCACCTCCCTAGGGTGGATCAATGCAACTCCCCAGTCAATATCCTCCATGAACCCTAGCTTTGTTTCACATCTTTTCCTGAGTCCCCTAAGGCCATCTGAGGTTTGTTGATTATCACCTGGTAAAGTTGTGAGATCAGTTTGACTGTTATGGCTCCATCGAGCACCCCGCCATCCAGAGGACGGCACTCAGGGATCTCCGTCCTCACCTGAAAGGTGTGGGCCAGGTGGAGGTTATGGAACTTTTAGGCTAGGGCATGATCATACTCTCTCTGAATGTCTTCAAATGATTTAATGTAGTCTCCCACCATTAATTCTTCCAGTGTTTTGATCCCGATCCTGTCCCACTGACAGAAGCTTGCTAGTTTGCCTGTTCCTTTAAATGTCACCCCTTTCCACTGCGGTGTAGCCAGGGTGAATTTGCCCTTCCAGCCCAGCTCCTTTATGGTGTCATCCCACACCCCCAGGGTCGCACGGGTTGGCACGGGCAGATGTGTCCTGTTTTCGCCCATAAAGATAATGGAGGTATGTATTTGCCACCATCCCTGCTCTTTCTAGCTCAGTTGCCGGTTTATTTTGGGGAATAAAGCCCCATTCATCGATGGTTTGTAGCGGCGCTGCTCTGTAGCATTCCCTCACGTCTGGGACTACCAGGCCCTATTGTAAACTGAAAGGAGCAACGTTTTCAGGGCTGCTCTCGGGCGCCCTTGTTCCACAGCAGTCCTCTTAGTATATTGTCTATCTTGTCAACGTATGTTTCTGGGATTGGGAAGGTGGTGTTTTGCAACTCATACAGTAATTTTGGGCAGCGTTATCTTAAAAATAGTGGCCCTGCTCATAAATGAAAGTGGGAGTGAGCGCCATCTCAATCAATCAATCATGTCACTTATAAAGCGCACTACATACCCGCGAGGGTCTCAAGGCGCTGGGGGAAGGGGGGGTGGTGCTGCTACTGATCGAAGAGCCAGGTCTTGAGGAGTCTTCTGAAGGCCAGTAGGTCTTGGGTCTGTCGGAGGTTGGTGGGGAGGGTGTTCCAGGTCTTGGCGGCGAGGTGGGAGAAGGATCTGCCGCCGGCGGTCGTTTTCCGGATGCGGGGGACTGTGGCGAGGGCGAGGCTGGTCGAGCGGAGCTGGCGGGTGGGGGTGTAGAAGCTGAGTCGTCTGTTGAGGTAGGCTGGTCCGGAGTTGTGGAGTGCTTTGTGTGCGTGGGTGAGGAGCTTGAAGGTTATCCTCTTGTTGACAGGGAGCCAGTGCAGGTCTCTCAGGTGGGGTGTGATGTGGCTGCGTCGGGGGATGTCGAGGATAAGATGTGCAGAGGCGTTCTGGATGCGTTGCAGCCGTCTCAGGAGCTTAGCCGTCGTTCCTGCGTAGAGGGCGTTTCCGTAGTCCAGCCTGCTGGTGACGAGGGCCTGGGTGACTGTTTTTCTTGTTTCGGTGGGGATCCACTTGAAGATCCTGCGGAGCATTCGGAGGATGTTGAAGCAGGATGAGGAAACGGCGTTGACCTGCTTAGTCATGGAGAGGGTGGGGTCGAGGATGACCCCTAGGTTGCGTACGTGGTCGGTGGGTGGCGGGGCTGTTCCCAGTGATGTTGGCCACCAGGAGTCGTCCCAGGCTGAAGGGTTGGAACCAAGGATGAGGACCTCCGTCTTGTCCGAGTTCAGCTTCAGGCGGCTGGTCCTCATCCATTCGGCGACGGCCTTCATTCCTTCGTGGAGGTGGGCTTTGGTGGTGTGAGGGTCTTTGGTGAGGGAGAGGATCAGCTGGGTGTCGTCGGCGTAGGAGATGATGTTGAGGTTGTGCTGTCGGGCGACGTGGGCGAGGGGTGCCATGTAGATGATCTCACCACATCTTTCCTGAATTCCCCCATCACTGTCTAGATTCAATTCCAGAAACAATTTGTGGCCCATCGTTATCTCTATTCCAAGTTATCTGAACCTGGCCCTCGTTGTTGTTACAGCCTCTAATGGTATCTGTAGGCCCTCCCAATCTCCTATCTGGTAAAGTATGTATTTATCGCAGTTGATTCTGTATCTAGAGTACAATTTGATGTTGCGAAAGACTGCTGCGATTGAGGTTTCTGGGCTCGAGAGGTACAATAGTGCATTATTTGTGTACAGCGAGATCTTTTCTGGGTTGCACATCACCTCCAGGAACCCAACCATCTCTGCGCGTTTTCTCACCCAACATCCCAGTGGTTCCAGGCACAGCACGAATAACCGGGAAGACAGGGGACATCCCTGTCTCGATCCCTTTCCTAACTTGATTGCGGAGGTCACTCCATTTACTCTCACTGCCGCCGTGGGTTCCTAGTAAAGCTGTGTCACCCAGGTGCAGAATTTGGGCCCAAAGCCAAACCTTTTTAGGACACAATGGAAAGAGTGCCAGTCTATGGAGTGGAATGCCTTTTTGACGTTTAGCAACACTAGGGCCCTGGATTCCTGGTTACCTGGTTACTATTTTGTCCAGCTACAATGAAAGCTGTTGGAGGTTGAGTCCGGTCGCCCCTCCTGGCATGAGCCCCATCTTGTCCGAGTGTTTAATGGAAGTTATCGCCTTGACCAGTTGTTGGAAGCTGGCTCTGTACCTACTATACCAAAGTTAGGTATAGTGTGCACAGAGTCCAGTGGATCCCCAAAGGCTTACAGAGGTAAAAGTAGATAATACCTTACTCTCTATTTGTGGTAGTGTGGGCAAGCAGTAAGGCTTTATCAGAGGGTAGTGTTAAGCATTTATTGCACACACTCAGGCAAGAAATGATGTCACACACTCAAAGACCAATTGTTTGTATTAAAAATGTTTCTTTGTTGTATTTTATTTATAGAGTCAAGCAGGAGTTGGCACAGGTAAATATGATTGCACTTTTCAAGACTGATTGTTCAAAAGCAAGCTGGATGAATAATGACATTTCTTACAGTACTGTAAAAATGTGCAAGTACAGTTGTAATCACTTTTGATTACTCCTTTAATTACTTTCATGATTACTTTTTCTACTCAGTGTGATATGCCTAGATATCACACTCTCAAAACAGTTTCTTAGGTTTCCATACAAAACACCCTCAACACTTCGGTTTTTCAGAGGAACACAGTCAATGCAATCCTATGGGGAAAAATGGGGTTAACATTTTGCAGGTAAGTAAACGGTCTTGAGGATTGAGTTTCTGGGGTTAGAACAAGGGTTCGTCCAGGGTCAAGGTTGCACTCAAAAATCACCCTCAGTGGCATTAAAGCGGCCAGGTGCAGATTGCTGAGGCCCAATGTTAGCCTATGGGGCTAGGGGGGCCGTCGGTTGGTGGCTGCTTAAGAGTAGGCCACAAAGTTGAGGGAGAATAGCTCCTAGAGGTGAGCTCAGGGCAAAAGGGGATCCAAAACAGCACACAAGGTGCACCGACAGCGGCACGGGCGGCCGGGTGCTGGATCGACGCCGCGAGCCCTGTTGTTCTCAATGAGGACGCTCCGGTCAGAACAAACACTGCAGGCTCGGGCATGAAGATCTTCTGGAGGTGACCACCAGTTGGAGAGGTAAATTGGGATGTTGAGGGATGCCAGGACACCATTGGTTGGGCCACTCAAGGCTGTGGAGAGTCGGGTGCAGGGGTGTCTTTTGGCGACTGGTTTTTCTTACCGGCTCCGGTCGCGGTTGGGGGGACCCTCCAGATAGAGGCTGCAGGCATCCTTTGGAGGCTTGAGGTAGGTCAGGGATCATCAAACCCCAGGTCTGGCTCGCTGGGGAGACCTCGTTGTGGTGTTGGGCCACTCAAACTCAGGCCGTGGGCTTCAGGTGCAGAGTGGTGCAGACTCAAGGATTTTGGCCGGAGCCATAGTCTGTTTCTTGAGCAAGTCTGGTGCTAACGGGAGACAAAGTCTTTGTAGGGAAGGCAGGGCAGGTCCTCCGTGTTCTGGGGGGCTGCTGGCTGTAGGACATGCCGGGATTCCACTGGAGCATGTCGAGGTCGGGACAGGCCGGTAGGGCTGGGGTCAATGTAGTTGGTGTCCTCCTCTTCTTCCTTCAGCACGCTTCTTCGGTCCTTCTTCTCCTTGCTTGTCTGAGGAGACAAGGTTCGGGGTTGCCCCAAATACTACATTTAGAGAAGCTTCAGGTAGGTATAGGTTGGGACCAATGGGTCCCTCCCTTGGGGTGGGTAAACACCCTCTTATGCCACCCTCCAGTGGGAGGGGGGCATAAGCCGCACTCTGATTGGCTGAGTCCCCCCATCCTAAAGATGGCGGGGACTGAGAGTTGTGCCTCGCCTCCCCCACCTGAGGGGTGGGGTTGGCAAAGGTAGGCACATCTCTCCTCCTAACTTGGTTTTCCTGCCGATTCTCTCGCCCATAGTGGGGGTCAGAATCGGTGGGGGCCAGTTGCTGGGAGCAGCAAATGGCTGGGCCAGCTCACAAAGGTGGCAAGCTTTTGAAGGTTCCCCTTTGTGGACCTTTCCCATCCTGGGAGAGGAGGCTTGGCACCTCTGCCCAGGATGTGCTTTGTTTCGGGACCCCGAGAGTGGGAGGCTCTCGACCCAGGGGTCCAGAAACATGTCTGGGGGTGGCAGCTGGCGATCAGCCAGTCGGCCAGGACACTAGAGTTAGGTCGTTTTTCAGGGGGTATCTCTAAGATGCCCTCTGAGTGCATTTGGCATTAAATCCCAAACTGGCATCAGTGTGGGTTTAATGTGCTGAGAAGTTTGATATCAAACTTCCCAGATTTCAGTAAAGCCATTATGGTGCTGTGGAGTTTGTAATGACAAACTCCCAGAACATATACTCTTTATGGATTTACTGCACTTACAAAGTCTAAGAATGGACTTAGACACTGTAGGGGTACAGGGCTCATGCACCTGTACCCTCACCAGTGGTATAGCGCACCAAGCTAGAGGGGTGGCTTACCAATGCCATAGGCAGTGGATTGTAGGCATGGCACACAGGGATGTGTGTCATGTTGACTCCTCACTTTGCTCTGCACCAAAAGACGCAGCCTGTGTGTGTGTGTGTGTGTGTGTGTGTGTTACGGTACAGGGCCTCTAAGGGTGGCGCAATATATGCTGCAGTCCTTGGTGGCCTTCCCTGGTCACAGTGCCCTTGGTACCCATGGTACCTTTTACAAGGGACTTACATGTGGTCATAGAGTTGCCATTTGGGTTTGCAACAATACAGTTTTAGGGAAAGAACATAGGCCCTGGGTACCTGGTTGGCAGGAACCCAGTGCACGCTTAGTCAAAGAGCATCAACATCAGGCAACCATGCAAAAAGGGGCACCTTCCTGCACCAGTTTATTTGCCAATTCTTTGGGCAGGATTTTGTTCTCGGTGTTGAGACAAGGTATTGGCCTACGCGAGGGGCACCGGTCTGCTGCCTTGCCTTCTTTGGGGTAACTACGATTGTGTGGTTGATGTCCGGGGGGAGCAACCCCATGTCTATGGATGCAGTGTATAAATTGAGCAAGTGTGGGTAGAGGAGTGGGGGCAATCTTTTGTACAGTTGCACTGGAAGGCCTTTGGCCCCCAGGGTTTTTCCATTCTGCATGCTCCCCAGTGTATCTACGACCTCTCCCAGGGATAGGTCAGCTTCCAGGGCTTCGCACTCCACGTCTCCCAGGGCCTGGACCTGCACTTCCTCAAGAAGTGCAGCAATGCCTCCATCCGTACAGTCTGTGTCCATAAAAATGAAATCGAATCACTGTTGTCGAAATCACTCGAGTTGACCATTCCAACCCCGGGTCAGAAATACGTGGTCAGGCAGGCCCTGCAACCTAGGCCTGTGGCAACTGATTGACAGATCACACCTGGGGTGGCACGTAACCAGCAGAACAAATGGGTGAACAGAAAAAACCCAGATTAGTCCCACAGATGGGCAGTGACAACACAATGGTCCAGGGAGAATGGCCACAATAAAGCGCACATGTCCGGAGGGATACGCGTTCCCAAAACATCAAAGTTAAATGTCACATAAAGTTAGGAACACTCAGCCAGTCAGGACATAGCACATACAGCACATGCAGTGATCACGCACTCCCCATGACAGACATCTGGACACGTTACCCACTGACCCTCATTGTGCCCACGCAAGGTCGAGACCCACCTGCATTTGCCATCAGGTGAGAGCAATTTATGATTCCATGACTAGGCCCACATTCTTCTCCCTAAACAGGATCTATGAATTGGTTTATGATGCTCCAAGAAATGTATATAAAGACGCTCAAAACGATTGTACTTTGAGTCCGTCCTCAGACCAGTTTCTGTATGCTGTACTCCTGGCCGCAGTGTTTGGCAAAACAGGTACAATTGGTTAAATTAAACACCTCTTGTCTTTGTTTTGTCAAGGTAAATTCATATTTGAGCAACGTTTTGGCGAGCCAGATAGGAGAGATTGGTGCTTCAAACCCGACTGCAGCCCAAGGAATAGACCCCGCTCTAACGGATTCACATCTGAACTTAGTCCCACCATGTGGTGTATAGCAAACTGGGAAAAAGTGCAAAAATGTAACCTGTGTGCCCTGCCTGTGACAGAAATCTGTTATATTGCCTTTTGTATGTGTCCGAAGTGAATAGTCGCAAAGTGGCCTCGGAAACGATCCAGCGGAGGTCATCTTTCTTCAATGGCCAGCACACTAGGAAAGGTGAAGGATGTTCGCCGCTTGGACCGCTCAACGTGATACAGGGTATGCTTGTCCCCTGGGTGTGATACAGGAGCGAGGCCTCACCGCTTGGACTGCTGGGCATTATACAGATGGGACACTTGTCCCTGGGTGTGATACAGGGTTACCGCTTGGACCGCTGGGCGTGATACTGTCGTGTAGTTCCTATAGTACCCATGCAGGACCTGCGCATTTGTGTAACATAAGCTGTGGGCTTGGTGGCAGACTGACTCTGTGCACCCCCACCGCTTATGTTAGATTGTTTTGCATTAGCTAGCTCGCAGTGCCACTAGTGTCTCCTCTTATCGGGGAGAGATTAGTTTCTGGCAACCTTAGAACATGACAACCCTGATTCCCTCAGAATCGTGGAAACAATGTTCTACCTTTCGCTCAGTCATTCGTGCTCACTTATTCGGCTTGTCTCAGAGAGTTACACAGAATAAACAGTCGGGCGTTTCAATAAGTATTTATTGAACAGTTGTTATTCTAGTGTAAAATATATGTGCTGCAGAGACCAGCAGGCAATAGCAGAGATATATTATTAGCAGTACGACAAAAGCAAAGGGATAGAACAGTTCTACCATATTGCGATAATCATGGATACATACATGAATATAAAAGCATTATGCAGAGTGTGCGTACTCCTACGATGCCTACCTAAATGTACCTGTGTGTACCTAGCATATGTGTGTAGGTCTTAGAAGCTAAGAGCCAAGAATCCTCCTAGGATTTAGTCGAGCCCCCATACCTGAATAGAGAGAGTGTGGGACCCCGTCCTGGTCTCGAGTTGGACACCCCGTCCGGGTTGTGTCAGACCACTGTCAGCTGGAGTGAATGCATGCAGGAGCCTCACCGTCTATGGTCAGTGTGTCAGCATGGAAGTCTCGGTTCCCTCTGCTTTTTGGGGCAAGATGTGGTGTATTTATACCCTAAAGAGTCTCGGTCCTCAGTATGGTTTGTATTGGACATGAGGAAGACGTCAGGGGTGAACTTTGTACATACATTATGCTGGTGGTGTATTCTTAGAAAGCCATGCATAATTAATGAGTACAGTGTGGGCCTGTGTTTGGAAGAACCCTGCTGCATTCAAAACCACAGGATAGATAAAGTTCAGCCCTCAGAGCTCGTTGTGTACTAGCTGGGACCAATGTAGGTGAAAGATCATGCCTATATAAGGAATCATACTATAATAGGACATGTACAGTTGTGACCATAATTGGGCATATGCGGCCATGACCATAATTGGGCAAGTACGAATATGACCATATTAGGGTAAATATGAATACGTCCATTTTAGGGCATATACGAACGGATCTACATTAGGGCATCTATGCGGGATATAACACCCACTCCACTTCCGAACTGGATAATAAATGACCATACTTAAAAACTGGGCAATTTAAAAACATTTTTAAAAGCAAGTAAAAACATGGTTATAAAAAATCGTTAAATTTTGGTGCTTAAAAAAAAATGTTTAAATGTAGCTTTTTCTAGTTTTTAGTTGCCACTGAAAAGTCAATATCATCTCTCTATAGAAGTTGTATTACCATAAGCAGGAGAAGGCCATACTTTTCTCAAGCGAAAGTGTCAATGCAAGAAAATGTTCCAAATTTAGATCGTTTTATTTTGAAATGAGTGAAGAAGCCGTATTCTTTCCCAGGACACGATGAGCCAATTCAAGATTACGCGTCCTGGCTGGGAAGCTCAATGTTATTGTTTTCAGCCGCTGTAGATGACAAATCCAATGCCTCACAGAGAACGTCAATCGCACATAGATGGAATTTAGTACTGCCAAAAGTCGGTGCTGCGGCAGCTTGTGTGTCAGTTGTAACCTGGGCGCCTGTGGAGGAGTCACCTAACCCAGCAGGAGCGAACGGCACCTGTGGATTCTCCAGGAATGCATTCATCAGAATTGGAAGCCGCTGGGGACAACGCAGAGAATGGGCCTTTATGGGGTCCAGCATTGCATCCGTGTCTGGAGGCGCATCTGATGGAAATGTTAGACAAAGATCCAACGTGCATTCTTCTCCGCAGAACAGGCATCGAAGCACAGGTAAGAAGCAGTCTATCCAGACTGGTCTAAATGATAGAAACCAGGAGGCATTGAGTTCTCGCAGGCAAGAAATGCCCAGAAGTTGTACCATGCGTTCACGGTATTTCCGCTCCAAGAGCGTGTTCACCATTCCCTCGGGAAGTGGGCCGTCCATTGCGTAGCAGCAATATTACAATCAGGATTCCTGCGATTAGAAACAAGATGAGCGGGAATCCTCCAACTACGCTTCCCAATACGGAGTGTATAAAATTTGGGATTACTCCGAGGACTGTCTGAAAGGTGCTTAACAGTCCGGACCCTATGGTCTTAAATAGGTGTACAATTCCGCTCGTATCTGACATGTTAAAGATACGTCCCACCATTTCTGCGAAATGAATGGGGCAGTTTGTACGTATGAGTGCGTGTATCTCGGTCGAGGTCCTTGCAACTTGAAGTTCATAGGTTTCTCGAGCGGAGGTTAAGGGCACGGGTTGCTGTAAAAGCATGGCTTTCAATCTGCTCAGAGTATCAAACTGTATAAAATAAACATTCAGCGAAGGCCATAGCGGCGCCTCTCCGAGTGTTTTCAGTGGCGGGAACAATACTTGCATACAGCAAGTAACCCTGGAGTTAACAGTTACTAGATATGCGATGCCCGGAAGCATCCCACAACAACCTTGATCATTTAGCATTCAGTAACTCCCATTCGAGAGCAGCTGGAAAAACGGCGTGATCATGGCCGCTGGGGTCCCTGACATGTGACAAGATAAGTTCGCCACTGAACCACTGCAGGCTCCGTGTAGAGAAATATCCTGACACATGAGAGAACCGCTCAAAGCGTTCTTGCAGTTTGTACCACTCAGATACACTTCTCGATCCCCATTCCGGCATCGGCATCTATATGGTAACTCCCAAGTTTCCTTGATGTATCCCTTACCCATTTTTACATATTTGCCTGCCTGCCTTTGCTCAAGGCAATATTGAAACTGAAACGTAGTGACCGGCAGAGTTATTTGGCCAGGAATGAGCCGTTCTGTTGATGGTGATTCAGCTTTAGTGAATGGTAACCTTTCCAGTTTCTCAATACGCAGCATTGTATATTTGGCTCCCCTTTGTGCCATTTCTGTCTGTTTATCAGTTAGATTGTACTCTGAGAACAGAGACGTGGTGTTTATAAAATGCCATGGCACATAGCCTGCACGCAAAGATTGTAGCGTCCAGCTTAACATCATAATAGAACGTAGTTGAGATTGCCCGTGTTGTAACAAGGCCAGATCTTGTTCTAATATGTCGATTGCCGAGAACACAATGTTGCCTAAGGAGTAAATCCTGGAGGTCAAAGTAGTTAACCCATTATCCACTACAGCTAATGCTTTTTCTAAGTTAATACGGTCTATTTCCCGTATCCTTTCTGCGGCCTCTAGTTGGGATATTTTCCAGTTTTCATTATAGTAGGCATAAAGGCCTGCATATATGAAACGTTTCTGACGTCGTTTATTGGTTCCTAGTAGAAACTCTCTAAGATCCATGTCAGGTGTGAGTAGGGTCAAGTGGTGCTTTACTTCTGTCAGTGTTGAGGTCTCTAGCCAATCAAGGCACAACTTCCCAACACTATACGATGTCACTACCCCTGGGTGTTGTCTTTGTACATAGCGTGGGTCTGGCCTATGGATACTAAACCCTGCGGTTGTATTCATAAATCTCTGTTGACATTTGTTCGTGTCAATGGGCCAAACCAGCCATTCTGTCCAATCAGCATCTGATCTGTTGTACTGGAAAATGTAATCTAATCCTACCCCTTGTGTAGTTGAATTCTGCCCCCCACCCATGTGTGATGGTGTTGGAAACCCCGGTGTGTTCATTTCCTTGTCTTTGGCTAATCCAAGACAGGATGTCTGTTGCACAGTTTCATTCAGAAATAAAATCTGCTGCGGAATGATGCATGCTCTAAAAAGTGCTTCTATCCCCTGGACTTGCCAGTCCCTAGAACCCCAGATTGATTTGGAATCTATTGTCGCTTTCCATAGATCGAAACCCTGTTTAGACAACTGGTTCAGAAAGGATGCAGAGTAAATATGTTTGGTGTTTGTTAACATAATTTTCTGAGCTGAAATTTTCTCCATTTTATAATAAAATGATTTTGGGTCGGATGTGTTAAACCCTGAGAAGTATGTGAATTTCTGTGCAAATGCTTGTGAACTACCTTTTGGAGGCGTTGGGCAATGTTCCCACTGGTGGTATTCAAATACATTTCTAGGTGTTATAGACTTGTGTAAGAAATGATCACCAAAATGTTGGTAACAGTACAATGTATCATAGTCTGAAGTACCTTCTAACATTTCATTGTTTGGAAATGCAGCTGTTTTTTCTAAATCAGACATCATAGCATTTACAGTTTCAGTGTCCCAATCATCAGAAAATGTACTGGAGGTAATGAAATCACTTAAAGAAATTTTAAATACATGTTTTAGCTTCAAAAGTTCAGTCGGACCTAATATATCATAATCAATCTTGTCCCATACTATACCGTCCGGTATAGGAACTGCTGTAATGTTCACTGAAGACAAGTCTCTTGGTTCACGATGTGAAGACTGGTGTGGTTTTAAAATTAAATTGACTCTTTGGGCTGTAGAGCTTGGTTGGAGGTATCGTCCATTAATAAGCATACTAAAAGTTATTATTAAACCTAGCCAGAAAATGAAAAATAAAATCCCAGTGATATACCATAGTTCTATCCAAGGTGACACCAGGTAAGTCTTTCTAAAAAAGTTCAAAAAGTCAATGAGTTTCTGTTGGAGTGATTTTTTGGCTGGCGTCGTTTCCGGCTCACTTGGGTCCAGTGAAAACGTATCTAAGTTCATGACATAGCCAGAAGCAGTTCGATCAATTGTTGGAATTGCATCGGGATTTGTTGAAATCGGATTTTACTCTTGACGAGGCATGTTGACGTAGATGTCTGTATTAGGTCTGATTGCAACTTGGTTGTTAAGTTGGTTTTCATTTTGAAGATGAATTTCTTGTTGAAGTGGAACGAGTTCCATAGCATTGTTGCTTAGTCCTTCATTCCGTACAGGTGGCTCTTCAAACGTGATGAGTCTTTCTGTTTGAACTTCTTGGATTGTAGCGAGAGGAGGGCGTCTGCTACTGTGGAGTCCACGAGGCCTACTGTTTAGTATCGGCCACATAGCGTGGTTTGATTAAGTCGATCGAGACGAATCTTTTCTCCTTTTTTCTGGCAAGAGGCGGCAGAAGTACAGTTCTTGTGCCGTGGATTGCAAGGACCGGTACAGGCTTTCTGTAGGATGGCCCAAATTCTTTCTTGTCAGCAATCTTCTCTCTGACCAGATCCCCGAGTTTAGGGATCCAGATAGGTCTTGCCGGTACTGCCTTGACTTCCTCAGTGGCGGCCTGTTTCTGGAGCACGTTACTTTGTTGTGTCCTGGATTCATTTAGATCCTGTAAAACAGCCAAACGATCATGGATATCAAATGGTTTTTCATCCGCCACTGTGTCTTCACAATCAAGATCAGGTACCCACATTCTTGTCCCAAATAGGACCTCGTAAGGAGTGACACCTCCTAGAGAGCTTCTTGGCTGGTTATTGAGCGCGCCCTGTACCCCATAAAGGTGATCGACCCATCTACCGCCCTTGCCTAATACCCTAGCTGTTAAAGATTGCTTTAAGTCTCGGTTTTTCCTCTCCACAACGGAATTTCCCTCGGGATGATACGGAGAGGAGTACAGCAATGCTACGCCCATTCCTTCCATGGCCTCTTTGTAAGCCAGAGAGCTAAATGCCGGACCATGGTCAGAATGTAACGTGCCAACTGCGTATGTGCCGATAAAGACTCGCAAATCTTTTATAACAGTTCGAGCGTCAGCCGAGCGCTGAGGCCAAACCTTGAGAAAACATGAGCTGGACGCGCACAAACGGACAACCTAATGCTGTCTAACAATGGTATCTGTACTGGATGTGTTGCGGTGGACCCATGCATCTGCTTGCAGATGTCGCAGTTCCAGACGTAGTCTCTAATCAACCTTCTCATCACGGGGCAGCAGTAGCGTTCTTTTAACAAAGCAACAGTCTCCTTAAGTCCGTTATGTACAGAACCTGTTCCTTCGTGTGCTGCCATAATTAAGCCTAGCCTACGATCCATATTTGGTATTACTCTATCCCCCACTCCAGAAATCTGAGCATATGGAATGTTTTGTGCATCTAACTTGTAGGAGTACTTGAGTGGAAATTTTTTAGGTACTGATGTGCTGCCTTTGCGTGAAGCATTGACAGCTACCATAATCTCGCCGTCTACCCTCGTCTTTGAATGAGTAACTGCAGCTACGGCGGCTGTGCAAACAGCCCCCTTTGCGGCTTCATCAGCCAATGAATTCCCTTCAACGTGAACGCCATCACGCTGATGACTCAGTGTATGTATCACGTGAGCCCTTGGTAGTTCGTTTCTCAACTCCACTACCTGTTCCCATAGCATTTTATGCTTTATTGTGCCACCTTTTGCATCTTTGAACCCGTTTTGTTCCCAATGATGTAGATATTCATTGTACGACTGTACACAGTAAAAGGAATCACACACAATAAGTGTGGGGAATTCGTGATCCGTATTTATAAGTGCCAGTATTAGTGCTTTGAGTTCTGCCAACTGAGCCGTGCAGTCTCCTAGAGATTGCGTTTTTGTACAGCTTGGATGGAACTTGCAATCGTGCATGCGAGCTTTAACAATCGCACACTCTGCGCGGTAAGCTTGCTTACTCCCTGTGGCGGGTTGAGCAGAACCATCAGTGTAAATAATGTATTCATACTGATCTAGAGGCAACATTTCATTTGGTAGAGGATATTCTTGTTCGTATTGCAGGAATGCCTGTGTTTTTAAACTTGGATCAAATCTGTATTCAACATCCGTTGCAGTAAGAGAATTAGCCCATTGTATCCATCTCGGATGAAAGGCTTTAGCATTTGGAATGCTAGCTTTCGTGACTGCTTCTAAAGCTGGTACTGGGGTCACGACAATTATGCGTTTTCCCTGAGCCAGAGCTCTTTCTCTTGCTATAGCGGTCTGCACTGCTGTCAGGATTTTTTCTGTTGAAGTGAAACGCATTTCTGCGTTTGTATACAGGTGTGATTTGTATGCGATTGGTACTGTTTCACCTTCATTAAAAGTTCAATATGTATACCCGCATTGACCCGCTATTACTCGGATCACCAAGTTGCGTACGTTTACGCGTGTCTGTAAATGTTTAGAAGCTATCATGTCTTCCTGTAGGGAAAGCAGGATATTCGTGTGTTCCTGTGTCCATTGTTTGACTGAAAAGTCAGGTTTTATTAAGTCGTAGAAAAGTTTTACTCTTTCTGCGTAATCCAAAATGTATGTTCAACCAAAATTTAGGAGTCCCAGAATTGATTGTAAATTCTTTAATGATTTTGGAGGTTGGAGCAGCGCACACTTTTCTAAAAAGTTAGCTGCTAGGCTTTTTCCCTCACTTGACAGCTCGTATCCTAAAAACAGGACATTGAGGTGGGCAATTTTTGATTTTTTAAAAATTAAATTTATAGCCCTCAGAGGCGAATCCCATAATAATGGTGCTCACCCTGGTCAAGTGCCTCTTTAAGTCATCGTCCGTCAGATAAATATCATCCACATAGGACAATGCTTCTTCATCCAAATTTTGGAGTAACTCCGTTACTCTTGCTGAAAATACCCCCGGGCTGTTTTTATACCCTTGGGCTAGGCGACAAAATTGTCGCTGGGACCCTAACGCACTGAAGGCGGTCAGATATCTGCTTTCAGGCACTATATTTTGGCAGAAAAATCCATTTGAGATATCAAGTGCTGTTTTGTATTTTTTCGCACAATGTTATTCATTAATGCGGTACTGTGTGCATTTTGAACTGCAAATGTCTTTGTGCAAGTGTTTAAATGTCTGTAATCCAAAACTAAACGATATGTGTTGTCAGGTTTCATTACGGGAAACAAAGGATTGTTCATAGGTGAAGTGCAATTTTCTATCACCCCCTGGTATTCTAGTTGGTCTAGAATCTCCCTGACTTGTTTTTTAGCTTCCTGCTTTATAGGATATTGCCTTTGAGCATTTGGGGAAACTTTTAACGGGATCACGTGGTGGGTTGAATCCTCATCCCAACCAACATGATTTTTATACAATGCTGGAGCTAGGGCAACCGCCCACTCCTGCGCATATGCATGTTTTAGGTGAATGGGAACGAGGTTGGAAAAGGCTGGAAAAATTACCATTTCTCCCCTAGGGCACTCCATGACGAATGCTGGCGGCCAGTCTTGTTCTGCTAATAGAATGTCATAACCAGATGACAGATTTTTCCAAAAGAGGCCTTTAATTTTTCTGGGCTTGTCCCCCCTCCATCCGGAGTGTTATCTCATGTAACTTATGTGGGACACTTACCCAAGTATCAGGTGTTTCCACCGTGATATACTCACTCAACTCCGCTGTCACCAGAAATTCCTTCAGGTTCTGGCGAGCTATCGTTACTTCTGCCACGCTGTCTAGCATCGTCAGAGCCCATTCCCCGTTCAGAAGCTGTGTCCTCAGAATTCTGGGCATGTCTGATCTTGAGACCTGCTACCTTCTTCTTTTTGAACTGAGGTTTTGATTTTTGTTTATCCTCTTTTTTAGGTGCGTAGTCCGCAGCGTGTTGCGTGTCTCTGGACTTTGTACGCTCCTTTGATCGTCCTTCCCTCTCGGAGTTTCGTGATGAACCCTGAAAGGAACGAGAGGAACGAGTATCAGTATCCTGATACCTGTCAGGTTTTTTTATGTTATCCCTATTCCTGAGGTTATACCTCTTTTCAGAGGGCTCCTGTTGAGGAGACCTACCTCTGGACTGAGATCTGGTGTCTTTAGACTTTTGTTGTTTTTTATTTTCCCACTTCTTTTTAGAAGAAGTAGGTGTTTGCTTTGTAGTGTCCTTTTCAGGACCGCCCACTAGTTGTGGTTTTAATGCTTTCCCACCTAGACTGTCTCTGCCTAGTTCTGCATATGCAGTTTCAATTATTTTGGGTAGTTCATGTTGTTGGTCTTCTGGACCGAACTCCCTTAGGCGTTGGCGGATTGCCACAGAAGCTGCTTCCCCCTTAATGTTAGCTAGTATTATGGCTGAGACCTGTTCAAAGTTGTTTTAGCAACTTCATCCCTAAGTTAAGGGCAGGTTCTGCTCCGTACTCATTTTGTATCTGTTTCAATACGTCAGGTACTACGGCTAAGGACGGGATACCATTGTTCTGGTATATATGGCAGCAAAGACTGAACCCCAAGAGGTGCAGTCCTCTACTTGTGGTGTAAGACCCATGGGCAAGCAGATTGTTAGAATTCTGTGTTTATCACAGGTGGTAGTTTTCGGGAATACTGCCTCAAGCTGAGTTATTTTCTGAGCTATCCAGAATGGGATTTGTTTGCGTTTTGCTGGCATTATGCCCATTATCGCGTGTAATGTTTGTGGAGTTATTTTATTAACTGTACCTTGGACTGGAGTGTCTTGTGCTGCAGCTGGTGCAGGCTGAACTGTTAAAGTCCTCATCACAAATTGTGTGAGGTTTCTGTAGATTTTAATTAAATCTCTATGTTGTACGAGTAAGTCTGGCTGTGGCATTGTGTCAATGTCAGGATGCCGTGTGTACGCCGCTAATATGGGCCATGTGGCTCCTGCTCCTCCGAGCGGGCCTAATCTTGCTCTTCCTTGTACGTGGGGTAGGGCACCTTTAAACCAGTAATTATGCTCCTGGTAAGTGAGCGGGACCTCTACTTCCTCAAAGGGAGTATAGTCTGCTGGTGTTTCACCTTCTAGGTAGTAGTGAAACACATTTGTAATTGCATTCGTTGCCTGGAATGTAACCCACAAATAGAACACCTCTGTTTTATTAGATTCGTGTGCCTCAATCACGAAAATTACTGTACCACCCCTGGCTCTTAAGCCATGTTCTAGAAGTTTTATGGTGACTGCCCTTCTGAAATTTGGTGCAATTTGTATTGCATCTTCAGGGTCTTCTGTTCCGAAGAGGGCTGTGTCAACTCTCCTTGTTGCGCTTGTTTCTTCCACCATTTTTAATTGGAAGAAGGGAGATTAAAGAGTTCTTAAAATAAGGTGTAAGTGCACAATTGTAGGAACTAAATGTCCTTCAAGCTTGAGTAACCAACAGCCAATAAATAGTATTCTCGTACTACTCGGCTGCGGCGGAGTTTGTGCCCACCCACTCCAGACGTCTCTGGGGTTTTGTGAGTAGGTTCTCTGAGAATAGCACGACTGAACTACTCAGATTCTACTGTTAAATAAGTACCAAACCAACGTTGGTGGCACCATGTCGTGTAGTTCCTATAGTACCCATGCAGGACCTGCGCGTTTGTGTAACATAAGCTGTGGGCTTGGTGGCAGACTGACTCTGTGCACCCTCACCGCTTATGTTAGATTGTTTTGCATTAGCTAGCTCGCAGTGCCACTAGTGTCTCCTCTTATCGGGGAGAGATTAGTTTCTGGCAACCTTAGAACATGACAACCCTGATTCCCTCAGAATCGTGGAAACAATGTACTACCTTTCGCTCAGTCATTCGTGCTCACTTATTCGGTTTGTCTCAGAGAGTTACACAGAATAAACAGTCTGGGCGTTTCAATAAGTATTTATTGAACAGTTGTTATTCTAGTGTAAAATATATGTGCTACAGAGACCAGCAGGCAATAGCAGAGATATATTATTAGCAGTACGACAAAAGCAAAGGGATAGAACAGTTCTACCATATTGCGATAATCATGGATACATACATGAATATAAAAGCATTATGCAGAGTGTGCGTACTCCTACGATGCCTACCTAGATGTACCTGTGTGTACCTAGCATATGTGTGTAGGTCTTAGAAGCTAAGAGCCAAGAATCCTCCTAGGATTTAGTCGAACCCCCATACCTGAAGAGAGAGAGTGTGGGACCCCGTCCTGGTCTCGAGTTGGACACCCCGTCCGGGTTGTGTCAGACCACTGTCAGCTGGAGCGACTGCATGCAGGAGCCTCAGCGTCTCTGGTCAGTGTGTCAGCATGGAAGTCTCGGTTCCCTCTGCTTTACCGGGGCAAGCTGTGGTGTATTTATACCCTAAAAAGTCTCGGTCCTCAGTATGGTTTGTATTGGACATGAGGACGACGTCGGGGGTGAACTTTGTACATACATTATGCTGGTGGTGTATTCTTAGAAAGCCATGCATAATTAATGAGTACAGTGTGGGCCTGTGTTTGGAAGAACCCTGCTGCATTCAAAACCACAGGATAGATAACGTTCAGCCCTCAGAGCTCGTTGTGTACTAGCTGGGACCAATGTAGGTGAAAGATCATGCCTATATAAGGAATCATACTATAATAGAACATGTACAGTTGTGACCATAATTGGGCATATGCGGCCATGACCATAATTGGGCAAGTACGAATATGACCATATTAGGGTAAATATGAATACGTCCATTTTAGGGCATATACGAACGGATCTACATTAAGGCATCTATGCGGGATATAACAATACAGATGGTACCAGGGTGTGATGTAGGGCCAGCACAGTGATCTTATTTTTAGTCTAGAAGGGTTTTCTCTATGCTACCGGTTTCTTAACACTATTGGTATCTGAAAGAAGTGAAAGGTGTTATTCGCTTGGACCGCTGGGCGTGATACAGATGTTAACAATGACCCCTGGGTGGGATGCAGGGTGCAATTCGGACATTAGGGAAAATTTGGACCTTGGAGATTAGGTGTAGTTTGTGCTTGGCCAAGGAGTGTCTGTGGTTGTCAATTTGTTCCTCATTACTATTTAAATTGTTATCTTTGTCCCGGAACCAATATTGACAGACTATCGGGCTCACTTAGTCCAGTGTACCGCGCAAAGCCTCCTCTCCCCTCGTCATCGGGTAGCAAGCGCTAAGGAGCGGGCTAAGGTATTTTTTGACAAAGTCATCATTTGTTCTTGATGTTGTAGTGTTGGTAAATTGTTGCAACTGCTTTTTTGTCTTGAACGTTGCGTTTTGTTAATGACTCATTGTGCTTATGAAGGCGCCGCTAATGCTTACAATCACTTTTCCATATCTGCTATTTTTCTGCCGAATTCACACGTTTTGAACTAACACTTGCACTTTCTTTCAGGTTGTGATCCTTCATATGCATTTTTTGTTTGTCAAATGTCTATTCTGATATATATATTACTGAGCTCATAGAAGTAGTTGTAACCAGTAATTCCCAGTGTATTTGTTTCCCCAACAGTCAAATATTATTTGATCCTGAGATGCTAGAGCGTATCAGTCCCTTAAAAAGTGCCAAGATATCATGGAGTCACCGCTAAAGCACATGCAGACTAGGTTCCCCACACAGGTTAAAAAACTTTGCAAGTATTGTTGTAAATGGCACACATACACACTAAGGTACAAGCGTACCCATGGCCAGAGGGGATAACTTTCCACACTAACATAATCGAACACCCATTCGGATCAAATACATAGAGCAAAAGAAGGCCAGAAGAGAGGCACTGTTAGAGCTATGGGCCACCTTTAAGGAGGCCCAGACGGACAATCCTATCCTAGATCCTGTAAGTAAATTGTTTGCGCCTCCCCCACCGCATGTAGGAATGGAGGTCCTCTCTCCGATGCCTGCCATCTCCGCATTGGGTTATACCAATCCACCAGTCAAGGGAGCTGGAAGGCCACCACAGAACAATGAACTACTAGATCCAGACAAGGGAAGCCAACAGGCCACCAGGCCCAGGCCATCACAGCATCACCCCAGTCCAGTGCTAGAGTTCCCCAAAACTCAACACCCCCCCCCCGTCCATCGCGTTCAACCCATTGAACCCCAGCAACGTGGGAGAAGAGCGCTCCCACCGGTTCAGTTGAACACAGTCAGGTGACAGAGAGATTCGCTGCGGGTCTGAACAGTGATACAACTAGCGAGAATGAGGAGGAGGGACCCAGTTCCTGGGATCTGACCACGAGAGTGAAGCTACAGGGTCGGCCCAGCAGATCAAGGGAGAAAACAGAAAGCGTATTCCAGAAACCGATGAAACACCCAAAAGCACACACATCCTACTGTCCACCCCAGGCCTATCGGAGGAAGACACCATGGTCACGGTGCTTGTGAACAAGACACCATACAATTTCCTGGTAGAAATGGGGGTGTCCTGGTCATGCCTATGGAAAGGGTCAGTCCCCATATCAGAACACACTGTTACTATACAAGGCGTCTTGGGTACAGTGGCCAGGATCCCTATTACAGAACCAGTCGAGCTGGAGATGGGGGTGAATAAGATG
The DNA here is from genome assembly GCA_963921515.1 of Calotriton arnoldi. NCBI lineage: Eukaryota > Metazoa > Chordata > Amphibia > Caudata > Salamandridae > Calotriton > Calotriton arnoldi. The sequence continues at coordinate 197,962 of CAWUFW010013210.1, forward strand.
AGGGAACAGCTGTTATACTTTCCCTCATCCCCGACTAATATATTAGGGTGAGACCTAATGACCAAGCGGAGGGGCCATCGCTATTATGGACGACATACCGGTTTTTTAAGATAAATATATATATACCTGGAAAAGTGAGGGAATTTCAACCGATGCCATAAGAAATTGCACCACTATGCCCACTAAAAAAGATATTGAAGTTGCATTAGTGGACACTACAAGAAAATCCTGAGCAACATTCTGCCCCCCCCCTGAAGAGAAGTACAATAACAATAAACAGGATCTCACTCTTTACGAGATTGGGACCCCTTACAGGTACCTTTAAAGGAACTAATTTGTATATACAAGTCAAGGAATATATATTCAACCTTGGAAGTCTGAACAAGACGTGAGGACTAGCAAAATTCCTTTTCCCTTTCGTGTTTTCTTTAAAAGAGAAAGTCGAGACGGTCCCCTGACGAAGGCAACTCGCCGAAACGCGCGTAGTTCACATCTACCGCCAGCCCTCCTTTCTGTCCATGAACCATCTGGACCCTGTTTCCACTACATGTGACAAAGTGTTGTATCACATATATAATCTTATTGTACTATATGATCCGGGTTTTTTTATAACATGATTATGCTACATACGATATAATCTGTTTTGATGCATTGATGATCTTAATGAATTGAAAATGTTTTGATACTAAATAATAACAAATATTACAAAAATATAAAGATTTTTTGATAAAATACAAGCACAATGTTATTTTGATTAAGTATGTGTTGTCCTGATAGATGTATGCTTTTTTGAACAGTGTATACGTGGCCCTAGCTTTTCTTTCCCCCTTTTTTGTTGTTTTCCCTACAGCTAGCAAGTGGCATCGTTGTATGTAGGGGTCCCTATTTTTTCCAAATTACATGCCTATGGAAAGGGACAGTCCCCATATCAGAACACACTGTTACTATACAAGGCGTCTTGGGTACAGTGACCAGGATCCCTATTACAGAACCAGTCGAGCTGGAGATGGGGGTGAATAAGATGAGGGAACAGTTGTTATACTTTCCCTCATCCCCGACTAATATATTAGGGTGAGACCTAATGACCAAGCTAAAAATGTCCATTCAGTTTGTCGACAATGAGTCTATAGTCTGCCCCTCCCATGGAGCTTTTTCCCTAGAGCCCAGACCAGCAAAGTATTCCCGCACTGCATGTACGCAGGCAAGGACAATTGCAGCCAATCAGACCCCCTTCACTGAGGTAGTCCTGGAGTATGCTCAGACTTTCTTTGAACTATGCGGGTGAGCCGGGCAGTGGGCATGTCTGACACACCACATCCTAGTTGAAGCAGCCAAAAGAACGAGGACCCTGATAACTAACAGGGTATGCAGGGAGGAAGGGAGTTGGGACCACAACACGAGCCACCCTGCTGTGTCCCCTGAGAGAGGGTGTGAAGCAGGGCCAATGTCCATAGAAGCAATGGCAGGAACAGCCACAGCGCACATACTTCCAAGATCACTTAACTTAGCCCCTATCGTCACCACGGCATCTCCATGCATAAAGAGGTGGTGCAGACGTGGTTGCCTTGCACTATGTGGTGTGTTCCCCACTCATAAAGCCCCCTTCCTGCTGCAGAATGTGGTACCCAGGAGCGTAACCACCATAGGAAATTCGGCGCATAGAGCAAATAGAAAACCGCCCAAAGGAAGTGTCTCTACCAACAACATGTGGAGCGACCCTGAGCCTGGGATGTGTTGGCATCCACACGGACCCCCCACACAGCAGCCCACTGGGAAGGAACAGGAGCAAGCCCAGAGAGACGCCGCCCAGTTGATCCAACATAAATTAAAAAAGACCACCCTCGAGGAGGCCACGTCGGCCGCCAATGTACAAATGGCAACAGTCTTGAAAGGGGCTCCACCGCAAAACCCCAGAGGGTTTCAACCTAGTTTTCTTTGTTAGTATTTTTTTAAATGCAAATAAAGAAATTTAAAACTGAGTGTATACAAATCTTTTCAGCAGAGAAGGAAGCAGTACACGTTTTAGTCATCACATGTCTAAGTGGGTTACACATCGTTGGTCAGTGTTCTAGTCGCATGGTTTAAGTCTACTCACATTTTAACAAGTTTACTTTTCCATTCTGCTGTTTTTTAACCTGCACAAGCATAACATACTCTTTACAATGACAGCTAAAACTTTCAAAAGAACTCCCCCACCTCCCAACACCCCTTCCCTTACCCCTTTTTGGCTTCCACGTGGATACAAGTCACAATGAGTACAATCAGAAGTGTAAGGAGAATGGATCACCAGCTAGCTCTCAGAGTTTGGAGGATACACCCCCGGCTATCCCATATGATGCAAAACCCATGCAGCCAGGGCTGAGGTGCTGCAGCTATGCCCCTTCAATGCAGCAGCCATCCAACCCAGGAAGAGGAGGAGACCCTCATTCCGCTACCTTCTCCTCCAACAGGGCGGCCAGTGTCTGCGTCCTCATCCCCCAGGAGAGTAAGTCATCCAACAACTTGTCATCTCTCCTTGTTCTTTGCATGTGCACCTCCTTTGCGCCCACCCACTTCATCATGTCCCTTCTCCAGTTCTGTATTCTAGGGGGGCACGGACTAAGCCCTCATAAGCCACCACAAGGCCCAGAATTACAAACCGCCTGCTCAGCTTCCTTTTGGCATTAACTGGGATCAGACCCAGCAGGCATTGCTTGATGGTATTGGAAACCGTCCATCCTGTGGTAGACTTATTGTGGTATTGCAACTCTGCCCAGCACATTGTAATGGTGGAGCAGTGCCACACTATGTGTATGAAGTCAGCCTTCTCATGACCGCACCTGGTGCACTCCCTACTAGGGATGGATAACGTGAAGTTGCTTTGGAGATAAACATGCTATGTGCACATAGTTATATTGTATAAGTTTGAACTGAGGAGGTACAGAGACTTTCTGCACTGCCTCGTGTATTTTTGCCCACTCCCCAGATGTCAGGGGCTCATCACTCTCCTGCCGCCATGTTTCTACAAGTTGGAGTGACCCCCACCTTACAGTCTACCCGCACTGCCCAATATATGTGTGTTATGTGTCTACGGCCTTCAGCTAGGGGGAGTATAGTGACCAAGGTGGACTTGGGTTTAGGGACCTCAGGGAACATCGGCCACAGTTGTCTGGCTGTGTCCACTATTTTAGCATTGCAAGAATTTCCTCAGAGGCATCCTGCATAGTAATGAAACATTCCCCGAGATCTAGGTCAGAAAGCATCAGACAGCCACCCTCATTCCATTTGTTGGTCGACATAGTCTACGCAATTTTGGCAAAGGGGCATACTATCCACAAATCTAGATCTGGGTTATATGGGGCTCTCCTCAGCACCCTCCATAAAGTCCGCTCCCAGAGCCGGCACAGCAGCCGTATTACATGGGGTAGTGACTACGGAACGTTCCTGCCCCTCATTAACAACTCCCCAACATTTGGTGACCCTCATGTGTGCCCGCCAATACCGATCTCTCCCAATTATCATCAATATCAAACCAGAGGACGGTATGTTGGAGATGGGCTGCCAAATATTATAACTCCAGATCCGAGACCTCCATGCCCCCATTCCCGTTTCAGGGTTGCTAAGCAGACTCTGCAGTATTTCCCCACCTATAATAACTGTATCAAAAGACTGCCAGTTCCTTAAAAATCCCACGTGGGATCTAGAACATTGAGCCCTGTAGCACATATAAACACCTGGTTACTGCTATCATTTAATAAGGGCGATCTTTCCCATGAGAGCTAGCTTCAGCGAATTCCAAAAATCTATTGACGGTCGAAGATTCCTTGTAACCCTCCCAAGATTTAAGTCATGAGCCTGCTGTTCACCTTGCGTGACATAAATACCCGAGATTTTGACAGCGTCAATTCTCCACAGTATGTCATTTTTCCATCAACCCAATCGGGAACAAGGCTGACTTGGATTTATTAATATTCAGGACCAAATATTCACCAAATTCCCACATAATATTCAATAGAATTGAAACCGATATATCAGGCTGACGTAAGTAAATCATGGCGTTGTAGGCATAAAGCGAGACTAAGTGAGTAGTATCGCCAACCTGGAAACCCCAATTGTGAAGCACGGTTCTAAGATGGCAGACAAATGGCTCTATTGCAATGGCAAAGAGCAGGGCTGACAGCAAGCACCCCTGTGGCATGCCCCGCCGCCATTATATTTCCACCGAGACATGTTGGCCAGTACGCACTCTTGCGACTTGGCATGCATACAATAACCAAACCCATTTAATGAAGTTATCACCCAGTCCCACTGCAGCCAGTACCTGCCAAATGTAGTCTCAACTAATATAATCAAACCCCTGCTCTATATCTACAAAGGCGAGGATGTATAGGTCTTCCTCCAACTGGGGTGCGTGTAGAACGTGGGTCAGGCGTCAGAGATTGAAAAGTGTATTGCGGATGGGGATAATTGCCGACTGGTCGGTATTGATTAATTGTGATGAAAATGGCAATCTTGCTGCCAGCACTTGGTTAAGTATTTTTTGATCTACATTCAGAATATTAAACACAAATGACCTGTTTACATAGACCACTACAAACTTTCAATGTGATTTAAACTTCAAGAAAAGGGGCAGTTTTGCTCTCTATCTGGCCCTAGGTCAGGTTCCGCTTATTTAACAGTCATGCCCAACTCCGAGTGTTCTGCATTCTAAACATTTAGAGTTTGTCAACCCACCACACACAGTACTCAGCCCGCCTTATCTCTTTCCATATAGAGTCTCCAACGGCTCGCTGGGCAGGTATGCTTGTCTAGCTGGTCCCAAGTCACGCAGACCAGGTGCCGCTGTCTTTCCCACAGTGCCATCACTCCAGGGTCGTTGCTGGAGCATAGCATGAGTATGTGTGTGTTTGTGGGTGTCCTATCCTCCATATATCTACTAGTCCCATGCCCACTCATAATTGTGCAATGTGTCATGTTAGGCTTTGTGGCTTGTCAGGGTAGGGGGACTTGTCCAGTTCTCCATCAATTACACAAGTAAAATCTCCTGCCATAATTATTTCCAATTCCAGGTATGGCTGTGCCGCCCTATTACTCCACCAAGGAATCTGCCATTGTCTACATTGGACGCATACACATTGATCATACACAGTTCATTCCCATCTAGTGACCCAGCTAGAACAATTTAAAGACCATCTGTATCTATGTGCCCAAACACCTTTTTAAAAGGCACTCCCAGGACAACCTACACCAGGACTCCCTGCGCATAACCCAAATAGGATGTTGAATAGATCTGGCCCCTCCATCGTTTCCTCAAAGCTTTGATACAATCACCCCACATATGGGTCTCCTAAAGGAAGGCCACTTTCACTTCATACCTCCTGAGGTAGGCATAGACCCTGTTCCTTTTTTTCTGGATTGTTGTGACCTCGCACATTCCAACTGAGGAATTTGTATTTGGTTCCTTTGTCTACAATAGTACCTTCTGGTTGCATACCCTAATGATTGAGAAGCCATCATAGGTCTAAGGTTAGACATGCCACGACCACCAACTGTGGAAGCCCGCCTGTTCAACCCCAACAGTGCAAAGTGAAATTTAATCTCCTCAAACCCTCCAGATAAAACAGAACCCCTGACTCAACCCGTGGCCTGAAGGATTCCGAATCGCACCCCACACTCCCAACCCCCAAAACCCCAACTGATAAACTCAGGTGTATATACTGTCTATGTTGCCTCCACCCTCACGAATCACTAGCCCCACAAAGATTCTCTGTGACTCAGCACAGGTGTGGCCCCCAGACTCCTGCTTGAGGAATACATTTTTACTCGTATTATTGACAGTTCTCAAAGATTCTGCGAATACAAAATCTGTTAGTAGGATGGATAGTGTAGAGGGGAAATAGGCATTCAAAATATACTTATGAGCTCTTCTCCCACCTTTCCACTTGGTAGGTCATACACTGCATACTCACAAAGGGCAATTTGTTACCTGAAGATCTGTAACGATGGCGCAGCCATTTCCAAGCCACCCCTTATCACCCCACATCTGTGCTATCACTAAGTGTGTCTGGGACATTCCGTAATTGAGTGAAAGCATTTTGAGATATGTCTACAGTTTCAGCCTGAAGGGTTCCATCAGGGCAGATCAGTATACGTCCACCACTGTCTTCTGTAGAATTCTGGAAGCGGTCTTTGGGCTGCAGCTTCCGCCTGTTAGCGCGGCAGACCATTCAGCGGCACGGCTCCTGCCATTCCGAGGTCTGCCTCTTACGTGCCAGGCCCATTGTGTCGCACCAGTCAGCTACTGCCTGGGGTGTCTTGAAGAACTGGACCTTCCCATTGAATTGCACTCTCACTTTCGCTAGATTCATAAGGCCATATTTGATGTTATGTTCCCGAAGGAGTTTCTTGACCGGCACAAAGTTTTTCCTTAGTGCCTGGAACCTCTGTGTGTAGTCTGTAAAAATAAGTATAGGTCTGTGGGCTATTAGGGCCTGGGGAGGTGCGCCCAGTTAGGTATTGGTGCCAGAGCTTAATGCGCCCATTAGACTGTCAAAAACTTAGAGAGGCTTTTGGGCTAAAGCACATTTATTAGCCAATCCTCCAGAAACAATTCCTCACACAGATCCTCTGCTCGCTCCGGGAATCCTATGAGGCGGATATTATTTCACCTTGAACGCCTCTCTGCGTCCTCGATGTGTTCTGCCATTTGTGCTGCATTGCATTTGAGCTTCGCCAACCTCAGTTTTTTAGGGTGTGAGACCATCTTCTGCTCCAGCTACACGATAATCCACCTTCCGAAGATACAGCTTCAGATGATTAGCATCTATGGGTATGGTGTCCATCTTGGCCTCCAAGGAAGTCCTGATGCCCTGTATGGCTGCTAGGATCGCAGCATTAGCCAGCCTCTGAGTTCCTTGGTTCGGATTAGGGTGTGCTTCAAGTATCTGTTCTTGGGTACCAGACCTGGGACTGTGTGTTGATCAATTTTGTTAGTCTGTGCCGGTTTAGAGCTCGTATCTTTTCCCATCATGGGTGAACGCTCTTGATATAACTGCCTGAAAGCACAACCAGCCACTTTCAGTGAGGCCACTAAACTGCACCTGCCTGGTCACCAGGGCCCCTCTGCGAGGCACCTTCACCAGGCTACTTCTCTGCTGCACTCCCACGCTGGCGCTATGTGCCCAGAGTCGAGTACTGCTGCTCCTGCCAGCCAGATTGCCACGACGTGGTCCAGGGCAATCCCCCTCCATGTCTCTGGCCGACGTTCACACAGGGGCTGAAGGTTCTCACATTTCTCACCGGCACCCCCCTCCCCCAGCAACAGGTAGCACAAGTAGCAAACAAATGTGGTCTCTAGTACTAACTTTGAAGAGGGGGGGCACGGTTGATTAAAAAAAAAAAACACTACATCCCCCGGGTCAGCTAGGCAATTGCTGCGTTCTCCTTTGAATGTCAGTTGGTCGTTATTTATTTGTCCTGGCACAGAGCCAGGAAACCTAAGAGCCGTTCCGCTCAGGCTGGGAGGCAGGCAGGTGTCCCACTCCACGGGGCATACTTTAGGGGTTCTGGTCAGGGCGCAGCATACATCAAGGAGACCCCCTGGGGTAGACAAGGTCCTGGGTGCTTTAAATGGTGTTAGCCTCAGCAATTACAGGCCCAGCCTGGCCACGCTTCTCTGTAGAAGCGCAAACAGTCTAAACCTCCATCCACTGTACTCGCTTTCAGGCATGCAGGAATATGGTCAGTCCACTGCATTTACCGCCCAGGGATCTTAGGGCAGAGGAGCAGTCACCATGGATTTTCCAGGTGCCTTGTGTAGGGTTGCGCGGGCCTCTTCATTTGCGGGTTCCGGTCTCCCCACCAGCACCACTCCTGACTCGATCAGGCCTGGGTCAGGGTGTGGAATGAGCTTCCCCTATGGCGCGTCGCAGGATCAGGGGGGACGCATCAAGCAATTTTCCCGGCGCAAGCCTCTTTGGCTCCGGCGGACCGAAGTGACTCGATACCTGTATGGGTCCTGGCCGGGAGCCGGCATCCGCACTCCGCTTCCAGCAGCAGTGTCTCTGTCACCACTTTTCAAGTGCCGACGGTGCGCTTTTGCCATTTGTCCACAGTCCGTCCAGAGGTCTCGGCACACTCATCCGCAACAAGGCCTCCGATGGGGGACGGCCTCACTCTGTGGCCTTCGCGCCGGGCGCCATCTTGGGTGAGGAGAGATCTCTGTCTCCATGCCTGGTGCAAATGCCGCTCTCTCTACCACTACTCAGCAGTGCCTGGGTGCTGAGACACTGTCTCCGGGGCAAACTTTGTCCCTCACAGATGGGCAGGCGCCCAAATCAATGCCGTCGGCAATGCACCCGTACTGCCCCTTCTAGTCTCGGGGCTGGCACAGCCACGCTCACCACCTCATTTCAGGCATCAGTGACAGAAGCATACTCGTTCGCGATGTAGACCCCAGTGGTGGCCGCCTTCAGTCCAAATCGCCTCTTAACCGCTTCGCCGCGATCGGAATTCCGCCCAGGTGCTGGACATTCCGATCGCGGGTGTGGTCGTGACTAGCTCAGCTCATCATGCGCACAGCGCAACCGCGCAGCATGACGAGCTGAGCTCATCATGAGCATCGAAGGGGTTAAATCGATTGGGGATTTAGTGCATCCAAATAGGAACAACCTTACTTGAGCAGGATTATGTAGGATTTAAATTTCTAGAGCGGGAGCTAGTTCAGGGCACATCTAGTTGGCCATCTTGTCAGCAGGGTTTCAACCCAGTTGTAGTGGCAGAGGTCAGGGAGATTGGCAGCAGCTGGACCTCAGAGAATGTTATTGTCACTGAGTGGCCGACCATTGCCGCTTAATAGCACATCACGAGCAGAGATCGATAAATCTTGGCTAGTCCCCGCAAAATCTCCATCCTTATAAACCAAGCCCAAGGTAACCTGAATGCACCTTACGCTCAGCTGCAGAGAGGTCAGACAGCCACTGCACCACTGCAGCAGGGAGCAGGTGGTTGGTCAAATACTGGCAGCAGCAGCAACAAACATGAACCCCAGCTCAACAAGGACCGCAGCAGGGAGAGGTAACTGTCTGGGGAAGCAATGCCTTTCCACAATCGCAAAACCCACCTATGCAGTAAGGTCAAACCCCCAATGCAGAACATACACTTCACACACACACATCAAAACACATTTCAAAATAAAGACTAGTAAGACATTAAGAATTTACGTGCGCTCAAGAAACTCAGGGCTGCTGTACGTTGTGTCAATGGGAATCCGCACTAGAGTCTGACATTCGGGTGCCTGCATGGGCCTAGGCCCCACTTTTCTGCTGATCCACCAGGGCAGGGTTGGCTGACCACACCCCGGGGGGAGGGTAGTCTGAAGCGGTGACAGGTTGACTCTCCATCCAGTGCATAAAAGCAAGCACCCATGTCCCTCTGCCCAAGTCCAGTTGGGACAGGTCCCAATTACTAGTTCGAAAGGACCCCACTTTCAGGCGTCAGGTCCGAGACCAAAATTCTCTCATGCTGTCTGGTCCCAACTGTAGCCAGCAGCCTCCAGGCCAATTGAGGCCCCCCTCTCAGTTCCAAAATGAAGCAATGTATCGGGAGCCAGGTTTCACACTTGGGATGAAGAAGAACCCATAACATCCATAGCACACGCATAAAACTCTGACCGATCGAAAAAGCACAACATGATGCTGAGTCACCAGGGACGTTTACCAGAACAATCTGTTGTTCCAGTCCATTACCTGTATCGGGCAAAATTCAACGAGTTCTGGCCTCTCAAATATTCTGCCTCTTTCTTTCCATCAAGGTTCTCCAAACACCCAACGCCTGCTTGTTGGGCCTTGTCTCTCCAAAACAATGCAGGTAGCATGTTGCCGGTTGGAAGTCTCTGGTCGCAGCCGGTGACAGCAGGCCCAAAAATCTTGGATAAGATGTAGCCAAAGGGAGAGGGGGTGCCAGGAAGGAGAGAGTCCACAAAAATCTATCACAGCTCCATGCGAGGTATTCAAAAATAGGATCGCTGCCATATCCAGCCTAGCAATCATGCTGGAGTAGTACAAGAGACAGGCAGTACCTAAGGGTTTCTTTTTTTTGAGGAATAAATGCCCAAAGAGTTCTCTGTATCTTGGGTTTTTATTGAGACCATCAGAATTCAGACCCTGATGTGAAAGGAAACACAACAGACTTGCGTTTCGCCCCGAAGTGGCTGGCATGCCAGGGGCTTTCTCAAGGCTGATGACCATATATACATGAGCCATAATATACAAAAAAAAATAACTATCACATAGTAAGTAATGATTATGGAAACCAAGATACAAAAAGAAAATATCTAAATTGTACAAAATAAGAGAAACAAGAAGAAAGAAAAGTAAAAGAAAAATCCAAAGGAAAATGGAAAAGAGAAAAGGTAGGAAGGGATGATAGCAATCAAGCTGACCCGCACAAGGCCTTACACATACCGTCTATGGGAGCAAATAATAAGCCCAATCTCGGACACTGCCACATCAAGCACATGGGGGCTGCAGGACAGCTCTCCAACTCCCTCCACCTCCAGTACACAACAATAGAAATAACTAAATCACATGAGAACCTAGGGAAATACCCAAGATACCAGCAAAAAAAAGCCCAAAGCTAGCCCAAAAAGAACCCTCTAGACAAAGGGCTTGGCAAGGCACCTGGCACCGTTAGGGAGGGTCCCACTGTAAGCCATGTGCTGGGGCTAGAAGGGTATACACGTGACCCCAGGGCATGCTGCGATTGCCAACAACACCCAATTATGGCACGTCCCCTCTTTACACATCACCCCGCGCACTGTAGGTCAAACGGCATGTCCCGCATCCCTCACTACGGAAGGGAGAATATTAGAAATCTAGCAACACCCATAAAACATTAGTTGAAAAACAAAGACAATCCACAGGCTCACGAAAACCACTGCTTAACAAAATATATCCCTTTCTGTCATGGTGAGGGCAAGAACCGATGACCTGTAAGGTAAGCAAGAATTAAGGTGACCAATGAATAAACACTCATTGTCTTAAAAAAAGTAGAGACCCCGATTGGGGGCCACCTTCCAGTGCCCCACTAAAAATGGCATGTCTGATTGTAAAAGCACACCCCTAAAAAAGAAAGGCACAGGAATCCCCAAGAATGATTGTTGATGATGCATAAGGATGCAAATGTTTTCTGAACATAACCAACAAACAGCTCTTATCAAACGGTCTACAATTTAGCCACCAAATTGCACCACCCTTACAATGGCCCACCATCTCTTCAGCAACCACTTCCATAATCCTAACAAGACCCAAGTGTGCAAGTCAAAGGCGTCAAACCTTTATCACAAACTTTTCCACCGAATTCTTTCTAACCTTTCCAAAGTAAAGAAATCCCCCAGTCACCGGAGGACTACAGACTTCTTTCTTGAATCCATTCCCCAGACCTACAATGTTCAATAAGTTATGTATTACTGTACAATTGTATATCCTCTGTTTACTGTGGGTGTGGCCGCATACATACATTGCCACAGATCTGCCTAGTCAAATAGAGTCCACCCTATTTGCATAGCGCTTGCGTAGGGACCTCTTCCATGTCACTTATAATTACACTGAACCTAACACTAGTATTCCACACCACTACACAGCACACTCTTATACAAAACATAGTACCAGCACATGACCGCTGTGGGTGCCCAGACATCAGTCCGGTCATGTTACGTCTGTTCACTGATATCACATGCAGTAGGAGCAGACAGGCTTTACTTGTCCCAAGAGATTACCCACGAAAAAACGGAAGGCCAAGATACAACCCAACAGAGTAGAACCCCATAGAGTAGTAGTAAACGTGACCCGTTAAGAGTCCAATCCCACAGCACTGTACCTCTTGACCGATCATAGCGAGATTCAAACAGAGCTAGATAGAATGCGCAGGTGGGGCACTATAGTGCAGGATACTGTTTGGTCCCAGACTTTCCAGAAAAGAGAATCTAGGAGGTAGCAAAGCCACCACACTAGTGCACAAACACATCTGTTCCCGCTTCCACCTGTGGTCCCAGGGTGGCCCTTAGCGTGTCTGGGGCAGTCTTCTTTGATAACAAATGGACGCCGGACATGGAGTTTCAGTTTAAGGCCAGCCACCTCGATGATACAAAGGGAAATTAGTCTCGTAGGGGAGGGTTAAACACCAGCATAGATTACCCATGTCAGGAAATATGGGATTCTGAGGTAGCTAGGTACACGTGGTTGAAAGGGAAGGGGCAACCACTAATTGTACAGAAACTTACACTGCATTCCTTGTGATTCAGAGGCAAAGGAACAATTCCACTTGGCACAAATGAGAAAAGTGGCACAATACTGCACATACCAGACATGCAATGGGGCACGTCCATCCTGATGGATACCTACTGGCAGTGCTGCAAGTTTGCCTACACCCAGCTTGTCCCCGGACGGCGTGGCCTGTGCTCCCTGGTCATCATACACACCCTTACCCTGGTCATTCCTGGAGAAGATCTGTCCGAGTTGTACCAACATCCGCTACAGAAGAAAACAACTCTGTTGCATCAGGTTTGAGAGAATAGAACTGCTGATTATTTTGGCTGGGCTCAGTTTAAGGACATTCCAGAAGAATCCAGACTGTTTTCTGACACACAAGTCAATGAGGGAGGGTCCATACCCTTCTTCACTGAGCAGACAAAAGCAAACGCTCGCTGGTTACAAATAACCAGATGGAAAATGATCAAAATAATGAACAGTACTGAGCTCAGCCTTAATGCAATCAAGGAAAAACTAAGAGCCATCCGCATCATGGTGATGCAACATCGATATCTGTTGGACTTGATAACCGTAATGGAGGGAGGGGCATATGCCAAGATTGGTGCATCATGTTACACGTTTATCTCAGGCAATGACATGATTAATGGGACTCTGACTCCTTTCATCCAAGCACTGCATCGTTTACAAACCGACATGCGTAAGGAGGGAGGTGCCCCTGAGCAGGACTGGTACATCAGTGGGTTTTCCTGGCTTCCCCAGTGGGTGACAGGACTGTGCACATCATTGCTGCCTATTCCCATTTTTGTACTATTTTTGTGTGGTTTCCTACAAGGGGGGGTTTCCTGCTGCAAAAAACACTGTCCTCAAATTGAGTAGAATGCAAATAACTGGGGAAGTAGTAATAGTTAAAACTGACACCTAATAATGTGACTGTCATGAAGTATGGTGTAAATGATGTAGTTGAAAATTCAACTAGAGGAGGAAATGTAATATTAATGTCAATGTACGCAATGATGCATGTGTGCATGAAAACAAAATCTAATCACTGTTTTCGAAATCACCCGAGATGACCGCTCCATCAATCCCAAGTCAGAAATACGTGGTCAGGCAGGACGTGCGACTAGGCCAGAGGCAACTGATTGACAGATCACAGCTGAGGTAGCACATAACCAGCAAAACAAACATGCGAACAGGAAAAATGAAGATTAGTCCCACAGACAGGCAGCGACACCACAATGGTCCGAGGAGATTGGCCCCAATAAAGCGCACACGGCCGGAGGGGGTGCGTTCCCAAGTCATCATAAAGTTAGATGCCACATGAAGTAAGGAACACTCAGCAAATCAGCACACACAGCACATGCAGTGATCACGTTCTCACCATGCTGGACGTCTGGACATGTTGCCCAATGATCCTCATTGTGTACAAGCAAGGTCGAGGCCCACCTGTATTTGTCATCAGGTGGGAGTAATTTATGGCTCCATGACTTGGCCCACATTCCTCTCCCTAAACAGGATCTATGAATTGTTTTATGATGCTCCAAGAAATGTATATAAAGACGCTCAAATGATTGTACTTTGAGTCAGTTCTCAGACCCATTTCTGTATGCGGTACTCCCGGATGCAGTGTTTAATTAAACCAACTGTTCCTTCCTGTTTTGCCAAACACCGCTTGTCTTTGTTTTTTCAAGGTAAATTCATATTTGAGCAACAGCCTCTCCAGGTTAGCCACGCCAAGAGATGACCAGCTTTGTCCCCAGTTTCGTAAAGTCTGTGTTGCTTCCCTATACAGTATTGTCTGGCTGCATTTTGAATAAGGCTATGGTACTGTTTCCGCATTGCTCCCAATCTTAAGTTCACAGACATGTCACCTCTATGGGACAAGTCCTCTTCCAACTCTGAGATGTTGTTCTAACTGACAGGCTTTTTCTTCATATCTCTGTTTTTGGGCCACCACGGATTGAGCTTTGTTCCTTAATACTGCTTTGTATGCCTCTCTTAATGTCACTGGAGAAGTCATGGTCCCTTTGTTCTCTTCAAAACAGAGTTGGGTATCGGCCTGCAAGGTGCGTGCTACCTCTGCGTCTTAAAGGGTCCTTGCATCTAGCTTCCATTGTGGGGTCCCATCTCACCTATCGTCTCCCAGTGTGACCAGGAGGGGGGGGAGTGATGTGATATGCCCGTCACCAGATATTGTGCCCGTCTCAACCATTGGACCTCCCAACTAGGGATGAACAAGTAGTCCAGGTGGGAAAAAGAACTGTGGGCCCCCCGAGTGGAAGGAGTATTGCTTCTCCGTTGGGTGGGCCCGACTCCAGACATCTAAAAACCAGAGCGCAGGGGAGAAACGTACTAAACTCGAGATCCCTCTCATTTAGAGCCCTTGGGGTGACCATCTGTCAAGGTCCCTGTCCATTACGTCATTGAAGTTGCCCCCCACTAGGAATTTGTCAGCATTTGTATTCTCCTGTGGGGGCCCAAGTTTTTCCAGGACCTTCTCCTGTATCCTTGGGGGTGAATAAACGTTTATCACCAGGCCCTCCCTCCTGTTCCACCATTCCATCACAACTGTATAACACCCTTCTGGGTCTGCCCATTGTTTCACAGGTCTGTCTCCTGCAACAGTACCAAGGCTGGAGAATGTCTGTGAATGAGCTGCCACACCACTCCCCTTTTTATCTTGCAGCCTAATCCGCTTACATTCCACAAGAGGGTCGTCAATGTCTTAGGTGTGTGCTGTGCCATTTGGTATTATTAATTGTAACTGAGGCCCCCGGTGTCTATTGAATGTTGGGAAGTCCTCTAAAGGTCTGTCGCCATGTGTAAGGTCACCCCTGACGAAAGTGTTGTGCTTAAAAATAAACAAACATTTGAAACTTGTATCCCCCCTACCCACTTTTCCTTTTTGGGGGTTTTGAACTATATGCTTACCCAACTTAGGCAAGGTCTGTCACCCACGCTATCATTGTGCCAGTGACAACTACTCACACTACTTTTCTTCCTCATAGAGATGCCTCCCTCTGAGCACCACTTAGTCAGTGGCTCTGGTTGTGTGGACTAGTCGTTCGCATCTGAGGCGGCTTTGGAGGCATCCTCTCTATGCCATCTTGGGCTCTCTCCCTGCCCATCGGACTCCTTGGAAGAGGATGCCGATGCTATCAGTCTTGAGTCCGGCCTCCCTCCTCGGCCTCCTGGTTTGGATATTTTTCGGCTACTTCTCCTCATGTGGAGTTTCCCCTCTGTCGCCCCCATCCAAGTCCCTGCGAGCGGTGCCCCTTTTAGGTGTTTTATGGGACTTGGTGGTGGGCGCTCTTCTACCCATTCCCATGCGCCCTCTGGGTCTTCAAATAATAGCGTTTGACACTGAAAGATAACCTGTGATTTGGCTGGATAAATTAGCATGTATCGTAGGCCCATGACTCGTAGTTTTTGCTTTACCTGTTGGAGGATTTCCTGGTTTCTGTATTATTTGTGTACAGTCCGGGAAGATAAGGATTTTCTTCAAGTCATGTGTGACTTTCCCTACGTCGCACACTGTGCGAAGTACCAGGTCTCTAGCCATATAGTTCAGGAAGCTTGCAATCACTCGTCAGGGGGTGCGCCAGAGGGAGGCTTTCTGGCTAGGGCATGCAGTGCTCTCTCTATTAGAAAGCAAGTGGAAATTAGAAAGTTGCACAGCCATGTCTCTAGGAATAGTTCCAGGCGAGACCCTTCCCCCCCTCTGGAAATCCAAGGAAGTGAAAATTATTCCTTATGGAGTGACCTTCAGCATCTTCCGCTCGGTGCGCCAGATCCCCCGTGAAGGTTTTGAGCTTCTGGAGAAAGTGATTTATCACCTTGATCATGTTGTGGATCTCTGCCTCTGTCACTCTCGCCGTGATCTTGCAGAGGACCTGGCGGAGTAGGGCTATGTCTGCACCCACCTCCCCAATTTGTATTTCCAGAGTCTGGCGAGAGGTGTCGATCGCCTTCAGGATCGCTACCATGTCAGAATGGGGCACCCCACTGTTCCCTTTACCCAGGGTGGTAGCTGTGCCTCCTGTCACGTCAGGTGTGCCTGAACCTTGGGCTTGGCAAACTTGTGGAGCTTCCCTTGTTTGGGAAGGGGTTAGTCCTTGGCCACCTTTGACTGCTTGTGCCATACAAAGATGCAAACCGTATCCTCCTTTGCACTAGCCAGGAATCCCCCTTGTCATGTGTTTCCCTCCGTGTGAGCCGGGGAGGGAAGGGGTGGGACACCAGTTTAAGGCAGGCAGACTGGTCCACCACCTCTGTCCACCCTCCATCTTCAGCTCTTCATCCTCATCCTCTTCAGAGGTGATATTTATCGCCAGGAGGAGGGGTATGAGACAGAGAGAATGCCCCACCCCGCAACACACTGGGTCCTGGCACTCGTCCCAGCGCAAGGCTCACTGCTCTGCCGCCGAAGGAGGAGGGGGCCCGGACCAGCTGTACTGTAAGGTATCATGTAGGCCGGTATCATGTAGGCCTCCCCTCTATACCCCTCTTGGGGCCCCCTCAGATCCTCTGCCCAGCAGGCCACTCATCTGACACCGGCGGCAAGGCCGCCGCCACGTCCCTCGCAGGATGATAGTGGCGATTATTGGTTCTTTGCTCCCAGCTCCCAGCTCCCAGAACCCACCCCTGTAGCTGGGGCTATCCGAAGCTAGAAGCTCTCTGCTAGGTGGGGAGGGAGGGGGGGGCTGGCCAGGCATTCACCCCCTTCATCCTGCCCAAGTGCCCTCTCGCTCGCATCGGCCCCCAGTCCCCTCATGGGTGTCCCGTGGCTGCCGCCCACTTATCGCTATTCGGAGTCTCACCAGTCAACCGGGCGATTCCCCTGAGAGGGCACAGTGCTCTGGCAATGATGTGCAGCTTCGGATGCGTGCTGCCACACCAGGATGTTGCAGTATGAGCGGTGCAGGTGCGGGAGCACTAACAGATGGCGTCCGCCCTGGTTTGTGCCTAAAGCACGCCCCTGTGCCTTTAAGTACCAGAAATATGCACAACTCTTTAAAGGTCATAGGCAGAAAACGTTCAAGCTGGTACCCAAGCTGTATGTTGCCCTAAAAAAGGTGTATGAATAAGACCAGCGTTTGGGAACCCTCTGCCTCCAAATCTCTGAAATAAATATGCCTTCAGACTGCAAAGCTGGATGCTGTAGAGAAAGCCATGGCTTTCAGAATGTTGAATATTTGAGAATAATTCTGAGTATTCCCCTCCCTCAGGAACTGTGGGAACATGCCTGTATTTGTAGTAGGCAGTTCACCATCCATAGGTACCTAGAAATTTTCAGAAGGATAGCGAAAAGGTGTAACCAGTGCACATTTCTGGATAAACGTTCCCTTTGGTATAGTCTCAGAGATTTGAGAATCTTCTTCTTTATACTCCAGAGAAAAAGTAGGAGATGAGGTAGAGTAACGACAGCTAGTAGTATCCTAAGCTTTCCCCAGGGCTTCAGATAAAGATGATACTAGATACTACATTTATTCTTTAAAAAGTTCCCAGCCAGCAGAATGTGGAGGAAAAACAGTCTTACTCTCCTTGCATTTCTTCCTCTCACTCTCATCATTATTATCACAATGGTGGGTATGTTAGAAGTCCGTATAACAGCAATAGAAGTACAAAGCAACAAAGAGAGAGACAGAGTTATGAGAAAAAGTGAAAGTGTGAGACAGAGCTAGTGAGACTGTAACGGATAAAGTGGGTGACAGAATGCAAGCAATAATGATTTAAGTAGAAAGGAAGTATGATAGGCTGAATCCTGAAGCTAGAGAGTGATCCAGCGCGAGGCCAATGCCTAATCAGGGTTCAATACTCAATAATATCACAGAACAGTGGCCCATACACATTCACCCAAATCCCTGATGCGCTGGGGTCAATTTATATATGTTCAATTCTCTTCCTCCTAAAATTCATGTATGACATTTCCAAAATACTTATCTAACTTATACATCAACTTTCCTTCTACTTGGTCGATGAACCAATTAGTTAAATAGTTGATGGTAATGATACTACTATCTGACTAATCATTCAATCAGCTAAATAAACACAGACTCTCGTTGAAGTTAATAAAATTTATCTCAAATTAAATGATAAA
Source organism: Calotriton arnoldi (assembly GCA_963921515.1). Taxonomy (NCBI): domain Eukaryota; kingdom Metazoa; phylum Chordata; class Amphibia; order Caudata; family Salamandridae; genus Calotriton; species Calotriton arnoldi. Next base: position 216,307 of record CAWUFW010013210.1, read on the forward strand.
AATGCTCAATGCATACGGTCACAAGTGCAAACAATGAACTCACAAAGGGAGAGAAAAACATCAGCAATTTCAGATAAAACAAACTCATCAATCAAATAATGACATTGTGCATGAAGGAGTGGATAGATGAAGAGACAAACGTTTCAGAGACAAGATACATTTGCAGGTAATTTTGCAAGAATGAGTTAGAATAATACAAACCCAAAGGATCTGTAGAAAACCACCCCTCTGGCCAAAGTGATGGTGGGGGTCCCTTGAAATAGAGTCAGGGGACAAAGATTACAGGGACAGGAACGGGACAGGACAGGAACAGCTAGGCCTCTCTGCAAGCAGACGGACAGCGACTCATCTCCCCTCTCTCTCTCTCTCCGTAGCCAGCCTAGCTTCTCTACACCCCTAAAGGCACCCCAGTTATACCCTAAAACCTACATGTCCGTCCCACATCAGTTGAAACATTTCACAAAACTAGATAGCTGATTGGTGGAGTTTGGAGATGGTATGTCACACCATTGTGACTTCATTCAGACTCTGAACATATTCATTGTTCTATACCCATTCCCATGATATCATAATTGTTCCGTTCACACGATTTAATTCATGTTACAATTGCACATAATTTTAAGCAATGTCCGCGGAAGGAGTCTTTCTGTCCCACGGTCAATCACATCCCTTGGCAAGCGATCATCACATTGGCCTTCAACCCCTGCACTTCTTCTGCTGTGCTCAGCGTTTCAGCGTGCCTTTGTCAGATCAATTTCACTCGTTTATCCTGCCCCTCCTTTATCCGGCTGAGTTAAGGGAAAATGGCGTCTCATTCAGCTCACTATAGCAAATGGAAAATGAACATTCATTAATTATATGATAATGTAGTTCTCACTGTTTACCGCCCACCTCTGCACTATTCCCTGTTAGCGTTTTTCCTAGCATAGCTTTATGCAAAAACGGTATTATTTATAATTTCAAAGCAAGCTGCAACATGCAAACTACGAAATGCATATGTGGCCTAGTCATGCATTGTTTCTCGTTTCTTTCAAAGCATAATGTAAATACGGTTTTAGTTCTTTCATGCGTTACCTCACGTTAGTGCATGCATGCGCAAAGCAGTTTTCCCTTGTGTTCATGTAAGGTGCACGTTAATTTTCTATTACTACTTACTGTTAGTACGTATTATGGGGGTATTCATTCGAGCAGGTTTCTTTTTGCGAAATCCTGCTCCATCAAGAGCAAGTGTGGGAAGTATGTTAAAGTCAGAGAGAAAGGGAAAGAAAGCATACTGGGCACATGGGGATGTAGAAAGGTAGAACGAGAAAGAAGACGTGTGTCACAGTAGGTGATAGAGAGGTAATCTATTGTCGGCAACTGCTGGATGGATCAGGAATATTTGAGTGATACCTATGATGTATGATACCTTACAGGTATTCAATCGCTAGGCACAGTATATAAATGGCAGGTACTTTTTGGTACAATGTAAAACAAACTTGTTCTTGTAAAGTGATGAATGGGACAGCAAAATAAATGGTGGCATACTCCGCATCTACATTACCATGGGCAGAGGACACAATGGAATTCATATTGACGAAACCAATCGCATGCATTCAGATGGGCAAATATGCCAAAGTTAATATCCTGGCTATTTTATCTCCTGCTACCGAATAAATTATTACAGCAAACAAATGATGGACAGAATGCTGACAATGCAAACATTCTCCCCCAGTCAAAAGATCTGGGTTAAATCCATCGTTCTTTTGCCCACTACGCCACCCCAGTTTGGATTTTTTTTTTTTTGCCAGGCCAGGTCCTCCCTGGACCGGAAACAAGCATCCTGGGACCGGTTTCAGTTGGCGGGGGTATGCCCAGACGTGGGTCCCTTGCTCACTTTGCCACTGGATTCAAGCAAGCCTGGCTGATGACGGCTGGAATGCCAGAAACCGGTCCTAGGATGCTTGTTTCCGGTCCAGGGAAGACATGGCTTGGCAGTTCGTGCTGGACTGTTCCCATGAGGCACAGGGTCAGACTGATTTGCATATGGCCATGTCTGAACTGGGGTGGTGGAGTGAGCTAAAGAATGATGATGGATTAAACCCAGATCAGTTGACTGGGGGTGAGTGTTTGATTGGCTCAAACGTTCCGTCCATCATCCCCTTTGTATCGCTTTGTTCGCCCTAAGTTGGCGGGGGTATGCCCAGACGTGGGTCCCTTGCTCACTTTGCCACTGGATTCAAGCAAGCCTGGCTGATGACGGCTGGAATGCCAGAAACCGGTCCTAGGATGCTTGTTTCCGGTCCAGGGAAGACATGGCTTGGCAGTTCGTGCTGGACTGTTCCCATGAGGCACAGGGTCAGACTGATTTGCATATGGCCATGTCTGAACTGGGGTGGTGGAGTGAGCTAAAGAATGATGATGGATTAAACCCAGATCAGTTGACTGGGGGTGAGTGTTTGATTGGCTCAAACGTTCCGTCCATCATCCCCTTTTGTATCGCTTTGTTCGCCCTAAGTTGGCGGGGTATGCCCAGACGTGGGTCCCTTGCTCACTTTGCCACTGGATTCAAGCAAGCCTGGCTGATGACGGCTGGAATGCCAGAAACCGGTCCTAGGATGCTTGTTTCCGGTCCAGGGAAGACATGGCTTGGCAGTTCGTGCTGGACTGTTCCCATGAGGCACAGGGTCAGACTGATTTGCATATGGCCATGTCTGAACTGGGGTGGTGGAGTGAGCTAAAGAATGATGATGGATTAAACCCAGATCAGTTGACTGGGGGTGAGTGTTTGATTGGCTCAAACGTTCCGTCCATCATCCCCTTTTGTATCGCTTTGTTCGCCCTAAGTTGGCGGGGGTATGCCCAGACGTGGGTCCCTTGCTCACTTTGCCACTGGATTCAAGCAAGCCTGGCTGATGACGGCTGGAATGCCAGAAACCGGTCCTAGGATGCTTGTTTCCGGTCCAGGGAAGACATGGCTTGGCAGTTCGTGCTGGACTGTTCCCATGAGGCACAGGGTCAGACTGATTTGCATATGGCCATGTCTGAACTGGGGTGGTGGAGTGAGCTAAAGAATGATGATGGATTAAACCCAGATCAGTTGACTGGGGGTGAGTGTTTGATTGGCTCAAGCGTTCCGTCCATCATCCCCTTTTGTATCGCTTTGTTCGCCCTAAGTTGGCGGGGGTATGCCCAGACGTGGGTCCCTTGCTCACTTTGCCACTGGATTCAAGCAAGCCTGGCTGATGACGGCTGGAATGCCAGAAACCGGTCCTAGGATGCTTGTTTCCGGTCCAGGGAAGACATGGCTTGGCAGTTCGTGCTGGACTGTTCCCATGAGGCACAGGGTCAGACTGATTTGCATATGGCCATGTCTGAACTGGGGTGGTGGAGTGAGCTAAAGAATGATGATGGATTAAACCCAGATCAGTTGACTGGGGGTGAGTGTTTGATTGGCTCAAGCGTTCCGTCCATCATCCCCTTTTGTATCGCTTTGTTCGCCCTAAGTTGGCGGGGGTATGCCCAGACGTGGGTCCCTTGCTCACTTTGCCACTGGATTCAAGCAAGCCTGGCTGATGACGGCTGGAATGCCAGAAACCGGTCCTAGGATGCTTGTTTCCGGTCCAGGGAAGACATGGCTTGGCAGTTCGTGCTGGACTGTTCCCATGAGGCACAGGGTCAGACTGATTTGCATATGGCCATGTCTGAACTGGGGTGGTGGAGTGAGCTAAAGAATGATGATGGATTAAACCCAGATCAGTTGACTGGGGGTGAGTGTTTGATTGGCTCAAACGTTCCGTCCATCATCCCCTTTTGTATCGCTTTGTTCGCCCCTAAGTTGGCGGGGGTATGCCCAGACGTGGGTCCCTTGCTCACTTTGCCACTGGATTCAAGCAAGCCTGGCTGATGACGGCTGGAATGCCAGAAACCGGTCCTAGGATGCTTGTTTCCGGTCCAGGAAGACATGGCTTGGCAGTTCGTGCTGGACTGTTCCCATGAGGCACAGGGTCAGACTGATTTGCATATGGCCATGTCTGAACTGGGGTGGTGGAGTGAGCTAAAGAATGATGATGGATTAAACCCAGATCAGTTGACTGGGGGTGAGTGTTTGATTGGCTCAAACGTTCCGTCCATCATCCCCTTTTGTATCGCTTTGTTCGCCCTAAGTTGGCGGGGGTATGCCCAGACGTGGGTCCCTTGCTCACTTTGCCACTGGATTCAAGCAAGCCTGGCTGATGACGGCTGGAATGCCAGAAACCGGTCCTAGGATGCTTGTTTCCGGTCCAGGGAAGACATGGCTTGGCAGTTCGTGCTGGACTGTTCCCATGAGGCACAGGGTCAGACTGATTTGCATATGGCCATGTCTGAACTGGGGTGGTGGAGTGAGCTAAAGAATGATGATGGATTAAACCCAGATCAGTTGACTGGGGGTGAGTGTTTGATTGGCTCAAACGTTCCGTCCATCATCCCCTTTTGTATCGCTTTGTTCGCCCTAAGTTGGCGGGGGTATGCCCAGACGTGGGTCCCTTGCTCACTTTGCCACTGGATTCAAGCAAGCCTGGCTGATGACGGCTGGAATGCCAGAAACCGGTCCTAGGATGCTTGTTTCCGGTCCAGGGAAGACATGGCTTGGCAGTTCGTGCTGGACTGTTCCCATGAGGCACAGGGTCAGACTGATTTGCATATGGCCATGTCTGAACTGGGGTGGTGGAGTGAGCTAAAGAATGATGATGGATTAAACCCAGATCAGTTGACTGGGGGTGAGTGTTTGATTGGCTCAAGCGTTCCGTCCATCATCCCCTTTTGTATCGCTTTGTTCGCCCTAAGTTGGCGGGGGTATGCCCAGACGTGGGTCCCTTGCTCACTTTGCCACTGGATTCAAGCAAGCCTGGCTGATGACGGCTGGAATGCCAGAAACCGGTCCTAGGATGCTTGTTTCCGGTCCAGGGAAGACATGGCTTGGCAGTTCGTGCTGGACTGTTCCCATGAGGCACAGGGTCAGACTGATTTGCATATGGCCATGTCTGAACTGGGGTGGTGGAGTGAGCTAAAGAATGATGATGGATTAAACCCAGATCAGTTGACTGGGGGTGAGTGTTTGATTGGCTCAAGCGTTCCGTCCATCATCCCCTTTTGTATCGCTTTGTTCGCCCTAAGTTGGCGGGGGTATGCCCAGACGTGGGTCCCTTGCTCACTTTGCCACTGGATTCAAGCAAGCCTGGCTGATGACGGCTGGAATGCCAGAAACCGGTCCTAGGATGCTTGTTTCCGGTCCAGGGAAGACATGGCTTGGCAGTTCGTGCTGGACTGTTCCCATGAGGCACAGGGTCAGACTGATTTGCATATGGCCATGTCTGAACTGGGGTGGTGGAGTGAGCTAAAGAATGATGATGGATTAAACCCAGATCAGTTGACTGGGGGTGAGTGTTTGATTGGCTCAAGCGTTCCGTCCATCATCCCCTTTTGTATCGCTTTGTTCGCCCTAAGTTGGCGGGGGTATGCCCAGACGTGGGTCCCTTGCTCACTTTGCCACTGGATTCAAGCAAGCCTGGCTGATGGCGGCTGGAATGCCAGAAACCGGTCCTAGGATGCTTGTTTCCGGTCCAGGGAAGACATGGCTTGGCAGTTCGTGCTGGACTGTTCCCATGAGGCACAGGGTCAGACTGATTTGCATATGGCCATGTCTGAACTGGGGTGGTGGAGTGAGCTAAAGAATGATGATGGATTAAACCCAGATCAGTTGACTGGGGGTGAGTGTTTGATTGGCTCAAACGTTCCGTCCATCATCCCCTTTTGTATCGCTTTGTTCGCCCTAAGTTGGCGGGGGTATGCCCAGACGTGGGTCCCTTGCTCACTTTGCCACTGGATTCAAGCAAGCCTGGCTGATGACGGCTGGAATGCCAGAAACCGGTCCTAGGATGCTTGTTTCCGGTCCAGGGAAGACATGGCTTGGCAGTTCGTGCTGGACTGTTCCCATGAGGCACGGGGTCAGACTGATTTGCATATGGCCATGTCTGAACTGGGGTGGTGGAGTGAGCTAAAGAATGATGATGGATTAAACCCAGATCAGTTGACTGGGGGTGAGTGTTTGATTGGCTCAAACGTTCCGTCCATCATCCCCTTTTGTATCGCTTTGTTCGCCCTAAGTTGGCGGGGGTATGCCCAGACGTGGGTCCCTTGCTCACTTTGCCACTGGATTCAAGCAAGCCTGGCTGATGACGGCTGGAATGCCAGAAACCGGTCCTAGGATGCTTGTTTCCGGTCCAGGGAAGACATGGCTTGGCAGTTCGTGCTGGACTGTTCCCATGAGGCACAGGGTCAGACTGATTTGCATATGGCCATGTCTGAACTGGGGTGGTGGAGTGAGCTAAAGAATGATGATGGATTAAACCCAGATCAGTTGACTGGGGGTGAGTGTTTGATTGGCTCAAACGTTCCGTCCATCATCCCCTTTTGTATCGCTTTGTTCGCCCTAAGTTGGCGGGGGTATGCCCAGACGTGGGTCCCTTGCTCACTTTGCCACTGGATTCAAGCAAGCCTGGCTGATGACGGCTGGAATGCCAGAAACCGGTCCTAGGATGCTTGTTTCCGGTCCAGGGAAGACATGGCTTGGCAGTTCGTGCTGGACTGTTCCCATGAGGCACAGGGTCAGACTGATTTGCATATGGCCATGTCTGAACTGGGGTGGTGGAGTGAGCAAAAGAATGATGATGGATTAAACCCAGATCAGTTGACTGGGGGTGAGTGTTTGATTGGCTCAAACGTTCCGTCCATCATCCCCTTTTGTATCGCTTTGTTCGCCCTAAGTTGGCGGGGGTATGCCCAGACGTGGGTCCCTTGCTCACTTTGCCACTGGATTCAAGCAAGCCTGGCTGATGACGGCTGGAATGCCAGAAACCGGTCCTAGGATGCTTGTTTCCGGTCCAGGGAAGACATGGCTTGGCAGTTCGTGCTGGACTGTTCCCATGAGGCACAGGGTCAGACTGATTTGCATATGGCCATGTCTGAACTGGGGTGGTGGAGTGAGCTAAAGAATGATGATGGATTAAACCCAGATCAGTTGACTGGGGGTGAGTGTTTGATTGGCTCAAACGTTCCGTCCATCATCCCCTTTTGTATCGCTTTGTTCGCCCTAAGTTGGCGGGGGTATGCCCAGACGTGGGTCCCTTGCTCACTTTGCCACTGGATTCAAGCAAGCCTGGCTGATGACGGCTGGAATGCCAGAAACCGGTCCTAGGATGCTTGTTTCCGGTCCAGGAAGACATGGCTTGGCAGTTCGTGCTGGACTGTTCCCATGAGGCACAGGGTCAGACTGATTTGCATATGGCCATGTCTGAACTGGGGTGGTGGAGTGAGCTAAAGAATGATGATGGATTAAACCCAGATCAGTTGACTGGGGGTGAGTGTTTGATTGGCTCAAACGTTCCGTCCATCATCCCCTTTTGTATCACCGAATAAATTATGGCTGGTGTTTTTAATGGCACACGAACAGTCTACGAACATCTGTGCCGTTTCTTAAGGTGATCCACAAATATGTTCTATGGTGCTTCTGACAAATATGTGACTCTTTGCAAGTCAAACGTTTTCTCACGCAAATGAGTGAGTTTTCTGAGCAAATCTTGAAGAGTTTTGGATGAGTCCATGATGAGTTTCCCTTCCATTGTTTCCGTGCCTTTTTGAAGTGAGCAGGATGAGATTGGTATCTTATCAGTAGGCGCAGTATCAAATTTAAGCATAGAACCATATTATAAAGATTTAGTAAGAAACCAAAAAGGGTATGTGAGCGAGTCGGTGAGAAATCTGCAAATAGAGTATCCTGCAGAAAGATCTTTACCGAAGGTAAGTAACTTTTTCATCTTATGAATATTCTATGTACAGATTCCTCACCTTTTAAACAGATTCCCAAGAAATACCCAACGAGGAGCCGGGGCTTAAAGGACTGGTTAAACCAAGAAGTCGTGGAGAACTGAGATCATAAAATATCCTTCCCTCTGTACCTTGAAATCCAAACAGTATTGTTTTGCAAAGGCATGAAGGGAAGCCCAAGTGACCACTTTGCAGATCTGTCATGGAGACTCTCAGGAGCGACTCCTCCGCAATGGCGGAGGAGTGTCGCATCGCTGAGTCAGTCAGCGGAAAATAAAATGATAGTATAACAATAGTATCATTTTTTTTTCTGCTGGCTGACTGAGCCAGGGAGTCTTGGGCGGGGCCGGGCCTGGCAGGGAGGAGGGGGTAGTGTGCACTGTAAAGGGTGCTTTTCGGTTTGGCCAGCCGTCTTAGGCCGGCCAAACAGACATGCGCACCTGGGTTTCTCCAACCCGGCTGTGTTGCACACCCAGGTTGGAGAAACACCACAGGCACTAACGCAGTGTCTCAGTGGCAAACAAGGCCATTCAGACCAATCCTGGCACTGCTCTCATACTATGAGAGCAGCATCTGGATTAGTGGGGAGCCTGTGCTGGTGTCCCAGGGACTGCTGGGACACCATCGGGAGTAAAGAGTAGATCTGACGTGTCGGCAGCAGGACAGGTAACTTTAAAAAACTTTTTTTTAAATTATATTTCCCTTACTTCCACTGAAGTTTTGTGGCAGCCGCCACTGTAGACTACCCTTGTAGGAGCCGAAGTTGAAGACTTTACCTTGGTGGTCTTTGGGTGCCAAGGCATAACACATCTTGATGCACAAGAGGATTCACCTGGACAACATATTCTTTTAGATGGCTTTTGCCTTCATCTTGCTGGTGTAACCGATGAAAAGTTGGTCATCAAGCTGAAAATCCTTGGTATGGTCAATATTAAAATTGACTGGCCTGTTAGAGTCCAGCCTGTGACGATAGCTCAAGGAGGAATAAGATGCTTGTATCATCAGGCTCTCTGTGGAGGGATAATCTGACAGGATAGCCAGGTATCCTGGGGCTGGTTTACATTGCTGGCCACTAATTTACTTAAAGTCGGGGCTGAGGTAGACTTTTCCCATGCCACCATGACTGGCTGGGTAATGGCATCATTGAAGGGTAGCAATGGTTCCGATGCCTGAAAAGTGGGGTGTAAAACTTCCATCAAGATGTTAAATTTCACCTCTATGGATGGCTGGGTCAATTTTAAAACAACTTCTGCTGTCTGTACTATGGTGTGGTATGAAGTGACCTCTGGTAGAGGAAGGCCTGTGGGGGAATATAATTCTAATTCCCATTCAAGTGAGGTGTCTAAGCTACAGACAACTTTTAAGGCCAAGAAATTGACATCCATGAAGACAGACTAACTATCCCCATCATGTGTGTCCTGCCATGGGTCCTCCAGAGGATGGGAACCCCACCCCCCCAAAAAAAAGAAAACCTGTATTCTTCCATAAGCCTCTGCACATCCTTTCTGCCTCTGTGCACAGGGTCTGGTAGATCCATTATCGGGAGAGGGGCTGGTGCCAGTACTTGTGTCTGCCTCAATGGCGTCGGAAGCAGGGTCAGACTGGGACAGAAAATAGGTCCAGCCTCCAAGATAAAAGTGCCCCAGATAGCTAAAATGTGACCCATGTTTGCATACTGAGTCATTTTTGAATTTGTAAAAATGGGGTCTAGAAGTGTTTTGCAAGGTATGGAAGACTGCATGGATTTGAGTTTGCTACAGGCAATGTTTCCTTTAATATGAGGAAAATCAATAGTAAAATCAGGCCGAGAAGACTATATACCAGGCCCACAAACATTCAAAAAACGGCCCACACACTGACCAGCCCTTCAATAATGCACTGCCTTATTGTCCTATAGGCCAGACCGACCCTGGTTGATACTGACATCGGTATCGGCACCAGCAAAGATCGATCTGGAGATGGGGAATACCCCATCGGAACAATCAAGGATGGATAAAGCATCCGCCTTGGTGCTGGAGGCGAAGTCGTTGCCATTGCCAACATCTGAGTTGGAGCCAAGGAAATGGCGGCAAGGGCAGGAAGACAGCAAAGGGAGCTGAGAGAAATTGTATGCCCATAGAACCAGTGCAGCCTGATGGCATGATGGATGGGACCAATGCCCTGCGGAACACACAAAACATAACGTTGTGGTACAACACAGGGTTTGCCTATGGAGTAGGGAACTCCAAGTAGAGCACATAGCGCTGAGGCCTGAGTGTGGGAGTCATAGCCATCAAGGGCTCCGGGAATGGCATGGGGGACAGAGGAGCTGCAGGATCGGCTTCCTCTTGTGGGTACAGGGACCAGTTCTGGCTCTGAGGAGGAGTCATTAGGCTTAGAGGATTGTCTCTGTGACTTACCTTTGGAAGCCCAACTCTGCTCAGTTTTGTTGTCATTTCTTTTTGTGTTTGCGTCAGGAGGACTTCCACAATGGCAACTTTGGTAACTTCGTCCTTGAGTGAGACTTCCTCCTGCCCAGTCAATCATCCTGGGCCATAAAAAATGTTGGCCTCCCTTTCTTTGATAGCACTAGGTAGCACTAGGGTGCATGCTCTTGTATGATTCACACAACCTCATGTTATGCTTTGACCCCAGGCACCAAGAACATATATTGTTCGGATCCGTGATGGACATTTTCCATTAATGTCCCTGCAGGGTCTGCAGCCCAACGTCCCAACACTGCACCGAATATTTGAGAGAATCTGAAGAAAAAATGAATAAAAATTCTGACTGAAATTCTGAGGAGAGCAAGCTCTGGAACTGCGTGAATGGCACTGAAAAAAAGGATTTCACATCAGGGCACCGGTGGGGGCACTTTATTCCTCCAATGATGTCACGGTGAGGTCATTTCTGTGGCCCTCTATGACGCAAAGAGCTGTTGAAAAGTTTCTGGATACAGTGTGACGCATGGGATATTCAAAAGGTGAGGAATCTGTAGTTCGAAGTATCCATCAACAAGCATTGGCATAGCCAATAGGTCTCGCCTTTGGGACCTTATAAGTGTTTAGTTATCCAGCACAATATCCTTAGTGCAACATCATCAACTGTTGCATGGCTAAACACTTATAAGGTCCCAAAGGTGAGACCTATTGGCTATGCCAATGCTTGTGGTGAAACCTCTGCCCAGATAGTGGTAACGTGTAAAAATGACAAAGTAATAACTCGGGTACTAATATCACAAGATGTGCTGCCTTATGATGCACAATTTAGGAAACCCTACCGCATAATTTGGTCCTCCCCATAATTTCAGTGTCCTGCTTTGGAGTAATAAACCTGATGCTCAAAAGAGACATGAGCTGGAAACCCGGATGGGACAAAAGCTGACCTTGAGATCTGCCCTAGCCCTCGGCCAAGGCTGTCCTCTGTATACTGCAGGTGCTGTCAGTGCACAAGGGTCGAGCTGTTTGTAATCAGAAATGAGCCCAGGAAAAACCATGCCTACAAGGCAGCGGGGAGTCCAACCCCCCTTCATTTAACTACTATGTGAAAAGCCATTTACAGAGAATGATCTATGCTCATCCTTGAAACTAGAACATGTGAAGCTAGGGTCACCAGTGATTCCGCGGCCTAACAAAGGTGCCCTCGGCCCTAATGCAAGTAGGGAAAAAAAGAGCCATCCCATGGTGCAGAAGTTAAAAATACAAAATAAATAAAAATCAGCCGTATAAGGGATGCAGTCGGCTCCTGGTGCCACTGCACCTGCTGCACTTCGGATAGCTGCGCCCCAGCGCTGGTTCCGCACTATTTCGAAACGAGATGTGGGATTCCGAGCAATTTGACGAAAGTAGCAGATGGGGCGGTTTATGAAAGGAAAGTTCGCGAATCTCGTATTGTTTCTGGGGTGAGCTGGGGCCATCTGAGAATGCTACAGAACACAAAGCCGATTCATTCAGAAGTGCCTGGAGACACTAGCATCCTTCTTTGAGGCACGTTTGTAGAGCTAGGTGATTTCTTTCTCAGCTTGGAAGCTGATGAGAGATAAGTGAACTAATGATTCCACTGTAGAGTAAAACGCGATCTACAACGTGTAAAGCGCTCCGATACCTTCGGGTCTAGCTAGCGCTATACAGATCTCAAAATAATAATGACGGGCTCCAAATTCAGTCTTTCATCCTTCAGAGGTCGAAAAAATAAGTAACATTAAGTTGGGTAGCAATGTACATATCAGTGCCTAGATACCAAACGGATGGTAGACAGCGCTATGTACAGCTAATTGTGTTATTTTTGAAAGCCACAGTTCGCTCGACAATACTTCTTCCGGGCTAACTAAACATAATTCTACATTAAAAGTGATACCTGTGGTGTACACATTGCTTGCACTGGTTGTGTTTTCAAAAACTTAAACCGGCGCGAAATATTTCACGAGTCTCAGGCCACACATTGTGAACTCACTCCCGCAGCTGGTGAAACGAGGTGCAAGCGGCACCGAGCGGTGAAAACCAAAGGTGAAATGGGCAGCATTGAACAAACGTCGGCTTCTGGAGTGTTGTGGCAGATTTAACACTTGATCTGTGACGTAGCGGAGGTGCGAATGGCGGCACAGGCTACAGTAAGGTCCCTGGAGTGGACTGCAGCAACATGCAGCAGATGAAGAGCACGAATGACAAAAGAGAAGTGGGAAGGTGAGAAGCCAAACAATGAAGGGACAGAAAGGATCAGATTGCAGACTCTATGGTCAGAGATCAAAGGATAGCAACACAAGAGGAGCCTTGGAGTGACGAGGCGCTAAAGAGAGGGGGAGCAGGAGGTGAGCCAGCGAGTGGTGCGCGCGCTTGGGAGAACAGTCTTCACTTTTCAAGCACTGCACTCGTGCTTGTGGCGCGCCGCTGCTCGCTCCCGCAAGGTGGATTCCGCCACAAGCACGAGTGCAGTGCTTGAAAAGTGAAGACCGATGGCTGAAGGCCCTCCTAGAGCAGCGCATGCGCGCTGCCTAGGCGAGACCTAAAAACGGGTATACAAACAGTAGGCTTACAAGTCTTAACAGCAGGTATGACTCTAACGAGCATTGGGCAAACTGGAAACGGCTGAGGACTCTACTGACACCACACCAGGCTAAATGTGAAGAGAAAATTAGGAGAAACAAGGCACAGCACAACAGACCAATAGACTAAGAAGAGGCATGGACTGGAAACACCAAGGGAACCGACCAGGAGGAAAATAAAGTTGAGGGAACAAAGCACGAGTGCAAACTAAGAATAAGTGAAGAGTCAATGGAACTAATGACTCGTTACCAAGCAAGGCAAACAAGTCCTTATAGGTCTTATAGAAGGCTCTGTCACCAATGATCCAGAACACACCTCAGACCCTGTAAGTGAGAAGTGCACAATTCTGCAGTTAGAGGTTTAGTGTTCTGAATCTTCTAAGCTTCCATTGACCCATCTTCAATCTTCTCCAGTCTCCCAGTGCAGGCTTGAGGGTGTTTCAATTTTCAAGACCGAATACTGTTTTCGTCCTGGCTCTGATACGTCTGGTATCGGTCCTGGCCCCTTGTAATCCTTGTTTATTCTGATCCAACTGTTCATAGTCCTCATTTACCTGATCTTCATAGTCCTCCCGGATCTGATACTGATCCTCCTGCTCCTTTCCTGGTGGTTCTATGCCAATTGGTCCTGGCCATAGTGTTCCTCAGACTCCTGGTCATCCGGTTCCTAGCGCCAGCCCAGTCCCCCTTGCTGTGGTCACCCTTGTGCTCATCTCACCCTTGTACTGATCCTCCTTTTGTTCCTCATCCTGGTCCTCTTGGTCTTTGTACATCAGGTCCTCATCTCCTTTGTCCTGATATTCCTGCCCCCTTGGCCCTAGGCCCCCAAGTACTCTGTGCCATGGTCCTCTTAAAGTTTATCCTTCTGACTCTGGTTCCCTGGGTCATGGTTATGAACACCCTGCGCCTCTAGGATTTGATCCTCCTATTCTTAGTTTTCATAGTCCTTGTCCTTCTTGTGATTCTGTGCCTACTGGGCCTAATACGCTTGGTCCTGGTCTTTATAGTGTGGGCTATCGTAGACCTTGTGACCTGGCCTTCAAAGCCATCCTAAGCACAGACTCCTTGGTCCTCAGCCTCCTTGTACTTCTTGTTTTTGTCCTTTCATGCTGGTTGTCATAAACATATTCAGCATATGAATCCTTCTTGGTACCCTCTGTTCTGGTCTCTCCTGGCCTTGTTCCTTTCTGGTCCTCTTGGTCCTGGTGACCTTCTCCTGACACTCCTCATTCTTTACCTTCTAGGCCTGATACTGCAGGTATTGGTCCTGCTGGTCCCCTTGGCCCATATGGCCTCTTGTATCGTAGTCTTCCTTTTCCCTGGATCTTATGTCATCGTCTTCCTGGTTTGGGTAGTTATGATCCTCCTGGCTCCGTTCCCTGTCTTCTTGGTCCTTGATACTGCACCCACTAGTCTTGGACCACTTGATCCTGTTTCTTCTTGCTCAGGTCCCCCTGAGACTGGTCATTTTGGTCCTGGCCACCCCTGTCTAGCTAGACCCCTTGGTGTTCCTGGCTCTGGTTGGCCATGATACACCTGATCCTCCTCACCCTGGTACCCCAGGTTCTAGTCAATCTGCTCGATTTGGCTCTCTGGGCCTGGTCCTCTGGGTCCTTTTCTTTATGGCCCTCTTAGCCCTGTTTCTGGGTGTCCTGGTCTGGATCCTTTTAGTTTACCTATGATTCCTTGCTCTGGTCCTCCCGGTGCCCTTCGTCCTGTCCCTCTGGTCTTCCTTGTCCCTGTCCTGCTTATCTTGTTTCCTTGCCCTACAAGGGACTGCCTTCCTGGTCCTTAACTTCAGAGTTCTTCTCAATCTGGTCCTGATACCCCTAGTCTAGTTTCCTAGTCCTCCTTCTCCTTGTCCTCGTAGTAGTGAAATAATATGTCCTGGGCTAACACAAGTTATCCTAGTTTTTCCTAGCTTCGAGGGTCTAGGACTTCCTGTTCATGCCGCCTTAGTCCTTCCAGTTCTGACCTTCTTAGTCTTGGTCCATCTGGTCATCATTCCCTGTTAATCTGGCCCCTGGTCCTCTGGATACTGCTTCTGCAGTTTCACAGGCTCCTAGCACTGGCCCATTTCATCCTTTCCTGGTCCATGTAGTCCTGGTCATTTTCGTTTAAGTACTCATTTGTCTGATTATCTTGGATTTGGTCTTTTGGTGCTGCCCCAGTGGCCTTGTTTTCCCTAGTCCCCTTGGTCCTCCTGCCTCATCCTGGCCTAACTAGTCATCCTGGGACCCTGGTTTACCTGTTGCACCTTGTTATTGTCCCCCAGACCCTAATCCCCTCTGTCCCAGCCCTCCTCATAGTGGACCTGTTGGGCCTAGTCTTTCTTCTTGTTGTGCTCTTGGCCTGGTCCTCTAGTTCCCGTAGTTCACCCTCATCTAAGTAGCCCATGTCATTCTGGTTTAAGGTCCCTCTGAGTCTGACTGTCATGGATCTTCTAATCCCAGTCCTGCTGGGCTTGGACTTCCTGGTCCTTTCTGTTCCTTCTAATCTTGCTGATCTAGGGCCTCCTGGTCCAGTCCCTTCCCACTTGTAGTCTCCCCAGCCCTTGTCCTTCTGGTACCCTAGTCCTCTTTGATCTAATCTCTGTAGACCTGGTCGTCCTGTCATTGGTCCTGCTTTCCCTTGTTCTCCTGCCGCTAGTTCACTTGGATCTGTCCACTCGACTCTGGTACTTTTGGCCCTGGTCCTCCTTCTCGAGAGCTTGGTGCTCTCGGGTCCTCCTAACCCTTCTCGTCCTCTTGGTCCATGCCCATCTAGTCCTCCTACCCCTGGTCCTTCTGTTCTTTCTGGCCCAGGCCCTCTGTGTCCTGATTCTCCCCCCCATTCCAAACTCTCTTGATCTTCCTAATGCTTTTCATCCTGGTCCCGGCACCCCCAATGCAGTTGCTAATAGTCCTGTTCCACCTTGTCCATTTGTTCCTGGCCCCCTCTGGCCTTGGTCACCGGTACTCATGAATTATGTCTCCCTGGTTCTTCTTGTCCTGGTCCTCATGGCTCTGGTCATCCCAGCCTTCTTTGTGGTTAACCTCATGTTGTTTATCTTCCTACTGTCATCATCTTCCTCTTTCCGGATCTCCTCCTTATTTGCCCAGGTCCCCTTTACCATGACTTTAGTGGCATACAGCCTCCAATCCTGTCACTCAGATTTCCAGATTTCGTTTGCTGAGGCAAAGCTGTCAAGGACCACAATGAGGGCCCAGTGGAGATGGGGCCCGACACACTTAAAATACTGCTTAGCATGTTAAAAACAAAACTACAATGCCCAGGATACACCGAACAGGTGATTAAAATGCAAGTGTGGCTGAATGGGTAACTCATGACATTGGACCACTAAGAATGTATGCCTGTGTGGACAGTGTGAGAAAGTGTGAATGAATAGACCTAAATTACCCCAAAGATTTGCTTACCTACCTCCTGCTTTCACTTCCCTGTTCCATAAAATCCCCATTACTGTGTCTCCACCTAATTTACCTCCTGCAAGAGCCCCAAAGCACTGTCCCATGTAGCACCAATTGCCATATATAATTGCCCCTTCCTCTGTGGCCCAGATACCACCCGTCTCTCACTGTTCCCTGTTTGCTGCTGCTGTGTTGCCTTTTATGAAATACTAAGCAAGCACTGTCTACCCTAAAAAGAGGGCAAAACAGCACAAGGACTTTTATAAGAAGCCCAAAATAAGTCCTGCCCTCAAACATCATCCAAGGTGTAGTAATTTGGCCCACTTTTTCTATAAGAAAATTGAAGATATCTACACTGCCTTTCCTCCCCTATCGGCCTTGGCAAGCCCCCCCCTTGACTGAGGACCAACCCCAATTTTTAAACCCCTCTATTGATTCCATTCCATTTATGGATATGAAAGTTTTAAAAATGCACTTGGATCGTTTGAAATCTGGCTCCCCCTGTGATGCTGCCCCCCCTAGTATTCTCAACCAGGTATTTGATTCCGTCGCCCCTGTTATTCTGGATCTGGTCAACAGCTCTTTTTCTTCTGAGATTGTCCCCTCTATGGAAACGGGCTATGGTTAGAGCCCTTCTGAAGAAGCCTACCCTGGATCCTGAGGTCTTTGCTAATTACCGCCCGATTTCTCTCTTGCCTGGGATTGCTAAAATAAGCGAAAAATACGTCAACTGCGTTCTCTCCGCCTTTTTGGAGGCGAATGATCGTCTTCATCTCTCCCAAACGGGCTTTAGACCCCAGCAAGGCACTGAAACAGCCCTGCTAGCGGTGATTGAAGAATCGAGGAAGATACTGGATGTCGGAGGGTCCGCAGCTATTATATTGCTTGATCTCAGCGCGGCCTTCGACACGGTCAATCACCAATTGTTGATAGCAAGACTCAGAGAGAATGGGGTGACTGGAACTTTACTTAAATGGCTTGAGTCTTTTTTAACAGGTCGGTTGTTTCAAGTTTTTGAGGACGATGCCACCTCAGAATGGATGCCGCTGCAGTGTGGGGTTCCTCAGGGCTCCTCCCTGAGCCCCACGCTTTTTAATGTTTACATGCGCCCTTTGGCTGAGGTGGTTGAGCCTTTTGGGGTCAAGATCGTCACGTATGCTGATGATACTCAGCTTATTGTGTCCCTCAAGCTTTTAGACAACAATAAGTCTATGCTGGCCAATTGTTTGGAAAAGGTTTCAGCATGGATGGACTCTTCTTTCCTAAAGCTGAATGCTGCTAAAACTGAACTTATGTTTTTAGGTAAGACTACCAACTTGGAGAGTGGCGCACTATGGCCCAAATGTCTAGGGGCCATGCCCCCCCCTAAAGATCAAATAAAAAGCCTCGGAGTTTGGCTGGACCATAACTTGAACTTTAGGGTACAGGCTAATAGGGTGGCAGGTACCTGCTATGGAATCTTGAAAATGATTAGGAGGATTTTGCCCCTCCTGCCTTTTAACGCTAGGAAACTGCTGGTACAAGCCCTTATTCTCTCGAGACTTGATTATGCCAATGTGCTCTATCTTGGTTCCCCCTGTTCGACTATAAAGAAACTTCAAACAGTTCAAAATTGTGCAGCTCGACTCCTTATGCAGGCCAACAATAGGGAGTCTGCCAAACCCTATATTACTTCTTTGCATTGGCTGCCAGTAGCCGAAAGAATCCAATTTAAGGCCTTATGTATCGCCCATAAATCAATGTCGGATAGTGCTCCTCCAATTCTAAGATCCATTATTTCCCCGTATCTTCCTAAAAGATCCCTTCGCTCTGAGAAAAAACATCTTGCTAATGTTCCCAGAGTTAACCGAGCTAGGAGCGGTGGCCGTCTATTCTCTGTTATCGCTGCAAAATGCTGGAATCAGCTACCAGATCTTATTCGGCTTGAGGCCAACCACCTTTTATTTCGTAAACGTTTGAAAACTTTTCTGTTCTCCTGATTTTTCCGATTTCGCGGTTTGGGCTCTGTCTTTAGCGCTGGGAAGCCTCTGGTAGCCATGCGCTTTATAAGTGTCTACTCATTCATTCATTCATCATGAACATAAAAAAAAATATATTCTCATGAGAGAAGAATACACTTATGTAGCTGCCAAATTTTCAGTTTGCTTATGTGAGACATTTCAATATTTTCAGGGTTACTTACGTGAGACACTTCAATGAGTTTTGAGGTATGTTCGTGTGATTGTAAAAGTATCCGAAATTACCCATTTAACCAGTGTTTCTACGGCAGTCGCTAGACCACTGTAATGCTCTAGAAACTGTCTTAGAAAATCTGCAGCGCTCCCGAAGTGCCTCTGCCAGGTCACTAATCAAGCCATTTTTTAACATACATGAGCCATATAGAAGCCATGGTACGAAAATCCTCTTCCTGCTGTTTACCCCTGTGCTAATGAAAGATTTTGGGCCAGGATTGCGGATGACAGAGACATCCTTTCCAAAATCAACACACACAACCACACTAAATGACTGATTGCTGTAATGGGTTCTGGCATTTGCAGATGTGCACTATTTCCCATGTACTTTCAGTGGCTCATTGTCTCTGTTATGAGTACCTGAAGCTCCACAGGCTTTCAAAGATGGGCAATGGAAGCAGAGGTGCTTATTTTGCCCCTGGATGTGGGCAGGTCTGACTTATGGCTGAACCTCAATAGAACAAGAAAATTCCTCCCCTAGATGAAGTACCAAAACCAGAGGTCAATGCACCTTTATCACCCATACCCACTGTATAATCCCTAAAGTGAAAGAAATTCAATGGGTACCACCTCCATTACCACAGATTGAGCACTTCCACTAGAAAGTGGCGAGTTCCCCATCACCCCGCAGCTTCAAACAAGGTGCCAGATTACTTGACCTCAAGAGTACTTGGGCAAAGCTCTGAAGTGATAAAGGCAAGAAAAATATCTATTAAAATATATCGTCAAAATTGCACGTGAGGCCCTTCTCTTCCCTTTCTCGTTGCAGATCAGGAAACTTTTAACAGCATTCCTTCCTCTCTCTGCCCTTTAGACACTCCTCCCCACTTTTACTTCGCAACTTTCTCGCTTAGCTTTTTCTCGCTGCCCTCTCCTCCCCACTCACATCCTGTTTCCAATCACCACAATCCTTTCACTCTAGTCTTTTCCACGTTTTCCCGCTTTCTTTCCTTCCTCTCTCCATCCCTGTGCTTCTGTAAATGGCTTGTCCCTCCTCCCACTATCCCTCTCTTAGCTTTGCTTTTTGTTTCTCTCCTTCTTTTCTCTCACACTTATCCCATTGCACCCTCTCAATCTTTTTGTATCTTTCTTTCCTCGTCTCACCTATCTCTTTTGTCTGTTTTTTTCTCTCCCCGCTCTTTTAATCTCTTCATACTTCTAACTCCCTCTGCCCTCCTCCCTTTATCTCCCCCTCCATGCTCCTTTTGTTTCTCCCTCTCTCCTCAAATTTCACTCTTCTCCTTTTTTGCGTCCCCACCCCGTCCCCCCCTCCCCCTCACCTTCTTGGGAATTTTGTATTTTCTCACTGCTCTCCTCCTTTTACCTCCCCCTTTCTCTCCTCCCCTATTTCATAGCAGACACAAATCTGGACATAGCGTTACTCATTTGCACTATTTATATGGATTCATTTAGTCAAAAATTATAACTCCTTTGTCCAATATTACCCCGCGAAAAGAATGCTTGTGACTTGGAAAGAAATGTTTGATATAATTTACTCGTCTTGAGTCTTTGAAAAAAAGCACCACGCTGACCAGGAAAGCTGGTTTCGGACAGGATTAATTTTGGCAAACATGTCTTTATTTTAGGAAGGTATTTCGGTGACTGCTGCTGCTAAAGTCACTTTTCCTACAATTAAGCAAGCCTCACGTTTTTGCGTGCCAGTAATAAATATACAAAAAGAACAGATGATGGACAGAATGCTGACCAAATCAAACATTCACCCCAAGTCAGATCTGGGTTAAATCCATCGTATTTTTGCTTGCCACGCCTTTCCAGTTCAGACTCAGCCATATGCAAATCAGTCTTGGCCGTGCTCCCCATAGGAACAGTCCACCCGAACCACCAGGCCAAGTCCTCCCTGGACCAGAAACAGGCACCTGGGACTGGTTTTGGGGTATCACCCCTCATCAGCCAGGCTAGCTTAAATCTGGTGGCATAATGAGCATGGGACCCACGTCTGGGCATACCCTTCCTACTTAGGGCGACAAATGCAAACAGAACAGATGATGGACGGATGCTGAACAAATCAAACATTCAACACCCCCCTCCCCCCCCCCACCACCCATCACAGATCAGGGTTAAATCCATCAATTTTATTTTATTTTATTTTTTTGCTTGCCACGTCTTTCCAGTTTAGACCCGGGCATATGCAAATCAGTCTTGACCCTACTCTCCAGAGGAACAGTCCAGCCCAAACTGCCAGGCCAGGTCCTCCCTGGACCAAAAACAAGCATCCTGGGACCCGTTTTGGGGTATCACCCCTCATCAGCCAGGCTAGCTTGAATATGGTGGCATAGCGAGCACTATGCGAGTTCTAACATTTAGGAGGTCTAAATAAGAATTCCGCTGCATGTTATCCAATAACATCACACCCAAGTATTTGTTT
Organism: Calotriton arnoldi; assembly: GCA_963921515.1. Lineage (NCBI taxonomy): Eukaryota > Metazoa > Chordata > Amphibia > Caudata > Salamandridae > Calotriton > Calotriton arnoldi. Next base: position 237,196 of record CAWUFW010013210.1, read on the forward strand.
GTAAGGGACTCTTCTACTAGCATATCTCCGATGTACCACTTATGTTTTGCTTTTCCTCCCCTTTACTTAAACATTTGTTTTGTCACTATTTATTATTAAGTAATTTGCCTTGCAATTGTTCTTAAAAACTTGCAGTTTTCTTTGCCGACCCACCTGGGTCACATCTAAAATAGCAAGGTCATCAGCATATAATAAACATGGTATATGATGACCGTCCATCCTTGGGGAAAAGAAGTGTGACGTATTTAGACAAGCATTGGCAAAGTCAATAGGCCTCGGCAATGTGCGAGCTATTGGCCTTGCCAATGTAAAAGTCTTTTAGCCATGTTGTCTAGCAGCACATCTTCTGTTCAGCATGGCTGAAAGTCACTGAAAGCCCAGAATCACAGGATGTTGAGCTGACGCCGAGTCTCTACACCCCATGTGTTGTGTAAAAAGCGCTATGACGTGGCCAGCCATACTGATGTGCTGCTAGACAACATGGCTAAAAGACATTCACATTGACAAGGCCAATAGCTTGGGCATTGCCGAGATCTATTGCCTTGGCCAATGCGTGTTTGGTGTTGACGAGGTCTTGTTGAATAAATGTGGAAGTGATATTGAGAAACAGTTGAGGAGCTTCGAAGTGAAGCAAGAATGTGGCTTAACAGCCAGAGCTGCCTACAGGGAAACTGCGGAAACAGGTTCGAATCTCTCGGTCGGCTGAACAGTTTGTGATTCTGGGCAAATGACTTACGCTTGCCTCTGATTATGGCAATGAATGTGTCATTTTATAATGTAACTGGTGAGCACTTTCAGTGCTCCAATACCATTGGCTGGTGTTAGCACTTTGACAAGATGGAGGACGGAACAAACATTCCAATACTATCGGATCATACAAAAAAAATAAAAAATAAAAGCAGCGTAGAGGGAGGTAGTGGGGGGACTAGTCAAGCAGGGAAGCAAGTGGGGATGGGGAGATGGTCAAGCAACGACGGGAGAAGGCGGGAGGAAGCAACAATGAAGAGGTAAAAAAATACCTTTATTGAAGCCGCATCATCGACAGAAATGAATGTGTCATTGTGGAATGTAACTGGTGAGCACTTAAAGCACTCCAAAACCATTGGCTCATGCTCGAGCTGTGGCAAGACTGAGGATGAAGCGAGTGCTCCAATACCGTTGGATTGTGCAAAAAAAATAGTGCTGTTTGTGTTTTTAACAACTTTTTAAGAAATACATTTCTTTATGTACACACGCATGCATTTTAGTGGTATGTATGTATGTGTATAAGGGAGACGGCCTGAAAACACAAGTATTCCTATTGCTTGAAAACAAAAAAAAATACCTGCACAAACCGGGAGCAGTGTTAGGAGGCATGTACTTGGTCCATGCGCTATGGGAGAGTCAAACACATGAAGAGGGCATGATGCTAACATGCCATGACGAATGGCATCAAATAAAATGAGAGGGACACTGAAGTTTACCAACTGTAAGAGTTGGGCAGCCTGTAAGCTCACAGATAGAACACCGCACGTCTCTTCAAGACAGCGATTGCACTGTCTGGCTGAGACCTAAAACAATAGATTTCGCTCAGGCGATACCTACTGACTTCGCCAATGCTTGTTGAGTTTAGAAACGGAGAGATTAAGTGATTTATCCGTAATCACAAAATGTGGAACTGAGGCCCAGGCTAGGGAGCTGATATGGCTCCTTTCGGGAAAGGATGTGGCGTAAGGTCCAGAGCTGCCAGCTATGGAGCTGGTAAACCGAGTTCCAGCATTGGCTTGACATCCTTAATTTTTGGCAAATCACGTAATCTTGCCGTGCCTATGAAAATGTATGTGTCCTTACGTAAAGTAACTGATGCTAATGTAAAGCGCTCCAATATCTTTGCGTGGTGTTGGTGCTTTACAAAACTGCACACAAAAAAAGTAACTGGCGCAAATGTAAAGCGCTCCAATATCTTCTGGTGGTGTTGGTGCTAAATAAAATTGCACACAAAAGAGTAACTGGTGCTTATGTAAAACGCTCCAATACTTTTGGGTGGTGTTGGTCCTACATAAAACTGCACAAAAAAACAAATGTGAAAAGCAGGGTCGGTGGAGGAGGGAATCTGTGCAAGGGAGTTCAGCGGGGCAGGCAGCGACGGCAGGAGTCGAACGGGCAACCAACAGGAAATGCGGGCTGCCACTTAGAGATTAAGTGATTTAGCCGTAATCACAAAATTTGGAACTGAGGCCGAGGCTAGGGGGGACGATGTTGTGCCCTCTTGGGAGAGGATGTGGCGTAAGGGCCACAGCTGGTGACCATGGAGCTGGGAAACCGTGTTCGAGTTTTAGTGTCGGCTTAACATCCTTGATTCTGGGCAAATCACTTTATCCCAGTGCCTACAAAAATGAATGTGCCCTTGTGTTAAGGAACTGGTGCTAATGTAAAGTGCTCCAATACCTTCGGCTGGTGTTGGTGCTACATAAAACTAGATAAAAACAGTAACTGGTGCTAATTTAAAGCGCATCACTACCTTCGGGTGGTGTTGGCACTATATAAAACTGCACACAAAAAAACTGAAGGCATCACCGTGTTAGGCTGGTTTACAGTAAACATGAGGAAATATATTACATCGGCAACCACATTAAAAGGATTACTTTAGCCATGGAGACTGAGGGCCAGGCAGGCCTTGATGACATTAAGACTCAGCCTGCCTCTTTTGAAGAGAATTCAAGTTAAGCAACAATGGCACACAAAAACACTTCACTGATAAATGCAGAAAAAGTAAGAAAGTTTCCAGACAGGAGAAATTTTAAGAAATAAAGTCCCACCCTATGAAATGAGAAGCAACAAGGTGAGAAATGAGCAGTTTTCGCACAGGAGAAACGAGGTTATGCAATTACAGCAGAAGACACAGGTACTTTAGAAGCTCTGACATACCCTGTTATAATGCTTACCTGAATCACTAGAGGTCCGATTTTCCATCTATAAACATCATTGCCCAATAACCATATATGGTGTGAACATGCACACACACTTAGTACCCACAAGGGCAGAAAATAAACAGACTACACGTATGCCAAGTAATAGCAGTCATGCATACATACTTCAAACTGCACATCAGCTATACACTAACAGGACATTAAAAGACCGAACATCACTCAGTAGAATGAAACCGACTAGAATGGGGGTTTAAAGCAGTGACGGGGTTGGGAGAGAGGGTGCTTTGTGGATGGGGCAGGTACTGGGAGGTGCGAGGGAGCAAGCAGAGATGGGAGGGAGGAGGCGGGGTAACAGGAAAGCAGCAAAGAAGGGAAAAGCAGTGACGGGGAGAAGGTGATCTGTGGATGGGGCGTGAGGGCGGGTGGGAGGAGACTGAGCTGGTAGTCCACGTTGCATTTTTACTATTTTGTACCTTTTATAGTGATATTAGGAAAACTGTTTTAAAACCACTGTTCATAACTAACAGGCTCTTTGATTATAAACAGGCCTTTATATTTCTATGTAGCCTGGATAATATGAAAATCGTCTGTTCAGTTATTTGTTATATTGTAAAAGCACTTATGAAAAGAAGAGAACTAACATATTTAGATGCATTATTATATGAGAAATCCAATGAGAATAATTAGATCTGTTTAATATTGAATTAATTTAAGAAATAGTATGTAGAATAAGCATATTTGAAAACATGAGAAATTATTATTAAATGCTATATAGTTGTCTATTTTTAAATAAGTGTATATATTTTAATTGTGTATAAGGAGGACATTTTAATATTTTCACTGATAAATTATGTTTGCTCCCTCTAATGAATTATTCATATGTTTATATTTGTCTGTTTTTGTAGTATGCTTTTATGGTTGTACATTTTTACACCGAATAAAGCTGAATTGACTTGACTTGACTGAGCTGGTAAAAGCACGAGCACTTTGTAGAGTGCTGAAAAAGAAAAAAAAAGTAGATACTAAAATGGTTGTAAAAATGGGAGCAGTGGTTGTTTACAAGTACTTGGTCCATAATCTGGCAGGCGGGCTAAACATAAAAAGATTAAGATTAATGGGGTGACCCACTATCCCACAGAACCTGGGAAATTAGTGGTATGTAACAACAATTGGTTCTGTGGGGGAAGCAATATTTTTTCTACAAAACATTATTTAGTCCAATATGTTACTAGGGATTGACAAATAAATTGTGCATTAGTTGAAACAAAATAATAATATACAACACCAAAGAAGAGCTTTAAGACACGGTATATTACCAATCCTATATCGTGAAGTAATGCAGATAATAACATATCACAGAACCACACAGGACTGTTACGTGACATATACAATAACAAAATGGAAAATACAGAAATAACAAATATGAAGACTAAAACATAATAAATACATACGACCTTACACAGATTAACATAAATGACTCATTAAGGTGTCCCAAGAAACCAGATGTCTGTTCAAACAGGTGTCCTTTTTTAACTTGGAAGTATGATGGGCTTGACAGGGGTAAGGAGCACCACTAATTATCGTCGACGTTTTGACCCATTCAGGTTATGTGTTTTAAATCAAAAACATCACCTCTGATCTTCATCAGGGGTGAGATCAGAAAACAGCCTGTAATTGTGGTGAGAAGTAACCTCAAACGTAGGTATCCAGATCCAGCAATTAATGTAGTATCAACCCCAATAAAGCCCTTTTCATTTTGGCCTTAGGAACCTGAGAAAACTTCATCAGGGGACGCAATGCTGCAGAACTAAAGATTTAACAGGATATGTTGCCTTAGCCAGTATCTCCAAGATCCAAAAGAGATTCTCGTAATGGGTGCGAATGAATCGCCTCTTGAAAACCGACGGAGGTTTTCAAGAGGCGATTCACATTAAAGTGAAAGCACGGCATGGGGCGCTTTGACAAAAAAAAGCATCTGTTTGTCATGTTGACAAACAGATGTTTTTCTTGTAAAAGCGCCCATGCCCAACTTTCACTTTAAAAGCTGCAGTGCACCTTTCTTTAGACGCGGCTTGTCTAAAGAAAGGGGCAAAGCCTCCATGAATGTGAAAGCGCTGCACGGGCGCTAGTAAACAAACACAAAAAAATAAGTAAGCGCGGCCGCTATACTTAAAGCGGACCGCACTGCTAAAGAAAGAAAGAAACACGGCCACTATAGTTAAAGCTGACCACCATCAGTAAATAAAATGAAAGCTGCCGGCGTGCTGCGACATAGTGGGTGGAATAGGGGCAAATCATTAAACAAAATAGTGCTCACAGCCAAGATAAAGCAGACCGTGTAACAAGACAAGTAAAAGGTCCCGTCGTTATGGGAGGTAGCAAATGCAGACAAGGAGATACCAAGGAGCAACTAACAAGCCTAATAACGAATCGGAAGCGAGCGTTCACGAAGGACAATGATACAAGCCAATTAAAAATATGGGCGGAGAGTGGGCGGGCTTCAAAGCCATACTCCAATACAGCATGCCTCGCACATGCGCTGCCTATGCTCGACCTAAAAAGCTATATTGCTAAATTAAACACACCAAAAAGTACACAGTACTTTTCCTTATTTCAGTTTATTCTAAATCAGATTAAAAGTAGCTCAAAATATGTAGAAGCATGCTGATCACACTTCATTTAAGAAAAGCATATCAGCAGAAGGAAAAGCCAGCTCTTTTTTTGATGTTTAAACGACAGCTACAATTGTGGTCTGCGGCCTGCCTTTCACCTTGGCTACTGGCTCTGGTAACAGGCATAGTGATATTAAAACTAAACCATATAACGTATTACAGTTTAGACGTTATTTCATTCCCAAATTGAAGGTGACTAAAGAGGTCACAACTCTCCTATAGTTAGAAAATGAGAGACATGCTTTTATACAGGGATTGCTGTCTCCTGTGTGTTATAAATTCTTTCAGTAGGACAGTGATTTCTTTTGTTCACGTTGGGTGAATAGAGATGCCACAAAAAGACTATAATAAGAACATTCTCTATATGTTTTCATGCCGGTATTTCAGGCTTCCCTATATTGCATATTAAACATATAAAACATTCAAATAAATCAAGCAAATCATAGTTTATTGTTTCAGAATACATCATTGGTCTTCCTGATATAATACAGCAATTATAAACAAATTAGTAGACATTTATAGTGATTTAATGCAAGGCAAAACACGATTAGTATATTTTGCTACACTATCTATTAAGCCCTCATGGTTTCACTCGCTGTACCCCAGGTAATATAGTGTGTATTTCACCTGGCATGTGGGAGGTTTCCACTCACCTCTCAAGCAGAAGCTGCCTGATTTCCGACTCCACGACAGCAGGCGGCGGCAAGGAAGGTGTTGTAAATAACAGGAAACACCTCATAGAGCAAATGTAAAAAAATGTCCTGAATTGCAATGTGAAATATTTTGCTTGTGGGCTCGTGCCCCTTAAAATGGCGCGGTTCAGCCAATGATGTAAATACATGTAATGAAAGCATGCCAGGCATGGATGGGATGGCCCTTCAAGTCGAGATGGCATCAGTAAGGCGATGCCACCTTACATTTGTGTACCTTAAGGCAGTGGGCGGGATCGGAAGGGCGTGCCCCTACTTCTTTCATTTCACAGAGTCCGTTCCCCTACTTTCTCATTTTAAACATGCCTCCCGGGCGGCAGAAATCGCCAAGGCCGATAGTTAAGGCTGGGCTTTTGGGGATGGGCGGAACGGGCAGAGAAGAGAAGGAAAAGGACTCTATCTTTTCCTTCTTGCCCAGAGAAGACAAGGACAGTGTCCAGTTCTCCTGCCGCTGGCAGCTGCCCCCCCCCCCCCCTCTCTTTGTTCCCCCTCTTCCCTCTCTTTCTGTCTCGCTCCTCCTCATTTAGTGAAAACCGAGACTTCACGAAACAGGTATTACCTTCTCTTTCCTCCTTTCGTTTATTTGATCCCCTGTGAAATGGATCCAAAAAAGAAAAACACTTTTGCTGGAAACGTCGTCTTTTTCTGAAATTTTTCAATTTCTAAGTGCAGCCTCCGGGAGGAGAGGAATAAAACATTCAAAATATGAAAAATAACTAACTAACTAAAGCAAGACAGAGTGGTTGTAAGGTGGCCAGATAGATTTATTCACACCTAAACACATTACGCCACTTTACAGTGTTTGCCAGTGAAGTGCTACTTTTGTTTTCTCGTCTCTCTTTGAACAACATTGTTTTCCCTTGGTGGGAAAGTGCACTATTCCTGGAGATACTGCAATACCCGCTTGATGGGTGAATTGGAAAACAAAATGTGTACAGCGGCTGTGTGTTCACGAATGTAGTCTTTTAAACCATGCTGCTTACGTTTTGTAAGGATATAAGCAATGGGCATTGAAACGGGTTCCATCTGGGACCTTTAGTCATGGCCTTAACTTTTCAGGCAAAAGCCCTCACAAATTTCTGAATAATGAGTGTAAAAAAAAGGTAACCATGTTGTTCCTGCTTACATTTCACATGCTTTACTTAATCTTGCATTCCCTATGAGTGTTTGCTTTATCTAGGATGTTGTTCATTTTTTTTTAGGCAGTATATTGCTCTTGTCTTGTCTTGTGCGTAATTTGAATTGAGTCACATCCAGGTGTTTATAGCGGGTCAGTGCAGTGCAAATTTCTCTCAGTGGGGCAGTATGGTGTTCAGTGGGGGAGAGGATGTGGCACTATGGTCAGAGCTGCTGAATTTGGAACTGGGGAACCAGGTTCAGCCTTCATGACCAGTCCACCAGACCACTCCCCCTGATGGAGCACATTCCCATGCTAGACCTTAGAAGGCCCCGCAAGATCTTAAAAGCCCTGGTGTCTTAGCACCACCAGGTGGACCCTAGCAGTGGCAAGTGTGGGTTAACCTTTTTTTTTTTTTTTATTATGTTTTTATTGAAGTCCAGATTACAAACATTTTAAAACCCATAAATACATCCATAAAAAAGATATTAAAAATACGAGATCAATAAATAGCACCAATATATACTGAGAAGTCATGAACAATGAAAAAAAGACAAACAACCTCAAATCCTCACATTAAGCCTCTGAGCAAGCATAAAGCAGTATCCACTCCCAAGCATCAGTGTAGCCACCAGATCAATTCAACTCTCAAAAATTATTGTCCACTCTAGATAACACAAAGGATGATACAAAAAATCTTAATCAAAATAAGTTGCCCAGATTTTTTCGAACTTCTTGAGCCCCTCTACTCGTAAAGCGTAAGTTCGTTCACTCTTTTTAACAGATTTCATCTTTCGAGCCCATTCATAGACAGAGGGTATGAGATCTGTACGCCATTTTTGCAACAAAAGTGATCTGGCTACCGCCATTGCAATGTATAAAAATTTAACAAATTTATCAGGCAGGAGAAGGTCTGGATCGAAACCTAAGATTATTAACCGATTATTCAATCCTAACACAATACTGCATTCACATTCCAAATAACAAAAAATGTCTTTCCAAAACCTCTGAATCCTAGGACATTGCAAAATAATGTGTGACCAGTTGGCAGTGGGATGGTTAATACAGCGGAAGCACTGTGCCGATTGATTAATATACATTTTGGAAAGGAAAAGAGGAGTTCGATAAAGTTGCCATTTACTGAAGAACAACATCCTTCGCCAGTTCGCTCCTCTTAACGTGCTGAAATTAAGATTATTAATTACTGACCACATACTGGCTGAGATTTCTACTCCTTCATGTTTCATCCATTTTGCAATTGCCTTCTGCCCAAGATCGAGACCCTTAACTAAGGCTAAGCGTTTTTTCCATTCCCCAGGTTTTTTAACAACCATATCCTCTAAGAGTTCATGGACTATATGATGTTGATCGCAAATTTGGGTTAAGTCTAATTCACTGAGGAATTTGCTGAAAATGCTATATGACCGTAAAAGAAGAAAATCGTTAATAATCAATTGTGACATTTCCGCCATACTCAACCATCTACCATTCCTCAAAAAATCTGAGACTTTACGGAATCCAGCATTAGCCCACTTTAATGTGAGTTCTGAGGATTCTCTAATCCCCGACAATAACATAGGGCCAGATAACGAAGTTGAAGAATTGATTACAGGGATGGAATATCTTTTATAGAGGGCCTGACGTTTATTAAAAAACCATTGTAGGCACTTATACCGCACCAATTTAGGAGATTTAAAAATTGATAAAGGGGAGTGGATCTGACTTTCCTTACACATTAAATTCATAAAACTATTAATAAAAAGATTTGATTGTTGTTGAGGCTTAAATCTGGATATATATTGTGCAAAATACGCAAAATAGTAATCCCTGAGATTCGGAAGAGCTAAACCTCCCTGTTCCGACCCTTCGTATAAAGTGCTAAGTGCAATTCGCGGGGTTTTTTGCCCAGAGAAAAGTTGTAAACATAGACTCTATTCGGGAAAAAAAGAACCTAATAAGATACATGGAATGGCCGAAAAAGAAAGTTAAAAAGTGGAAGAACAGACATTTTAATCAGTGCAACCCTGCCCAAAATAGATAATGGAAGAGAATTCCAGCGTGAAAACAGATCCTTAATTTTTCATAGAAGCAGGACAAAATTTAAATGATATAAGTCAATTATGCGTTCTGAGAAATAGACCCCCAGATATCTCTTAGGTTTGGTGTTTAAGCAAGAGAGAATATCAGGGTGCAAATCCAAGCTCACTCCTCCACACTGTATAATTTCAGTTTTCTTTTTATTAATTCTATACCCACCTAAAGCTTCAAATTCCTCAAAAATCTTAAAGGTTTTTACCTGAACCTCTATCTCGGGCTTAATAATAAGCATAATATCGTCGGCGTATAATTTCAATTTCGCCATAGTTGGAATTGGAGGGCGGATATCAGCGCTGTTCCTAATTGCAATCGCCAATGGCTCAATAAAAAAAGCAAATAAAACTGGCGAGAGAGGACACCCCTGTCTGGTCCCCCGTTTTACCTTAACCTGGCCGGCCACCGAAGTATTAATAATTACATTAGCTTCAGCATTAAGATAAAGATTTTGGACCAGCCCCGTGATCTTGGAAGGTATACCAAAGTTTCGCAAGATAATAAACAGGGTCTCCCAGACAACAAGGTCAAATGCCTTCTCGGCATCTAAAAAAGGACTAATGCGGGTATCTTCTGGGTATCAAAATAATTCAATGCCTCCGTTAAATAATGTGTATTAGTACCCAGCTGCCTGCCAGCAATAAAACCATTTTGGTCCGGGTGAATAAAATGTGAGGCATACTGATTAAACCGATTAGCTAAAAGTTTCGTAACAATTTTGTAATCCGAATTAAATAACGTTATAGGACGATAAGAATTCGGATCTTCACTAACTTTTCCCTTTTTTTAAAAACTGACTGTTTCCTTGTCTAAAAGACTCTGGTATTGCCCCACCTTCTAACATTGAGTTTACCAACTGTAAAAAGAAATCCGCCACGGAATTATAAAAAACTTTAAAAAATTCCGCCGGAAAACCATCCGGATCGCAGGCCTTACCACTTGGTAAATTCTTAATCACCCCGTCCAGCTCATCTTTAGTAAAAGGTCTTGCCATAGTTGATTTCTCAATCTCTGAAAGTGTCGGAGATCCATTTTTCTGAAGAAAGCCAATCAAAGATGTAATATCGACAGTCTGTTGTTGACCATATATAGACCCATAATGCTGTAGCATTATTTCACTAATTTTCACTGGATCATCCGTGCAGGAAGCAGTTAAGGGGCATTTTAATGCGTTGATCTGATTAGAAGCAACCTGCTCCCTTGCCTGCCAGGCCAGGAACCTACCAGTAAAGTTGCTTTCTTCATATATTTTTGTCTATGATGTTGAAAAAAGATTCACTTTGAGTGTAATATCTTGCGGTAAGATCTCGTTTAGCCTGATCCAACTGGCGCTGGTTAAGAACAGTAGGATTATTAAGAAATGCAGAATAAGAACTTTGTACCTTCTGCTCCAAAACTCGCTTTTCAACCTTAACTTTCTTTATAATTTCAGCATCTTTTCCGATAATTAGCCCCCGAATAAAGGCCTTAAGTGTATCCCATATCACATTTAAGGGAGCAGAATCGTGGTTTCGTAAAAGGAATTCCCTGATCTCAATCTCAATGAAACCCACCCAGTCCTCCTCTAATAAATATTGCCTATTTAGCATCCATCTTTTAGGGGTCCTGGCACGTTCCCCAAGTTGTAAGTCAAGTACCAGCATAGCGTGGTCAGAGAATCCGTTCTGCAGGAATCTTTGCTGGCAGAAACTTAAACTCCGAGAAACCAAAAGAAATCGATGCGTGATGAGGTGTGGAATCTACCAGACAGACAAGTATAAACAATTTTAGTTGGGAAAGCCCTCCGCCATGGATCCAGTAGATCTAAAGTTACCCCATAATGTTGTATAGTTCTCAAAGTTTTGGGTTTCAATTGTTTTTTAGCCAACGCTGAGGAATCGATTCTAGGGTTCATTAAAACATTAAAATCTCCCCCAAAATCAGTTCCCCGGGTGTTTGAATTAGAGATTGAAAGAATTCCTCATATATCTTTGGATTGTCCTCTACAGGAGCATAAATACTGGCAAAAGTTATCGGTTTCTGTCCAGCAATACAAGTAACCCAACACCAACGACCATACTGATCTTTATCAAAGCTGACGACTTCTGCCTGAAATTTTTACTTAGAAATATTGCCGTCCCTCGAAGGGAGGCTGAGGATGAGGAAAATCCCCTATAGGCAGCCCACGACCTAAACATGGAAAAGTCTAACAGCTTCACTGCTGGTATGTGGGTTTCTTGTAATAAAATCACCGCTGGATTTTCTGTTTTAATCCACATTTCAATTGCCCACATTTTCTTTCTATTATTAAGACCATTGACGTTAAAAGAGACCACTTTCAAAATCTCCTGACTAGCCATAATAAATAAAAAACAAAAACTAACCACCTAAACGGCACCCCACGTATTAATTGAAAAAGCATTGATCTAAAAAATGGATGTATAAAGATTAGAAAAAATGGACTTCGTTTTCTGGCTATGCAGCCTTTATCACCCCAGTGACCCACACCCTCCCCTTTGAGAAAGTGGCTAGTCCCGCTGCCCACCTTCTCCCTACCCCCCCAAAAACTAATATTGGTGCCTTGAAATTGCACCTAAAGTGGCCTACCCCCCCCCTCCTAAAGCAAAAAAAAAAAAGAATCCCTAAACCTCCCAAAAAAAAATAGGAAACATAAAAACAACCGTGAAAAGCCAAAAATGTACAGAGAAGTAGCAGGATCTAGGTAGTGCTCTGCTTTTTCAAACAAGAAAAGACATTACTAAAGATAAGCAAACCCAAGTTATTTTCCAGCTGAAATAGCTTTAAGAAGTTCCTGCGCCTCTTCAATGCGTGTAAATAAGTGAAATTTCCCCTGCACAAGGACTTTGAGCTTGGATTGTTGAGCAATAGAGGCTTGTGCCCCTTGGGCCTTGAAAAGATACAATAGCTTAACAAACTCTTTGCGTCTTCTTGCCGCTTCCGCAGACATGTCGGAAAAATTCTGCATTTTGCGCCATTCTCAATCTCAAACTGTCTAGACAGAATTGCCTTGGACAAGATTTTTTCCTTTATACGAAAGTCTGCAAAATTGACCAGTATAGTGCGGGGAAACTTCAGGTTAGGGGGAAGATGCGCTGGAACCCGATGAGCTCTGGTTACAGTCAGATCACCCGTAAACTCTGGAATCACAACCTTCTTCAAAAAGGAATCGACCCAATTAAGTATATCCGTGCCTTCAATCCGCTCCGGAACACCAACTATACGAAGAATTGAGCGGCGTGAGAAATTTTCAAGTTCTTTGATCTTATTTTCCATTCTTATTTTCTCCCGGGAGGCTAAATCTACTTGCTGCAGAATACCATTCATTTGGTCCTCAACTAAAGAGATTCTTGCTTCAGCCTCCTGAATTCGAGTTGGAAGGCTGGCTACAGCTTCTTCTATCTTCTCCAAGCGTAGCTGTATCATTGCGATATCCGTTTGTTGTGTTTTTTTCATATCGCGAATTTCTTCGAGAATCATATTTAACATATTTTTAACATCCAGCTGATATGACATAGCCTTCTTATTCTCATCCTCAAGAACCAGATCACATTCTTTAATTCCAAATAGAGTCTCGTTATTATGTTCGGGCATCGAAGGACCCAGTGATTTAAACTTTCTTAAAGCTAAGGCCGAGGCTACTAACTGGTCTTGCCGATCTAACTGGCCTTGCTGCTCTTGTTGAACTGTCATAATTTCATTGGATTGAATTTGGATGGACATTTCACGAGAAGAGAGAAGAGAAGGCGGGGACTGAGGAAGCGGAGTCGCGACAGCCTTTGCCAGTATTAACGCAGTATTTTTAAGCTGTTCCAAATCAAGCGGATCTTCAACTTGTGCCTGTATTCCTTGAGTGTCCGGAGAAGAGACCCCTGGAGGAGAGGAGGATGCTGGACCTAGAGCTGTTACTGGCTCTAATGTTGCAGCTGACGTTATCGTATCTTCTAATATGTCTTGATTGTTCTGGGCTAAGAGAGTTCGGCTAAGCATATCTGAACATGGAGAGGTAACAGGAGGTAACATCTTTTTAGAAAAGAGAGGAAAGTCTCTGGCATTTTTTGCTCTTGATTTTTATAAAGTGCGCCACCTCCTGGTGAGCTAGCTAAGTTATTATCCCTTGGCTTAATTCCTGAAGCCTCTGTTAAACTAATCTCCCTCAGAGACAGATCATCGGCTTCAGAGCTTTGTGAACTGAAGGAGGACTCCGCATGACGCATTTACCTCCCACTTTAGTTACAGTCAAATTCAGCTTCCCTTTGGCAGTGCGTGCTTTAGCCTTGGCTATAATTGCAGCATCCACTTTCGCTGCAGCAGCGGCGAGTCTCAGCTGTTTCTTCATTATATGGTGCTTATCGAGACACCCCCGCTTAGAACACCAATGCCAAACCGCCCAAGCCTCTCGCCAGGTAATTTATGAGCACATCAAGACTCACCCTCCTGCCGTTCTCCAGCAACAGTCCCAGGTTCTGTCACGGTCTCTCTCTCCAATTGACTGACTAGCCAGAGTTTTTAGGCTTTCCAGAATTCTTAGGCTTCAGTTAATTGAAAACCCATGCAGCTCCGGTTCTCAGTTTTTCTGAATACTGAGCTTTTAACCCCCTTACAGAGTCTCTAGCAACAGCTATTACATCGAGTGGAATATAGCCGGATCCTCTACTCTCCTCCAGTCTCAGCTGAACAGCTGAACAAATAAACTGTGTCCCCCATAAATCGATTTCCAGCCGGCAGCGTCAGCGGGAGCAGTTCTCCGACTTAACCACGGGAAAACCGCAAAGCCTCAAAGCCGCCAAGAAATGCAGCCGCCGAAAATACAGCCGCCGCATCCGAGGGTGTGTACGCGGCGAAGTTCAACAACCGCGGCAATCCTTAGCATCCGTCCGTTCCCGCTCCTGCTTCACCAAACGCCATCATAGGAGGGGGAGGAGCATCACCTGAGGCTACGCGCTAGCGGGAGGCGCCATAGCCAAGTGTGGGTTAACCTTGAAGGCCTGTCCGCCACAATTCATTCTGAAGTTCACCTCCAGTCTTGCAGGCAGGCCTATGAAGCAGCACACCATAGAGTGACAGTGACTCTGTCACTGAGTTCACAGGACCCTTGAGCAGGGTGGCTCTAGGGCAGTGCGACTGCACTAGGCGCTGACCAGCCGCGGTCCGTGCAGGTAAAAGCGGTGGGGCAGAGGGGCCTGGTAAGGGGGGATTTCGAGGGACGATGCAGAGGGAAAATTAAATAATTAATTTTCCCTCGGCATCGCCCCTCGAAATCCCCCCTTACCCGGCCCCACCGCTGTTACCCGCGGCTGGCGCTGACTTCAGGTGGGGGCGTCTTGTTTGCAAGTATAATATGGTTTTAAAAGCACTTGCTGCCTCTTTCCTGGCCTCCAACTATTTTCGGCAACAATAAAAGTGTCATGATAACTTCAGTGATTCATGTTCTTAATAGAGAGAGATGGTGTTTTGTCTAGTGGACGTTTTCACTCATGGAAAGAAAGCGCAGAGGGTTAATGTGCCTGCTGCTAAGAACATGTACCATGCAGATCACAAAGTGCATATAATGTAAATAGGTCAGTGGGTTACTGCTTTTGTCAGAGAGACCCTATTGTTACTTGCAGTTAATAAGTAAAAATTCTAACATAGAACAGTGAGCTATTAACTGTCATGTAAGAGCAGCATGCAAACTGCAAGGTATAAATTAGAGCGTTATGGTTTTTTCCCCAGTCTTTGATTATCCTAATGTTGCAAAAAAGGGTTCATTTGGGTAGAAATCAATTCTGATTATTAAAGAGAACCTCCAACCATGGCATTTCTTTTTAAATTCAGAGTTTGTTTCTCCGGACCAATCACTATTAAACTATGCTGTCTACTAGTATGGTTGTCATGTGACTCCTACACCTTGTTGTCCTTTGTCTTATGTAACATTCCCTATACAGTGATTTACACACGTATGATTGATTGTCTCTGTGTAATATGTGTGATGTAAAGTGCTCTGACACCCTACACGGGTATTAGTCATGCTGTAAATTTTCTGATACTTTATTATTTTGACATTTTTTCACATGCTAACAGTCTCTGCAAAGATTTTTCCTTATTAGTACCAATGGAACATACAACTGCAGCAGTGAGAAAGGTGACCAGTCAACCTTTGCAAAGGGCCCTCCACTTCACAGCAGCCAAGTCACATTTTTTTGTTACTTTTGATCCGTTTGAGCTATGAACAATTTATTAGTTAAAATCGTCAGATTATGCAGAAGATGATGTATTATGTGGCAAATATGGCAGAGCCATAATTATGTGGAAAACATTTGCAAACTAGGATATTTTGCCATTCATGTTTGAACTGCTCTTGTGGAAAAAGGGAGGAGAAGTGCTGATGACAGAAACTCCATGGCTGGGAGACAAATGGCTTGCGATTCCACTTTTAAGGATATTTGGGACATTCTATAATTGGAAACGTATCCCACTTTGTGAATGTATTTTAATGTCAATAACTCATATTAAACCTTAAATAAACATGTGTATCCATAGGTTAAATTAAATAACGTAATAAGCTGTAACTGGTTAGTGAAATGGGAAACAAATACTAAAAATTGGGATATTTTGCTCTTTCTGCCACACCTCTGACTCCGCCCACTGACCCAATCCTCAGGTTATTCCCGCCCTCTGATTCTCCGCCCACAGTTCCCCTACTTTTTTTCCCCCACTTCATCCACTGCCTTAAGGAAACACCGAGCAGTCAGCAACTAGCTCTGCGAACCCTCCCAGGCGAGCAAGGGGAGAGTTTTTAACCCATCACAGAAGACATCCTTATTTGATGTACTCATAACAGTGATTTACAACGATGTGAAAGACCCACACATGAGCTTGGCATATCTAACTGGAAATGCATGAAAAGGAGTTGGATAAACAGATTACTGCTAGGAAAACCATTAGAAAGTCACCCGAGCATACCGTCAGTGTCTGAGCAGCATCCTGAAGCATGTGAAGCAGCAACGCTGGGATCTGGATAATTCATATCTGCTTCAGTATTGACTGAGGGCCTCCCTCAGACTCAAGTATAGATTGTGCAAGCATTGTCTGCGTACGTAATGTATGGCATGCACAGTCAGGCAATTAACGCTCGTTCTCCTAGGCCTACGTAAGCATTGTGTTTGTAGCACTAAAAATCTACTGAGAACTAAAAAAGATTTCTTCTTATTTGCAATGCAATAGGTCTCACATTAATCTAAATGTGAGCTATTGGCGTTGCAGATGCTAGTAGTTATTTTCTGTTTCAAATTATGCCAGCAGTAGCATAATAAGCAAAGACATTTCTTTCACGAAGGAAAGGGTGCAGTACCACAGGCTGTTAAAGAAATTCTAGGGACACCTATTAACAGCCTGTGGTACTGCACTCTTTCCTTCATTAAACAAATTTCTTTACTAGGTGTCACCTAGTAACAGCCTGTTGTACTGCGCGCTTTCCTTCGTGAAAGGAATTTCTTTTCTAGGCAAACATGTTCCAATAGAAACTACACAGGGGCAAATTACAATGGAGAAATTTTAATAACCAATGCAAGAATGCCTTCATGTTTTTTCTAGCTTTGGTTATTAACATTTCTTCATTGTAATTTGCCCGTGTGTAGTTCCTAACGGAACGTGTTTGCATAACAAGCAAATATATATAATATTGTACTGTCCCTAGAGGGAGAGGATGTGGCTCAGCTGTCACAGCTGCAGACTCAGGAGCTGGAGACCAGAGTTCGAGGCTCAGCGTTCTGTGATTCTTAGCAAATCCCTTAATCTACTAATTTAAATACACAAATCAGGGGATCTACTAATTTAAATTTTAAAAAAACAGCGATCTCCGAGTGTTGGGGTAAGGAGAGAGAGAGAGAAAGTAAATAAACAAGCAGTGACGGAAGAATCAATTAAAAAAAAAAGTTCTTCCAAACAGGAGATAAAGAAGGCATGCGAATGTACACCGTACTTTACCGGTGCTCCTCAGCTGAAAGGAAGGCTGAAAGGAAGTGAGGTATTGGCTGGCAGAACAAAAGAGGAGGCGGCAAAGAAGAATGATGCTGGAATGAGCCAACAGTAAGCAGGAGGTAGGAATAGAGTGCTTTTATTCAGGACAGCAGTTCTTGCAGACAGCGCATGCGCTGATGCTCGACCTGATAAGGACATCTGCTTGAACAGACATCTGTTTTCTTGGGACACCTTAATGAGTCATTTACGTTAATCTGTGTAATGTCGTATGTATTTATTATATTTTTGTCTTGATATTTGTCATTTCTGTACTTTCCATTTCGTTATTGTATATGTCACGTAACAGTCCTGTGTGGTTCTGTGATATGTTATTATCTGCATTACTTCACGATATATGATTGGTAATATGCCCTGTCTTAAAATCTCTTCTGTGGTGTTGTATATTATTTTGTTTCAACTATTGCACAATTTATTTGTCAATCCCTAGTAACATATGGGACTAAATAATGTTTTGTAGAAGAAATATTGCTTCCCCCACAGAACAGATTTTATTTATTTGAGTTTTATATAGCGCTGGCTAGACCCGGAGGTATTAGAGCGCTTTACATGAGGTTCCACATTATTACAAAGTTACATCAGTTACAAGTTACATCTGTTGCTAGAAACATTTAAAGAGCATAGAGACGAGATAAGTGGAGAGTAGAATGGTAAGGGGGGTAAGGAAGAAGGGTAAGAGGGAGATAAGGCGGAGAGACAAAGGAAAGTCTGCCCAAAGTCCGGCTGGGTAGGTGACGGCCGAGGGGGAAGTCAACAGCCCATCTCCTCTATAGCTAGCAAGGTAGCTCCACCGGGCCTTGGCCAAAATGCTAGGTCTCAA
Source organism: Calotriton arnoldi (assembly GCA_963921515.1). NCBI lineage: Eukaryota > Metazoa > Chordata > Amphibia > Caudata > Salamandridae > Calotriton > Calotriton arnoldi. The sequence goes on from CAWUFW010013210.1 coordinate 255,531, forward strand.
CGGTCGGTGGCAAGATCATAGGTTCAGTGTCTTGTTGGGTGAGCCGGATGGGGGATATACTTGAGGTCTGGACGATGTCAAATTTTTGTCCAAGAGTAGTAGCTCATCGTGGTAAAGGACCACTGTGGCGGCCATCTCGTGGTCATGCAAGAGGTTCTGCCCCTGGTGTTCCATTGGTGATTTTTATCTTTCCCCTTTGTATTCTCAGGGGCCTCAAGGGTAATTCGCACCGTTCTTTAGGTGTCTCCTGGGTTGTCTCAGTAGGATATTCCTCCTTGCTGCCTATTAGCCGCCTTTTTAGGGTCAGGGGTGCAGGAAGAGTACTTATGGTGCCTTCGGCAGGGGCCAGGAGGGAGGTTGTCTCACCGCTTTTAGGAGGTTTGTCATGGCGCCTGAGACCATACAGGCAGAATCTCCAGGGGCCGGGACTTAGAAGGAAGCCCCGGACACACGCGGGCATCCAGCACTGTGGAGCCGATGGGGGAGGGGCCCGACCGTGTGGTCTGTATGGAACAAAGTTTGCTGCACACTTTCACTGGCGGGGGCCGGGCCTCCCTCCCTCTCTCACCTGATTGTACCGTGGGGACCCTCGATGTTCCAGAAGGGGAGCCTCACTCAACTGGACCTGAGGGGCCGTGGGGCCGCGAAAGTCTCGGCAGCTGCATCCGGCCGGCATCCCCACTAGCTCCGGTACTCACGCCCCGTGGCTCGCTGACTCACCGGGTGCCGGAGCAAGCTGTCTCTGCCCGCAGGAGGCTCGTCTGCTCTCGTTTGTCCAGGGGTCCACAGCTCACGCCAGCTCACTTTGATTGGCGATTCCGCTATCAAGTATTGCAGTGGGGCACCAGCGCTCGCAGCAGCGGTCCGCTTGGGCGCCACTCCCTATGCCGCGAGGAGCGGGCCGCCATCTTGTTCTGCAGGGTGAGACCCACAGTGTTGGTGGGTGATGGCCTTTCTCACCGGTGCGAGGACTCCCAATATCCAAATCGCGGCTGCCGGTCGCCGGGCCATTCAGATGGCTGTCCCCTTCGTCCGAAGCCTTCACGCCTCGGGGTAATCAGCCAGCTCAACTCCTCAACAGCAGGCAGCTCCACCGAGGCATCTTGTGTGCCGGGCCCCGGGGATCTCAGCAACCAAAAACGGGCTTCCAGGGGCAGTTAGAGCCGCCGTTTTCAACCCTGCTGCTGATCCGAGTATTCCGATCTCGGAAACCTACCTTTTTGAGAGGGTTGGATGCGACGGAGTGCCGCTCTGTTGCGAAGTGCGCGGGGTCAATACGGAGCATCAGCTCCAGGCGGCCATTACGGCCGCTGGCTCCTCCTCCAGATTGTTGTTAAACACAAGAAGAGGCAAGACCATGCATTCCAGGGGCAAATGATGACAAAGAATATGAGACAGCCGATGGAGCGAGCAAATGGGAAGCCTGTGGGTGGGCTGAAGCCCACAGATTAAACACAGCGCATGCGCTGTCTAGCCGAGACCTAAAAAGCAGATAAATTGGCCAAATATAGTGCAAACAACATGGGCACCAAATCACAATCCTGCAGAAGGCCATTATGTATTGGAATTTGGAGAGGGTCCTATTGGTATCCAGTTCCTCCCATGCTTAATTCTCATGATGTAATTCTTTCAACATTGCAAGGAGACACGTTGAAATGCCCATCCCTATCAGTTTTGCCAAAGCATGTTCCGATTCACTAAATCCTAATCTGAGCGAAAATCAACAAAACAGGTTACCTCTAGTTTCTAATGATATTTGGCCCATGTCCCAAAGGCTAAAACAATGATCTATATTGGAATGTTCATCCTTAAACCTCCCTTATTCAATTGGAATTAGGCTGTCATCCTCAATCCAATCCTTCAAATAAAGGAGGATTTGTTTGGCAAATATCTTGGCCTCACCAAAGGGGATGATGGACGGAGCGTTAGAGCAAATCAAACACTCACCCCCAGTCAACTGATCTGTGTTTAATCCATCATCATTCTTTAGCTCACTCCACCACCCCAGTTAAGACATGGCCATATGCAAATCAGTCTGACCCTGTGCCTCATGGGAACAGACCAGCCCGAACTGCCAAGCTATGTCTTCCCTGGACCAGAAACAAGCATCCTGGGACCGGTTTCGGGTTCAAAACCCTCATCAGCCAGGCTATCTTGAATCCAGTGGCAAAGTGAGCAAGGGACCCACGTCTGGGCATACCCTGCCAACTTAGGGCGAACAAAGCGATACCAAAGGGGATGATGGACGGAGCGTTAGAGCAAATCAAACACTCACCCCCAGTCAACTGATCTGGGTTTAATCCATCATCATTCTTTAGCTCACTCCACCACCCCAGTTCAGACATGGCCATATGCAAATCAGTCTGACCCTGTGCCTCATGGGAACAGTCCAGCCCGAACTGCCAAGCTATGTCTTCCCTGGACCAGAAACAAGCATCCTGGGACCGGTTTCGGGTTCAAAACCCTCATCAGCCAGGCTATCTTGAATCCAGTGGCAAAGTGAGCAAGGGACCCACGTCTGGGCATACCCTGCCAACTTAGGGCGAACAAGCGATACCAAAGGGGATGATGGACGGAGCGTTAGAGCAAATCAAACACTCACCCCCAGTCAACTGATCTGGGTTTAATCCATCATCATTCTTTAGCTCACTCCACCACCCCAGTTCAGACATGGCCATATGCAAATCAGTCTGACCCTGTGCCTCATGGGAACAGTCCAGCCCGAACTGCCAAGCTATGTCTTCCCTGGACCAGAAACAAGCATCCTGGGACCGGTTTCGGGTTCAAAACCCTCATCAGCCAGGCTATCTTGAATCCAGTGGCAAAGTGAGCAAGGGACCCACGTCTGGGCATACCCTGCCAACTTAGAGGCGAACAAGCGATACCAAAGGGGATGATGGACGGAGCGTTAGAGCAAATCAAACACTCACCCCCAGTCAACTGATCTGGGTTTAATCCATCATCATTCTTTAGCTCACTACACCACCCCAGTTCAGACATGGCCATATGCAAATCAGTCTGACCCTGTGCCTCATGGGAACAGTCCAGCCCGAACTGCCAAGCTATGTCTTCCCTGGACCAGAAACAAGCATCCTGGGACCGGTTTCGGGTTCAAAACCCTCATCAGCCAGGCTATCTTGAATCCAGTGGCAAAGTGAGCAAGGGACCCACGTCTGGGCATACCCTGCCAACTTAGGGCGAACAAAGCGATACCAAAGGGGATGATGGACGGAGCGTTAGAGCAAATCTAACACTCACCCCCAGTCAACTGATCTGGGTTTAATCCATCATCATTCTTTAGCTCACTCCACCACCCCAGTTCAGACATGGCCATATGCAAATCAGTCTGACCCTGTGCCTCATGGGAACAGTCCAGCCCGAACTGCCAAGCTATGTCTTCCCTGGACCAGAAACAAGCATCCTGGGACTGGTTTCGGGTTCAAAACCCTCATCAGCCAGGCTATCTTGAATCCAGTGGCAAAGTGTTGCAAATGGCCATGTCTGACTTGGGGTGGTGGAGTGAGCTAAAGAATGATGATGGATTAAACCCAGATCAGTTGACTGGGGGTGAGTGTTTGATTTGCTCAAACGCTCCGTCCATCGTCCCCTTAGTATCGCTTTGTTCGCCTAAGCTGGCAGGGTATGCCCAGACGTGGGTCCCTTGCTCACTTTGCCACTGGATTCAAGCTAGCCTGGCTGATGACGGCTGAATGGCCAGAAACCGGTCCCAGGATGACATGGCTTGGCAGTTCGGGCTGGACTGTTCCCATGAGGCACAGGGTCAGACTGATTTGCATATGGCCATGTCTGAACTGGGGTGGTGGAGTGAGCTAAGAATGATGATGGATTAAACCCAGATCAGTTGACTGAGGGTGAGTGTTTGATTTGCTCAAACGCTCCGTCCATCGTCCCCTTTGGTATCAGCTTGTTCGCCCTAAGTTGGCAGGGTATGCCCAGACGTGGGTCCCTTGCTCACTTTGCCACTGGATTCAAGCTAGCCTGGCTGATGGCGGCTGAATGGCCAGAAACCGGTCCCAGGATGCTTGTTTCCGGTCCAGGGATGACATGGCTTGGCAGTTTGGGCTGGACTGTTCCCATGAGGCACAGGGTCAGACTGATTTGCATATGGCCATGTCTGAACTGGGGTGGTGGAGTGAGCTAAAGAATGATGATGGATTAAACCCAGATTAGTTGACTGGGGGTGAGTGTTTGATTTGCTCAAACGCTCCGTCCATCGTCCCCTTTGGTATCGCTTGTTCGCCCTAAGTTGGCAGGGTATGCTCAGACGTGGGTCCCTTGCTCACTTTGCCACTGGATTCAAGCTAGCCTGGCTGATGGCGGCTGAATGGCCAGAAACCGGTCCCAGGATGCTTGTTTCCGGTCCAGGGATGACATGGCTTGGCAGTTCGGGCTGGACTGTTCCCATGAGGCACAGGGTCAGACTGATTTGCATATGGCCATGTCTGAACTGGGGTGGTGGAGTGAGCTAAAGAATGATGATGGATTAAACCCAGATCAGTTGACTGGGGGTGAGTGTTTGATTTGCTCAAACGCTCCGTCCATCGTCCCCTTTGGTATCGCAAATATCTTGGCCTCTACATCGATAATACTAATTTGACAATTTTTGGGGCTAAATGAATCATTTTTATTAAACACTGGTTTAATTATAGTGCCTTTCCAACTCTCAGGAAATTTCCCCTCCTTCAGAAAACCAGTAAAGGTAATATGAAAAAAACTGGCCCACCTATCTGAGTTGGATTTAACTATAATTGCCTGATTGTTGTACGGACCACCGCATCTATAGTCAAATTTATACCTATTATCATATTTGTTTTCACAAGGAGGTATAATATAAAAGATCTTTGTCTGGCTCAACCATATCTCCAATAAATACCTCTTTTTTGGCCAATGACAACTCCATCAAAATATCAACCTAGGCTTCTTCCAGGATTTTGAGACTCAGAACATTTTGACTTTTATTCCCTCCTTCCTTGACCAGTTCCCAAAGTGTCTTCATTTCCTTTGAAGATATTACAGACAGCATTCTATCCCAATTTGCTCTGTGGGGCTCCCTCTTCCTTTCTTTAATTAATTTAGCATATGCTGCTTTTCTTTTCTAAATTTCTTCAAATTTCCTAAATATTTTTCAGATCTCGACTTTGCAAATCGAACCAGCCTATACTCTGCATCTTATAGTCAGTTGGTCTCAAGTATAGTGATTTCCCCTTTAAAGAGACCACCAGGCATTCAGCCACCTTGGTTATTACCTTATTATACTAATCCAGTATATCTTTACTTTCAGGATTAATATTTCCTGCATTAACAGCCAATTACAAATTAGCTAATAGAGCTAGATGCGATTCATTCATATAGGTAGTCAACCTTCTTGGATATTCAATTCCTAGGGGCAACACTTGATCCCTATTCAAGATACCAAATTGTAACCTTTTATATAAAGGCAAGTGCTCACTCCCTCCTAGCTGCAAAATCTGGATATTATTACAAAGATCATAAAACCATAACTGAATAAAAATATAATCAATAGGTTCTTGCAAAATTCCTGCGGGGAAGGATTTACTGGCTGGTATATCAGCTAAGGATTTACCATTTAAACAAATGAATTCCTTTTCCGCTGAAACTTGTTGCATCTTTGTGGTGGCTTTCCGCAAGGAAAACTTTGGAAATTTGGCCCTTGGTATATTGTATGCCTCTAATATGCATTTAAATCAAGTCAGGAAAGAAATAGATCAGGCAGATATGTTAAGGTCTCCCATTATCATGACCAGGACATGATTGCTAATCGCGCATAAATTACTGATATCATCCCAGAACCGTGACACCTGCTCTTTGCTTGATTGCTTATTGACCCAGTCTCCATATACTTTGCCTACCAATAAACAATTGTGTTTGACAGTATTAGCGTGAAGAGATATCATTGTCGCTTGCAGCCATTCACATTTTTTTTACACTTGAAATTTGATTTTTTTATAGAAACTAATGTTAATAGGTCCCCTGTTGGACGGCCTGGGCTTTTATGTTGTGTCTCACAGCTATTTTTCAAGAAACCATTAAAAGGAGTGTTACCAGATAGCCAGGTCTCCTGTAAGCAAATTACAATATTTTCTTGTAACATTTTGTTAAACTATAGTAGAAAGTGAGATGCAATAACAATAGTAGTGTTTTAGAATTTTTTTGACAGTTGTATATCAATCTTTACCTTTATACGATGTATTTTTTCTTAAATATTTACAGCCTTGACAAAGATAATTTTCTAGAAACTCGTGTTGGCTGTGGCTGTTAGATTAAAAAGAATCCCTAATGAAGAAATGTGTAAGAAAAGGATTTGGGCTATAGTTGATTTATGAATATGAACTAAACCATATCAGTTGGCATCATAAGAACTTTTTCTTTTATGATAATAACGAGTTGCTCTACCTCCAGGGAAGCTGATTTACAATTACTAATGTACCAGTGGGGACTCGTATTGCAGTAATCGGCATTGGGCTATGCATCTCTATACCCAACCCTCTTGTGACACTGAAATACGTTACTTTAACTCTTGAACCGTGGGCTTTGTAACATTCTTTTAAAACACTCCTTATTCTTTGCAGACATAACTTCAAAGAGAAATATGCAAATACTGCCAGGCTTGAGCACAAAATGTTTGTGTGCCATAACCTGTAACTACTGAAGAAGAAGTTATTTCTACATTTGTTCTGCTAATTTTACAACACACCTAGTTTAATTTATGCACTTGCGCTTGTACATACTATTGTACATGTGTATATGTACTTACTTTTAAATGCATCACACACTTTGCTTTACACCTCTTACAAAATGTCCACCACACTGCCATTGCTTGGACTCCCATTTTTTGTTCCTGTCTGGCTAAATGAAGTCCACCTTCACACTATCCCGTCGGCGGTCAAATAGCGCGTATTCGTTGCTATTTAACCTGCCGCCAGATAAGCAGTGAAGTTTCAGATATCCAGCTGGCCTCTAGGTAAATAACAGAGACTGTGTATTATTTTGCCTCCTGCTGGGTAAAAAGCAGAGATTATGTACTATTTGTGTGGCGGCCTGATAATTAGCCAACTCTATGAGCTTGGTCGTCAAGATAGCTAGAGATCAGAATTTCTAGATTGCACAATCCCGTCAAAGAAATGACCAGGATTCCTTAAGCCCGTATTTTCTAATACATCTAAAATACAATGCACAGGTCCCAGGAGCCAGGTAGTTTTGAAATCCAAATTCCTACGTCTGACACTGGTAATTACACAGTATAGACCACTAAGCAGTGATTAATATTCCTAACGTCCATGGATCCAAGAGCCAACAGCATAGTGCTCACAGGAACAATATGCACTCGTTAACTGTGACAACCTTTGATAGCCACCAAATGAAAAACAACTCAATTTCATGATATGAATATTACAATTGTACTGTGTATCTGCAGACAGCTTAAGAGTAGTAACTGTAACGAGTCTTTATCTGTCCACACAGGAGGTAGAAGATGTCTGCACAGCGCATGCTGTATGAAGATGGCTTCCAGAGGACATAATTCCTTGTGAGGTGACACATCTGACACAGAGACATGGCATTTGCATAAAAATATCTACAGGTCTACACGAAAACTGCAGCAGCATGGCCAAATTAGAGACAGGTAGGAACATGCAGCCTTCATACCTTCAGCTTTAATGTATGAGCTCACCACATTTCTCTATAATGTCCATATAATAATATATACACTGCACAGACTTGGTTATTCCTTAACGCTGCTCCATGCCAAACCCTCCCAAGAACCACAAACTCCATTATCTGCAGAAAGTCCCTTGAAACTATACAATAGTCACCTTGAAGCTCACAGGCCTGACACCATGAACCTTCGTCTGAAGGGTACACTTGCAAACCCTGGATTTCAGTGCAAGGGAAAGACCTACTGAGACCATGAAGTGCAACATGTCTGGTACACAGCCCTGACTCTTGCAGTACAATGTATGTGTGGTACACTGCCCTGACGCCTGCAGTACAATGTAGGTGTGGTACACTGCCCTGAAAGTCTGCAGGAGTAATGTGAGGTGCACAGCCTGAGAATATGGAATGTGGGTAATTGGATACACCTAACTGAGAGACTGTAACCGGGTGTATGGGGTACACTCCACTGAGACTCTATAGAGAGGTGTATGAGGTCTTCTATTGTGTGGCTAGTTATGAAGTGCTTTTCATACCCATTATGAGGCTGAAAGTGCTTTCGGATTGTTGAATAAATAGCTACACCGTATACATCATTTGTGTAGAGCAGGGGTCTTCAAACATTTTAATGCTGCGCCCTCCCCTCCCCCCGCAGTATAGAAGTAAAGTTCATCGACCCCCTTAGATATTTCACAATTATTCTATTAAACTGGCAATGTTGAAATATGTCTCGACTTATTTAAACACGAGACACATTTAAATATTGCAGTTAAATCCTGTTACCATTTTTCCCAGCTAGGATATCAATGATAAAGTAACCTAGTGATGGCCCATTACAGAGTGGCTAACTGCCTCTCATTTTTCCCCACCACTTAAAAGAAAGCACTGCTATCAGCATAACGCTTCGTTTGGCCAGAGTCTGGTGCCCCCCTGGGATCACTTGAGGCCCCCCTAGGGGGGCCCGCCCCCCAGTTTGAAGACCCCTGGTGTAGAGCTTTGTAGCCCCAAGAGGTGCACCCTGACTCGCGGGATCCTGGGTACTCTTCGGGTATATGGTCGAATGGGTGTTGACGGCAATCAGATCTATGTGGGAAAAGATGGGCACTGTGCGGTTTGTGAAGACGTAGAGGTGTAGAGTGAGCTTCACTGATTATGAGCATAAGTGTTGCAGAGGAGTGGAAGGATAGACACAACAGTGCATGTGGCGTCTTACCATTTTTGTGTAGTGATTGCTAGTGTCGTTTGCTAAATCTGTATGTTCTACAGGTTGAGCTATACGCAGGGTTGCACGTAATTGTGGGAATAAGAGCCTGAATCAATGCTGATCTAATAGCTGGTATTATGACAAGCACTATCACAAGAGTTAGAGTCCCTATTTAGTATTGGCAGAAACTATCATTGATGATCATGGAAGAAGAGCCATTTCCAAGATGATTGTTCTTCCTCAACTGCTTTATTAGTTTGCGACATTACAGATCAGGAACTTTGTTAGTATGTTTAGAAGACTTAATGACCTGCTGGTCGAGCTTGTGTGGTGGTGGTAGGCATAAATGTGCACTGAAAATACCGCAGCTCCCAGCGAGGGAGGGAGGGTGGTCCGGGGGCACCGGAGATGGAACTCTACTAGCTGGCGGCTCAGTTATGGTGGGTGGCCAGGTGGGTCCAGAGGCGGCGGGAGCGGAATTAAATTATGCAATGATGGGACGGAATGAACAAGATCCCCTTGGCTGCTTGATAGATACAGTAAATATACCAGATTAATTCTAGTTGCAAGACACTGTATAGACAGAATGCTAGTACGCACTAAGACTATAACACCAATTGCTCCAAATATGTCTATTTGGACATTACCAGCTTTTCACGTATTGATGTGCCAGATAAAGATGAGTGCCTGGGATGCAGCTGATATAACATCCATTGGAGACCTGCTTGAAGAAGCAACGTTCTGCATATTTCAGGAACTTAGGCACTCATATAAACTAAAGGTGGGGCAATTTCTGCCCTTTAATAATGTGCTTCATACAAAACAGACTGTTGGTGGCTTCAGACTGGACCCTCCGACCACTCGCATTGCATTTACGACATTTATAGGACTGAGTAACTCACTTAGGGCAGTATTTCAAATATATCAAGTATTAATAGACATGACAAAAATAAAATTGTCATTGTTAAGAGAGGTGTGGTTAGAAGATCTGAGCGGGTGGTGGCATACCCGCAAACTGTGGCATGAAATGCTTGTTTTAGGTTGGGTTATTGTAGGTTCATATTTTACACCGCACGTGCCTGGGGCCTGGCTGACTCCATTGAATGTTTCCTGCTGTTATCTGATCAATTCCCTAGATGCAGAGCAAATGAAGTCGACCTCCTATATATGTTCTGGTGTTGCCCGATGCTGTTTCCCTACTTGGATGGGATTTAAGACTGTTTAGAGCAAGTTGAAGGCCTGCAATTGGATTTGGGCCAGCATGCCTCCCTTCTGGGATAGTTACACTGGTCAGGATCACGAAAGGTGGCATGCCACTAAAGGATCTTGCTATGCTTCTGGCTAAATGGCAGATAGCAATGCGTGGATAGAGCGTAAGAGCTCCATCGCCGGAGGAATGGGAAAAAGAACTGTGCAAGGGGGTGGGAGCTGAAACTTAAACAATGACATGTTTGGCATGTGTGGCACTATGCAACAAAGTATCAGAGAGAGTGGGATGTTATCTCGATTCATTTGTCCACTAGAAATTATGAAAGACCGCAACCTTTGATTTTTACCTTTAAATGAGTAATGATTGTGGGAGCCAAAGAGCACCAAACAAGATGGCGGGTTTTAGAGTTTGCTCCGACGGCCGCACCTCATATCCATTAACACCATGTATTAAAGCAACCCATCTAACCATGATAGGACAATTTACTACTAATGCATGATCTGCAAAGAGAGATGAAGCCCATTCTGTGTCTGGTAGGTGTTGCGGGAGCATTTTCTTGAAGGAAGGTCTGCCCACTCCGTGGCTGATCGCCGTACTGGACCTCTTCCTGAGGGACAGAAGAGGAGTGAGCTTGCCAGGCGTACAGCGGCATGAGCGGGGGCAGCGGAGTGACCGCACCCACTCTAAGAACAATGCAGGAGACGAGGGGCCTGCTGCTGCCTAGGGATCGGAGTGGAGTGTGGGCTTGGAGCTCTGCAGGGTGAAAGCCGAGTTTGCCACGGCCTGGCTGGGTGTTGGGCCTTTCTCCTCGGCAGAGGAGTGGGCTCTGGAGGGCCCGTCGACTCCGAGCTAGAGGTGGTGAGCGCAGCACAGCAGGGGCATATGCAGATGGCCAAACCACAGGGCCACATTTTTTTTTAAAACAGCATGATAAACACAAGATTCTGGCACTGTAATGGGACTATAGGGAGCAGATTGGGTACCCCTGGGTGAACGTGCCCTTCACCTTGATACCTAATAAATGCACTAGAGAACTTAACAGCTACTGTTGGGCGGCATTGGGCTGATTAGAGACTCTGACTTTGCCTGCACAAAATAAACATTAAACTAACTGGGACTGGACGGACACTGCACGGGGATTGAATCGCTGTACCTGGATCGCCAGACTGGGTGCTAGCCATTCCTGATGGGATTTGTGTGTGCGTGCCTGGCCTACTGTGTCTCTTAATCTCATACTGGGTGTGGGATGACAATCAAGGGCACTTGTTATTTACTTGTATTAATTGATGACTTTGTGTTGACATAAAAAAGAGAAGGAATAACTCATTGAAGCATTTCAAGGAAGTGTACATTGATTGTTGTGTTAACACTCAAACTGTAACATTGATTGCTTTATGACCATTGGCCACAGTGCAATTCAAAACTACTAAACAAGGGCAAAGCAGACCCCCTCCAAACTGGCCTTATGTTCGAATAGCAGAGAGATGCTAAACAGCCAGAGATGGAAAGAGCACAACAAAATCATAACCCTGAGTCAAAGGGAGCTGACTCCTGGTTGGCTACAGAGGTAAAGACATTTCTTCTGGAGATGAAATCCATCCACGTCGTCTAGATGATATAAAAGAGACTCGACAAACGGCATAAGCTAATTGACACGAAAGAGAGTAGAATCACAGACATTGAATTAGACATTAGTGTGCAGGCTAAGAGAGTTAAGGAAATGGTAAGTGAGATATAAAAAATCAAGTTCAAGAACGAGGCATGATCACAGAGGAGCAACTTCAGAATCACAGGAGTGGCTGAATCCACAGCGATGAAACGCAGTGAGGACTAAGTTGAAAAAATGCTAATAATTTTTGGGTGGTGACAAAGCTCTCACGGATGCTAGTAGTGGGAAGAACTCGCCGCTCCCTAGTCCTGCAAGGCTGCTTTTTTCATTACAAGGAAAAGATGCAAACACATTTCTAAATAGACACCTTATATTGTGGAATTCTCCTGCTTCTGGCAGCCCAGCGGCAGAAGCTCTCCTCAGAGATGTGGAGTGAGTCACCAGGAGAATAGTAGCCACAGTCTAACCATGGAACCAACAGCTATTACAGCAAATACACTTGTAAATCATGGAACGATTAGACATTGCTGGGAGACTTAAAGAGCGCATCTACAGAGAAACAGCAGGAGACTATGGACTCAGTAGTGGCTTCTTGCCTGATTATAATGATGGTTATCTCACTCAAGGTGTGCTAGTTATATCACATACAGTAGGTCGATAATGATGTGTTTTTACTTGCCACTCTGGCCTCCCCAGGATATTTGCTAGTCTGGAACCTTGTTCACTGAAAATGCTATATTTCTTTTTGATCTGATGGTTTACTCAGTTAAAATTATAGGGTGCTTTGCTTTTCCTCCAAACCGCTCAAACAATTTAACATACTATTGGTGGGCCCTCTGCTTTTTCTCATCGTATTCAACATATTTTTTGGTGATTGCTATTTTGAGCGTGTTATTAAGACACCTCAGCACTCACATGTATGAGAAAGGCTGCTATCTGATTGCACTGGATATTCTGCACTATACACATATTACACTGCTAAATGTTATGCCCCTAAGCAGGACTGCCCTGAATTTTTTGATCAAATAATGGCAAAACTTAATGTTTCTCAATGCACAAATGATTATGCGGGGAGGTGATCACAATTTGATTCTCAACCTGGAAGTACACCATGGTTGAGGCCACCAGAAGGCAAGGGAAGGGATACACTGCTTAATATTATGCAAGTAACACAAACTATTTGACTTATGGAAAGTTAGGCACTCACGAGAGTGTGAATTTAATTTCCATTCCACTGTCCATGGCCCCTTATCATAAAATGATTTCTGGCTAGGCACTACATATTATAACGGGATGGACCAAAACCATTCTCCCTCTCTCTTAGACGTTATCAGACCACACCCCGGTTGTCCTTATGTAAGCTATCCCTAGTGAATGGCACCCACAGTTTGTCTAAACACTACAGCTGTCTTGCCTCTTGGATCCTGTGTTCAAGGAGGAAATAAGAGAATCGATTAAAAACATTATTTTGAAATTAAGAGGATCTGTTCACTATTCTGCACTAATGCGGGAGGCCTTTAAGCCAGTAATGCGAGGTGAACGCATCTCCAAGGGATATGGGATCCTAAAATCCATATCATCCTGACATGTGAGACTAGAAGGAGAAATGTGTGATCAAGAAAAAAAACTTGGTGACTCACCTGACCACGCAACATTACCCTGGGGTCAATCTGCAGCAAGTTAGAGGAGCTTAAAGATGAAGCAGGCAGGGATATTAAATTAATGAGTAAGTAGAGCACAACCAGAGGTTATGGAGAGGGGGAATGGGCAGGGCATCCATTTTGCCTCGATCAAACAATGTAGTGGAGATTACTTGCAGGGAAGGAGATGTAATATTTAATTCAAGAGGTATACTGGACGTCTTCACTAACTTTTCCACAACACTATACATCTCCCGATCTACTGGATAAGCAATAGAAACACATACATTCCTAAATAGAGCTAAACTGATGTGGCTTGAGCTAGGGGAATGTAAACCATTATTCCAACCGATAATATTTTAAGAAATGAAATATGTAATTAAACATATGAAGAATGGTAGCGCTGCGGGGGCGAAGGCCTTCCTGTTGAATTTTGTAAGGAATCCATTGAAGAGCTAGTCCCCATTTTACTGGAAGTGAATGAGGTAGCCTAGCAGATGGGGAAGCTCCCATACTCAATGAGAGACGTTATTGTGATAACGTTACTAAAACCGACAAGCCACCAAACATTGTGACTCATACGGACCCCTAGCTCTCATCAACGTGGATAGTAAAACCATGACTAAAATACTTGCTTATAGATTGCACCCCCTGCTGCCCCCTTTAATCAGTCTGAGTTCATCTTGGGAAGATCCACAGCAGATAATTTGGGTATGCTTTTCATCCTCACTTACCAGATAGACCCAGATATAGAGGTGGTGACCACTTGCCTAGATGCTGCCAAAGCCTATTTTGTTTGCCCTGGTCATTGAAACGCTGGTGTGTATCCTGAGAGACTAGTATCACAGTAAGGGCATTAGGCTAGGTAAAATGAATATTCTTTTATCCTTACACGCAGATGACATCCTGCAAAGATAAAAAAAAAACATCTACAGACTTGCACCTAATAATGCTTTTTTTTCCCCTTAACAGTCCATACTGGTCAACCAATAAAGGAATTCCCTCTCTGTTGGCAAACCAGCCCCATTAGATAGCTGGGAATAATGTACCACCATGGCATAGCCACTATTATTACTGAAAACTATGGTTAAAGCTTTAATGATATTGAGTTAATGGTGGACAGGTGGATTAAGCTACCCCTGTCAGTTGCTTGCAGAATTGTGTTGATGCAAATGGTGATTCTACAATAAGGTCTGTATCTTTTTCAGAACATTCTCTTCCCCTCACCAGAGCATTTTTGGGGGGATATCTGAGGATGTTCGCATTCAAACTTGCACAGGCAGGAAGACAACAGAGAGTAATTTGGACAAACTTACAGCTGCCATAAAACAAAGGTGGATTTCGGGCCCCCAACTTCGAGGGATACTACCTGATTCCTCAGGCCCAGTTCCAACATTGGTTACACAGTTGTAAGCATGCACCTCTCTACCATCTAGAAGAGGGGCTAATTAGCCCGATTCCCCTAAATTGCTCTGTACCAGAAAGCTATCAAGCCTTCCAGACAACATGAGCATGGTCCACATTGGCTATAATATGTGGGGTGTTGGTGCCTTACTCACCCTGATCCCTTGTATCTCACATTTCCAACTTGAGCCAGAACACATAATGGAGCTATAATTACGAAGGAAAAACATACAGACAATGGGAGATCTTTTCACAGAGCAAATGGTTACTAAAACCGGACAAACCACCAAAAATTGTGACTCATACAGACCCCTAGCTTGATTCTCCCCCTACCTTTCCAACCAACACCAGCTTGTTCACATGGGCACCTCCAGGTCCGAAAAGATCCCTTTCACTTGCAAAGTCCCACTGGCTTCCATACTGGAAATTCCTCTCTACTTCAGATATTCATCACCTCAAACACTGCCTAGACGCCATCCAAACCGGGATGTCCAGGGTCTATCTGAAGCTCAACTCAACCAAGACAGAATTCCTGTTACCTGCCAAGAACGAGCAAGAAACAGTAGAAACCCAGCTTAAGGAGGTGAACCTTGGTGGCTTCAAACCTCACCTTCAACTGAATACAAGTCACTTGGATTCACCGTGGACACCAACCCCATGCTCAAGGAACACACAGCCAAAAAAGACAGAAAGGCCTGGTACCAGCTCTCTCTTGTAAAGAAAGCATAACCCTTTCATCCACAAAGGTAATTCAGAACTGCTGTTCAAACCCTCATACTCTCATATCTGGATGGTGCTCCATGGCCTCCAAGACTCCACACTGCCATCCCTTAAGGGCATCATACACACTGCAGCACATCTCATCCAGGGCCGGAGGGAATATGACCACATCAACCTCACTCTGATGGAACTCCATTAGCTTCCCTTGCCAGCCCACACCATCTTCAAAACCAGATGAATCATTTACAAAGCCAACATGACCACTAACCGAGCTTATCTTAAAGACAAGCTTCTCATGTCTGCTGGTTCTCAGCGCACCCGCAGCCAGGACACTATCAGACTGATAACCAAGAAGTCTAAAAAAGAAAAAATGAGGCAGCAGGCCCTTTACATCTATGCACCCAAGATCTGGAGCAACATCCCGTATCCCTCAGGACCTCCCCACCACTGCTCCAATTTAGAAAAGAGTTGAAGACTCCCCTCTTTAAACTACACTAAATCCAAATGCATTAACTGTCCACAACCCACCTATCTCTCCTATCACTTATTGACTTTATGCTTGTCTTTAACACTGTACAGCGCTCTTCTGCCTTTTGGCAAACTTTGTGCAATAGAAATAACATATACATAAATGCATACATGACCTCAAAACCTTCCAAGCATTTTGTATTTTATTTTTTAAACATTTACCCTTGAAATGTCTACTCTTTTTGGAATTGTAAGGAGTTTTAATGGATTTGTTTTGCTTACTTGTACTGGGATTTAATCCAGGGTCAGGTATAATTTTAATTCTCCAGTATTGGATCTTTCATAGATTCACATGGTTGAATCATTCCGTGTCGTCGTGGGAGTCCTACTGTACCATAATAAAGTGTACACAACATTATCATAGGCTATAATGGCAATGCACAATCACTTTATTAACCTATCCATATCCTTTAAAAAAAAAAAAAAAAACTCCTGCCAATCAGGTGACAGCACCCTCTAGAACACTTTCAACCAAGGCTGAATCCCTCAGATTTTCGACCGTACGTTGTGTGACAGGAGTCTCCCTGAGCTCTGCTCTACTGCTACTACCATGTCTGATTTATCTAAAAAAGGTCTTTTTAGGCCCTGCACAACATATGGGAAGAAAAGACTTCATGCTGAAGACCCCCATAAGGACTGTATTTACTCCCTCTACCCTCAGCATAATGTAAAATACTGGAAAATATGTTGCACCTTTTCAACTAAATCTTGAAGGATAGGGAGGGGAGGCTTCTTCCGTGGCTGCAAAAAGCAACATCTAAAAGATCTCTTAGTTCTGAGAAAGACAGTGCCACCTCTTCAACCTCTCAGAGAAGGTCACATAAGAAGAAAAGGTCCTCTGATCAGGGGACTTCAGAGGAGCCCAGGAAGGCCCTAAGGAAGACTCACCACAAGACTGTCATGGACAATTTTAAAAGGAGAAGATCTCCTCTGAAACTGCCAGGTTTGAGCCCTCTACACCATCTGTGAAGTCTGGAGTTCATCCTCCAAAGTCCTTGTTAGAAATGGGGGACTCTAGTTGGCGATGGTTTGCACCTTTGTCCAAGTAGGGGCCCTTGCTTCTAGTCAGGGTAAGGAAGTTACGCCCTTAGACAACCCCTGCTCACCTCCTTGGCAGCCTGGCACGAGCAGGCAGGCTTATCTCAGAGCAGTGTGTAAAGCATTTGTGCACACATACAGTAATATAGTGAAAACACTACAAATGGACCCAACACCAGTTTAGAAAAATAAGTAATCTTTATCTAAAGACCAAAACGACAAAAATCCACAATACATTTACCAAGATATCCTCAAAAATAAGTTATTCACACAAATAAAGCTTGTAGCAACAAATAACTCCACCTGGAACTATCACGACGTCGTGACAGATAAAAATCCAAAGTACGGCGCCAACCGTGAGTTGCGCGGCATCGGGCGCGGGGTCACACAGACCCCCATTGAACAGTACCTTGGCAAACAATGAAAGCAAAGACGGTGCACGGCACAGGAGAGGTGATGCTTTGTTGGCTCTGGGCGGCGTCGGTTCCTTACGACCACAGGGAAGGTGATGCATCTGTTCCTTACAACCTCAGGGGAGGTTGAGGCCTCTTTTCCTTACTGCGATGCAGGGGAGGTGAGGTATCGGTTCCTTACTGTTGTCAGGGAGGTGAGGCATTGGTTCCTTACTGTTGTGGGGGAGGTGATGTTGCGGTGGCGGTGGTTCCTTTCGACAGTGCGGTGTCGTTGGATTCAGGATGTCACCCATGTTCAGTATCGGCTTCGCGATGATGAAGCACCGGCGTCGAGGAGGTCGGGGCTGCGGTGCGAGTCGGGCGGTGCGTTGTGAGAATCACAAGCGGTGCCCTCTACTCTGGTGCAGGCAGCGGCCACGGTTACGGCATGGGAGTCATAACGGTGCGGCGTCAGCAGGCCTCGGGGCTGCGGTGCAAGTCGGGGCGGTGCATTGTGCACTTCACGAGTGGTGTCCACGGCTTCATTGCAGGTCGTGACGTCGCTGGCCGGCATCGGGGTTGCAATTTCCCTCTGTGGCAGCTGAAAAAGCAGTTCCACATGCAGGAGGACAGAGGAAATGAAGTCTCTGTGTCCCTGAGACTTCGGAACAGGAGGCAAGCTCTACACCAAGCCCTTGGAAATCTTCAAGCAGGATACACATCACAGCAAAGCCTTGGTCCCATCCTTAGCAGAAACAGCCACTGCAGGCCAACCCCACACAGCACAGGGGCAGTACTTCTCCTTCAGCTTTCCCAGCTCTTCTCCTTGGCAGAGGTTCCTCTTGAGTCCAGAAGTAATCTAGAGTTCTGGGGTCTGGGACCCAATATTTATACTACATTTCTCTTCATTCCCTTGTGGCGAAGAGGCTCTGTGCTCAGTCAAAACCAGTTCTGTCCTCTCTGGACCAGCTTCCCGGCAGGAGGTGGAGACAGCATTGTGTAAGGCAGACCAGGCCCATTCAGATGTCAGGAAATCTCCACCCCCTACTCTAAATGCAGCCCAGGTCTATTCAACCCAGCCCTTACTCATCCAGGAAAGGCAGGACACACCTCAACCCCCCCAGTGGCTGTCTACAGTGCATGCACATCCCCAGCCCCTGTCACTCCAAAGCCAGACAGTCAATCCCCAAACCAGCAGAGGCACACAGGATGGCTAAGCAAGAAAATATCCACTTTCTAAAAGTGGTATTTTCAAACTCACAATATAACAATTATCTTTACTAAAATATGCATTTTTATATTCTGAGTTCAAGCATTCTAAACTCCATCTTTCTATCTTGTCCCAATGGAAAGTTATACTTATAAGGTGTTATACCTTAGGGGTGACTCACATGTAATAAAAGGGAAGATTAGGGCCTGGCAAGTGGGTGCACTTGCCATGTCAACATGGCAGTAGAGATTGCGCGCAGACACTGCAGTGGCAGGTCTGAGACCTCTTTGAAAGGCTGCTTGTGTGGGTGGCACAATCAGTGCTGCAGGCCCACTAGCAGCATTTGAATTGCAGGCCCTGGGCACACACTGTGCTTGGGACTTAGTAGTAAGTCAAACAAGCCAATCATGTAAACACCAATCCATATTCACAATTTACAGCGGGAGCACTTGCACTTTGGCGCTGATCAGCAGTGGCAAAGTGCCCAAAGCATCTAGACCAGCAAAAACGAAATCCACCACACAGCAAAAATCCAGGAGGCAGAGGCAAAAAGACAGGGAAAACCATGCCAAGGATGCCAGATCTAACAGTCCTCTTCAGAACCGTCGACAACAAAGTCTGGAACCACTTTAAAAATGTCGGCGACAACCCCCTCACTGTCGAACACCATCATTGATGGCGACCGTTACCACAGTGATGTCGATGACGGCAGCGCCTTTCATCTCATCGTCCGCGTCGATCTCATCGACGAATACAGTATAGTCGGTGGGACCATTGCAACCGTTGACGACTGTACCGTTGACGCGAATTACATTGTCAGCGGTGAAGGTCACAAAACAGCCCCAGCAGTTGGAAACTATGGGCTCGACGAAGTTGACGACCCTGTTGACAACACTGAAAGCAACAAAAACATTCCTCTTACCTGAACACACCTCTCAATGCAAGGTGTCTCCGCTCCCTCCAAGTCATCTTCTGTACGTGGAGGAGTAGTATAATTATGGCCCATTCAGCACAGCCCGTCTGTGCTCCACATTAAATATCAAGAAGAGGAGGATGAGGAAGAGCACTATGATGAGGAGCACTACAACCCACAACAGACAAAATATGCGGAAAGACCCAGGTATTATGGGGAACATTTACAGCAATATGGCTTTTCGCCTTCACATCAAGGTATGGTGCAAGTACCTGTGTCTCTCTTCCAAGACTTACATGGGATGTTGAAAGACTACTCCAAGAGGCTTCCCAAGCCCAAAAACCAACAGAACAGCCCAGTATTCCACCTCCGCCTCCCAAAACACCAATACCTATCCCTCCACCCTTGACACCTAGTATAACTCCTGCATCAAACAGTGCAGCTCCTCCCAAGGAATGATCCCTCGTTATCGGACAATGACAGAGAAGAGGGCAAAATTACAGACAATCAATCCACCCACGACGAATGGGACAATTATCTGATTCCCACTCCATCTCCTCCTGCACCACAACCTGTAGATTCAGCAACAGATGACATAGCTGGTTTTCACAATCTGATGGAGAGAGCGGCAAAGAGATTTCAACTGCCAATATCAGTCAAACAATCTGACTGCTTTCTTTATGATTTTAAGGAGCCTACAAAGAAATATGATCTTTGGTAAAATCCTGAATGTAGATTTCAAATGGGAAGAAGGCACAAAGTTAATGAGGAACCCTGCAGTGGTCCTGGCCGTCTTACCGCGCATAGATAAAAAGTACAAGACACCAGAAGACTCACCTGCCTGCTTAGTCAGACAGCCAAAGCCGGATGCCGTCATCTCTTGAGCGGCTCAGTGCTTTTTCCAGAAACCCCTCCACGTCTATCTCGGCTTCACCAGATAAAGAGGGAAGGTGCCTAGATAATACAGTCAAAAGATTTTCTACTATGTCTGCCATCACAGTTCGTACTGCCAGTTCTCTGGCCATATTGGGCCGATACGACAGACAAATGTGGATTGATATTAGTATCCTCATAGACCTTGTGCCAGGCCACCAAGGAGCCTGCAAAAAGGGTAAAGGACATCCTCTGAGATAACTGATTGCGCTATGGACATACCCTCAACTGGGTTTCGGCAGCTGTCGGGGGCTGCGGTTTTAAGGCGACATGGTTGGCTGAAAGCAACATCTTTCCGGCCTGAGGTACTGTAAAATATTCTTGACATGTCCTATGACTGAAAAGTCCTCTTCGGTAAACATGTGGACGATGCATTATGGGCCATCAAGGCAGACACCGTCACTGCGAAATCATTTGGCACACTGCAGTTTTTAGGAAAGTGCCATTTCAAGGAGCACGTGGAAGAGGTTTTGCTTCATATAGATGAGGATATCAATGCTTTCAGCAGTATCGGCCCTCCCAGCAACAGTATAGGCCGTCCTACCAGCAGCAACCCTATCGACCACCACCTGCAGCAGCTTATAATAAACAAGGACCCAGAAGAAAACAGTCCTCCCCCAGCGTCGGGACACCAGTCGCAAACAGTGACCTCCCTCAGGTGCTGGTTACCCCCAATACATCACAAGGTCTCGGTGCAAACATTTCCAACTTCTCACACCAGTGGTGGCAACTAACATCAGACAGATGTGTATTTGGACCTTATCAACTATGGTCATACCCTGGAATTTATCAAGAGGCCGCAAACCACTCCACCAAGGGAAGCACACCCACCTCGTCTTCACTTAGTCAGGAAGGAAGCCCTCACCATGTTGGCCAAAAGAGCAATAGAAAACATTCCCCATCATCAAAAGGCAATGGGTTTCTACTCCAGTTTTTTCTCATAAAAAATAAAACTGGGGACTGGTGACCCATTCTGGAAATGAGACCGCTACAGGAGGAGCTAGACAAACAATAGATTCAGACAGAAGGATCATTTGACGATCTGATGAAGATCACACAAGCTATGACGTCAGCGTTAACCTGGTGGTCACAAACCAACTATCTCTCAGAGGGCCTCACATTCTTACCTCAAATACCCGATTTCGTAAATAACCACAGATGACTTGTTAGAGGGCTGAGGTGGTCATCTGCAAGACCTACATATCAGAGGAAAGTGGTCTCCAGACCAGAAGAGTAAGCATATCAATCGCCTGGAGCTCAAGGCCATTTATCTAAGTCTCCAAGCTTTCCCAAGGATAGCAGGGTCTTCAGTGTTAGTTTGCACAGACAATACTAGCAACATGCACTATGTGAACAAACAAGGGGGTACAAGATCGCTAGCTCTTTCCTGGGAAGCTCAGGAAATCTGGAGCTGGATAATGACGCACACGATAACACTTCGGGCAGAACAGGTTCCCAGAACAAGCAATCTCTTAGCAGACACGCTAAGCAGAACTCGTAACAGTGGTCACAAATGAGAGCTGAATCAGTCAGCGCTAAACAGGATCTTCTCTGTATGAGCAAGTCTGCACTAGCTCCCTTTGCAACTGTAGTTCTCCAGTATAGGTATCTTTCATAGATTCACATGTGAACCACCCTCCTCCCCGTAGAGGCTCCCCTTATTGCTATGGGATTTATGTTCCCACTACTGCTTGAAAATCTGAGGGAATCAGACTCTGTTGGGAGTGCTCTAGAGGGTACTGTCGCCTGATTGGCTGCAGTTTCATTCTTTTTTTTTAATGGATATGGATAGGCTATTATGGTGACTGTTGATTGCCATTATAGCCTATTATAATGTTGTGTACTGCTTTATTATGATACCGTGGTTCTCCCACTTCAACAACGGGGAATGATTCAAGCATGTGAATCCATGAAAGATACCAATACTGGAGAATTCTAATTTACTACCTTAGAAGTGGGTTAATTCCCAACCTCTAAATAATCCATCTTCAAATCTTCCATCTGGAACGTGCTTATGAATACTAAAGTAAAGATTTTCTTTCTTATATACATAAAAAGATTGGGTCAAAAGAGCAAGATCAGTGGAAAACATGCAGATATACATTCTAATAATGTAGGTTTCCTACCTGTTGCCCGAGGTATGCAGAAAATAACTAAAACTGCGGTAGCCATTATTTTTGATACATACTTTTTTTAATTTCTTGTAAAGAATTCATGCTGCATCATACATTTCTTGAATGTATTGTGAATCCATGCAATTTGTTAAAGATGTCATCTTGTGAAAGCTTTTTTTCTAATATCCACATTCTTTTCCTAATATCCTTTAATAGACCTATCATGGATATGATAGAGGACTTCAATATTGGTAAAGTTACAGAACTTGATAATTCTATAAACTTAAACATGCTACATTAGAGCCTTCTTTCTTCTTTTTTGTTACAACATATCATTTGCAAATTGATTTATCTTGGTTGTGACTTGTGAAGAATAGTCTAGTTGGCCACTAAATTTTTTTTTGCTAGGTATCTATGTTCTCCATGGTTTGACAGCTTTTTTTTTTTTATTAAGAGCTTTATATAGCGCGAACTAGACCCGAGACATCGGGTATCAGAGCGCTTTACATGAGCACCAGTTTCGTTTCATGAGGACACATTCATTTTTGTTAGGCACGGGGAGATTAAGTGATTTGCTCAGAATCACAGGATGTTGAGCGTCATTGCCGAGACTCGAACCCGGTTCCCCAGCTTCAAGGTCGATCGCTCTAGCCGTAAGGCTACATCCTCTAGCCTTAATCCAGTCAATGTGAATGACAGGATAGGCAATATTGATTATTCTCCATGAATGCTGCCTAATCATAGCATTCTGAAAGGGAACCGCTCCACCAAAAAAAAAAAAACATTCTTGCTGCTTTTTACAAATTTTCACAGCATATATGGTATGCAATAATGCTAGTATGTATTATTGTAATGCTAGAACATTTATGTTAGGCCTGGGCAAAATTTAAATTGCGCTGGCATAATTCACATAATTTCAGGAATTTTGCCTTACGTTTGTTACTTAAAATTCCTGAAATTACACCTCTTCACTTACTGATGAACCATTCGAGGGAAAAATTTACCACGAATGGCGCAATTTGCTGTAAAAATGTACTGCGACCTCACAGGAACAACGGAACATGAGCGGCTATTATTTGCGGTGCTCTTGTTTTAAATGCATCCTCGCAAAAAAATTGGCACAGTGATGCATTTCGTCCTAAAATATAGCGCAAAATGATAGATTTTCATTTTGCATACTTTTGCAGTAATTTTGCATATTTACGGCAAAGCAAATTAGGCAAATTTTGCACACTCCTAATTTAGACCCATTACTAAAGAGAACGACGATTTGCATCCTTCTGGCCGGTGAACTATAAAAACATGACCTGACCTCCAGTCTTGGACTCAAATTGAATTTTAAAAACAACAAGCCAACAAAAAAATCTTTGCATCCTATTTGACAAAACAGATATAATGGAATCCCCATAAGTAGGCTGGATTTTGAAGCATATGGTGTACTGACAATATAAACATAATTTACTGAGCTTCAACTCCAGTTCTTAACTTGTCAAAAGACGCTACCATTCACAACCCTGCTTACTTTAATGTGCCTCTTATTCTGTAGATTATGAATGAGAGCTTTCAGCCAAAGAAACAACTGTTTACAATTAAGACATAGTGACCCATCCACTCGATACTCACTTTGGTTTCTGTAAGTTATTTATTTCTCGACTTCGGCGTGAATTTCTGAGGTACGTCACACAGTCGCAAAGAAAGCTTTGGCAAATCATGTGCCCTAAGTCCCTACCTCTCATCAGATGTACCTGGAATCTTTCCAACCTGAGAAACATCATCTAACAAATAGTTAACCATATATTTCTGTATTTTCTAATAAGGTTAGTACCCCGTTCTAGGATGCCATATTTTTTTATCACCATATTTTACTACTTAACTCTGGTAATAAAATACTGATCACAGTGCTGATTGAGAAGTTTGGTGGGGGAGGGGTGGAGGGGGCTCCGAGGGTTAATATCAGAGCACGAGTCGGGGGTACACCAGTCGCGGTCGGTGTAGGTGTGCCGGCCGGGCGGTGACGTGGGGCGGGGGAGGGGCAGGGTGGGGGGTAGCAAAGTATGGATTACGGACCGATACAGGTAAGTAAACATTTAAATCAATAAAACGAATTTCGTTGGGCGCACTGCATCGCCAAATGCGATGCAGTGCGCGCAACGAAATTCGTTTTATTGATTTAAATGTTTACTACCTGTATCGTCCGTAATCCTGCTTGCTACCCCCACCCTGCCCTCCCCGCCCCACGTCACCGCCCGGCCGGCACACCTACACCGACCGCGACTGGGGTACACGCAGGTACACGGCGTCCACCCACTATTTTCACAGGGTGGACGCCGTCCCCTCTGCCAAGGTGTTGGGTCCCACAGAAATATGCTGAACTTGTCCTGGTGTAAGACACCGGACACGTTCAGCAGCGCCTGCACGTTGTCTGCTTTCCATTTCCAGCAGCAATGTGCAGGCAGTGAGGGTTTTTTTTGGTTTTTTTTACCTCTAGCCAGGCCGCCGTTAAGGGAGAGGCATGCTTTTGCCTTTGTTCTGTCCCTGTATGTAAATGCAGACACTGTAAGACTCAGATGGGTTGGCCTGTCCCAGAATTTACATAAATAATTTAAATAGCACTATTTTATTTCTTTTATAGCGCTACGTCGTGACGTCATGTGCTGTGATTGCATGCGTCATGATGTCACTTGCATAGTGTCTGACTTGGTCAGTCCCCCCCACTTCTTTTTATAGGACTTGTGCCCTGGTTAATATATTGTTCACATAATGGGCTTATTGATTCTAGAGCTATAGCTGAGACGCAGGCCACTGTGGCAAGATTTATATTCTTGCTCTACAATTGGCTATAATGAAGTCCTTCTTCTTTTGAATTACAGCAACTTGCTGTTTTCAATAAACATTTTTCTGCTTGTAAAAAAAAAATCAATAGAACATACTAAACCAAATAAAAATGCAATCTACCAATAAATGTGTGGTCCTGTGAATAATAGAAAATGGCATCTGGAGGAACTAGTGACATTAACATAGAGTTGGCCGTCAGACTGATGGTTTAAGATGCCAGGGCCTGTAATGTCATCGTTCCCCCATCTTCTACTTGTACATGAGGGCACCATTCTTATACACATGGAGCAGCGGGAAGCAGAGAACGCTTTATTGGTGTCCAGGGTCGGACGAAATAGGCAGATTTATTGAAAGCAAATTCCCCTAGTCGTCCATACTTGTGCATGATTGGATGCGCGTGAAACTCGTCACTTATGCAAGAATGAATACCCAATCCACACAGGTTAACAGGCCACGCCCTGCATTTCCGCTCCACTTGCACCACTTTTAAGAGCTCACTTGAATTGGTCGAAAGTGTTACTGCTGTCTTGAGGGCCGCGGAAGGTACTGTGGAGAGTGTGAGGTGTTGGAGGATACATGCCTGTCCCCCCACCTCACCGAGGCCCAGAATTAGGAAGTCCCACATACGTATCTATCCTTACCCTGGGCCAGGGGCCCCTCTGCAGCTCCCTGGGCAGGATCTGCTCTCACACTAGCTTAGCCACACATGGGGCAGTCACAGCGCAGTTTTTAGGCCACCCAGCTAATAAAACAGTGCCCCAAAATACATTATGCACTTCGCTCCTAGGGCCCAAATGTTTTGTACAATTTAGCAAAATATGATGTTTGTAAATATTAAGCAGTGGATAGAATGAATAGGGCGACGACAAAACGACACATACCTGTTCAGTTGGAAACATCATAGGCTACAATGTCAATGGCCACCGCTAGAGTTAACCATAAACAAGTCTCCTTGACAGTACTAACATATTATTAAAAAAGTAATCTGGCTGATGTATAAAATAGCCAAAACTGGAAATTTACAAACAACAAGCGAACTTGCCTATCAAATTCTGGTGAACCAGGAGTCTGTCTCTCAAGAGGAATGACGCGCACAACTTAGAAAATGAAACGCTAACTTAAAACCAACCCTGCTTGAGTATAAGAATGACGAAAACGTGTCATTTATACCAAACTGCTGGACAAGAGCATCCACATCTGGTGGACCGGGATACTGTTTCACAGATGAAATGATACACATAACATTAATGACTCGTCAGCACAGATTTCGTCAAGACTTATTACGAATTTTTTCACATGACTGCCTCACTGCTTTTTACTTCTCACAGTTTGAGACACCTTGACCCCTCAATAGTTAATTGTTGCTTTAGGAATCTCTTGATGTTACAGTAGTAACCGCTCAATAGTTTTAAATGTCCAACTCTGCATTTTGGCAGAGAAGGGAACTGAGCTGTCCGAAGGCAACTTGATTTGCCTTCGGACAGCTCAGCAACTGTGATTGAGATGGGGAACCAGTTTAGAACACACCTGCCAGCTCAGTTCCTCATTTAGCATGCCTTGCTGATGATGGAGGGTAAAATCTACAAATGGTTTTTGATATAACTTCCTCTTTTGAATTAATTTACAAACGTGGTAAATGTGGATTCAAAATGCTTCTTTATTTTAACTTGACTTTAAAGTCGTTTTAAACTTCCAGTTGGTAGATGCACTTGTCCTGTTGATGTGACACTATCTCAATATGGTGGCACTAATGTGGTAAGCAGATCTATTTATGAAGGTAGTAAACCCGACTTCCAGCCGATATAAAGTGTAACAAGCATTGGCACAGCCAGTAAGTCTCGCTTTCATGCTCTATAGCTTGCAAAAATAGACATGCCCACACGATATTTACATGTGTCAGTGCATTAAACCCAGACCTATTATATTTGCCAACGGTTGTTTTATCAAGACCCTACACGCATGACCTGCTGTTTACAGTGAGACACAGTTTTAAACACAGGCTCATTCCATGATTTCTGTACAGGTTTCACCTCCACTCGCACTCCCTAATAAATCTACTTATAACCCCCTCAGTGTTTGGGATAAAGTATAAACAACTACGAAAAACTTGCAAACACCGCACTCGCACCTTTTGCACTTTGTCTACATTATTTACATACGGGATGCTTCAGATTTTGTGCCTTTTACTTTTCATCTACGAATCATTAAAATAAATACTTATTATTAAACAATATCTACTTTCTATAATGAGTAGGTCCCACTGTTTTCACGAACCCGAGGAAATGTAACAGCAGATAAATGTCTGATCATTCCTGCCCCCAAATCACGGGACCCAATCATAGGACCCAAAATAACTCAGAAGGCGTGAGTCCCACCAGACTTTCCTCTTTTGAGGCCATAAGTACATGGGCTCAGCTCTCTCCTTTTCACAGGCAGAGAACTCTGGACTGACAGCTTAAGAGAATCTGCGTTCATAGTTGTAACAAAGTGGTTTGGGATCAATCCCATACGGTGGGTATCTTTTTGAGGTTGGAGATGTCCATTCACTTTAAGAAAGAGACCAAGTGTGATGGAATAAGTTTTATTCTTGGCTTCATCCATACCTGTAGATACTATTGATGCTTTATGCATGGCGGTAGTGCATTATTGTCATGAATATATGCACAGTATTGTCAAAGATTAGTTGTTTAGAATGTTTCATTAAGGCGTCCTATATAAATTAGAAGGAAGGCAGGAATAAAAAGGAGGGCTTGTTCCTCAACCTTTGGGTGCCTTATGTTGTCACAGACCTCTAGACTTTGGGCACCGTTTTTCTGACCGCTCTCATTCTTCACTTACCAGAATTTGATACTTTTAGTCATCAATTAGCGTTTAAAAGTCTTTGATCTTGAATTCAAACTCTTTGAAATGCTACCTCACTTTTAGTTTCATCCTCTAAAAGATGCAAGTTGCATTACTAGCAGATCCTCTATTCTTCTGGTTTACAAGTCTGTCTGTAAAAGTCAGTCTTTGTATCCAGTTTTGGTTACTCGCCCTGTATTTGGTAATTCTCTGGGTTTAGTGTTTTCTGTTTAAGGCAAAACTCGGTCCTTCTTGGAGGCTAAGGGACATGGCTGTTGGGATAAGAATCCCAGCCATATGAAAAGTGATTGTGAGGCTGTGCTATAAACGATGAATTGAATATGAATGGGTGCTGTAGTCACAGATGCAGAAACGCATCTGCTTTACCCTCATCTCCTTCTAGCAGCCTGGGGAGGGCGGTCTCCGTTTGAATTGGTGTTACATTGTGCAGCTCCAAGGTTTTCAGCTATAACAGATGCAACTGTAAAGAATTGGCACCAGGACTTTTTCATACTTCATGCAATTTACTTGAAAACACAAGACCCTAATGCAAAAAGTCTCACACCTGTATTTCCATTTCTTTAAAAAGAAATGTATTGAGCCACCTTGAGGTTACTGCAACCTGCAGGACAGGGGTTTGATTCCAAGACCAGGCCGACAAAGCCTTTCATCAGAGGTACATAGTTCTATGTTATGATACCAGCATTTGTAAAGCGTAAAACGACTCCCTTCCGAAAGAGTATATCGGCGCTAGGTGGGCGAAAGCGGAGGAGAGGCAGCTCTTTAAAAGAGCGATGTTTTCAGCATTTTTAAAAAAAAACTTTCAAAATCACAACAAGATCGAATGTGATGTGGGAGGCTTTTCCTGTGGTGTGTGGCCAGATAGGAAAAAAGTGACCCCTGTACCTAGAGGTACAAATATGGTGTGGTGTTAGAAAGGCTTTATACATGGGCATCGGGCTTCTGCTGGGATGATACCAAGAAAGCCTGGTTCGGAGGTAGGACAGGCCACTCCCCATAACAGATTTATGAGTGAAACATAGGAATTTGAACAGTGAACGTTTCCTGACTGGAAGCTAGTGCAGAGCTCTTAGAGTAGGTATCAAAGGGCACCAGCAGGAAATCTACAGACTAGGCGGGCTGCGGTGTTTTGAACCACCTGAAGCTTGGAGAGGTGCTTCTCATTGGCTGCTACAAGAAAAGCATTGCCATAATCCAGATGACTGGTGATAAGGGCCTGGACCAATGTCTCTTAGAGCTCAAAGGGAGCCAAGACAATACTTTTATGGTAGCCGTAGCGTGTTGAAACAGGTGCCACAAATAGAGGTTACTTGGTATTTCAAGGATAAATTATTATCCACCAGGATGCCTAGGTTTTTTACCACTCTCTTGGGTCATGGAACCGGCCCTAGCCCTGTAGGCCACCAGTCATCTGACCAAAGTTTCTGTGCTTTGCCAAATGAGAGAATTTCAGTCTTTCCTCCATTCAATTGAAGAAAGTTAAGGGTCATCCAAGCAGCCATGAATCTGACTTTAGATGACTCCGAATCCTGCCCAAAGGAGATTAGCAATTGGGTGTTGTTGGCATATGATATAATTTCAAAGCCGCAAGCACGAACAATCTTGGCAAGTGGGGCCACATACATGTTAAAGACGGTAGGGCTTCAGGGAAGACCCCTGAGGAACTCCTGTAGCATGACCACTTGGTTTCTATCAGCCAGAAAGCCATTAAGGCCTATCTCATCCAGTCTCTGGGTAAAAATAGAATGTGAGACCGCATCGAAGGCCGCTGACAGATCAAGTAAGGCCAGAATGGCTGGAATGCCTTTGTCCAACAGTAATCGGATGGAATTCATTCCGGCGGTCTCGGTGCTATGAGAGACCCTAAAACCTGATTGTGAGGTGTCCAGTATGCCATTGTCCTCCAAATCTTTGGAGAGTTGTTTAGGCCTTCCAAGATTTTTCCAAGAAAAGGCAGAAAGGAGATGGGCCTATAATTGACAAGGTCAGATGGATCTGCATTCGATTTTTTTTAAAATAGGGATGACCTGAGCTGATTTCCAAACCTGTGGCATCTTTGCCATGTCTATGGATAGAATATGTAGGTCTGTGATACAGGGAATGAGCAAGGAAGCTAGGGAGGAGGCTATACAGGTGGGGCAAGGTTTGGACGGAGAGCCAGGTGTAACCTTCATCAACATATCATGCACCTGTTCTTGGGGAAATGGCCTCAAAGTGATTCAACAAAGCAGGCGCCGAATGAGGAAGAAGATTCCGATTATACGAATCCACTAGTCTCCCTATAACTACGGGAAAGTTCTTGTAGATCCTAGAGCTCTTGACCTCGAAATGGTTGGCAAGCTCATCACAGAACTCTTTGGAAGATGGTATTTCTAGCTTGCAGGCTGCCAGATAAAATAATTATTTCGTAGAATTGCCTGTCTGATCAATCCTTCTAATGATGTGGGATTTACAAGCTTCCCTAATCTTCCTATGATAGATAAGAAGTGCTTGTTTGTAAGCCCTTCTATCAGGGGAAGCATCCGTTCTGTGCCATCTCCTTTCCAGTCTTTTGCTTGTGGATTTATCAAATCTTACCTCGCCTGAGTACCACGGGGCTTGAGGTTTGAAAGTTCTATTGGCACCTTTAATAGGAGCCACCCCATCGAAAGCTTTGATAGGGGAATGATGATAACTAGATACTGCGTTGTTAACATCATCAAAATTGTGTATGTCAGGGGGCAGAATGCTGAATGAAAATTCTGAGGATTAATTGGTCTCCATGATCTAATCACGCTTCTACTAGCTTTTGTTTGCCTGCTGACCACGGCAGGCTCAGGTACATCAAAACTAATAGTGTAGTAGTCAGTCAAGACTAGGGGCATTGGCCTGTCAATTTTCAGGTGCTGACTATTAGCAAAAAGAAGATCCAGGGTATTGCCTGCAATATGAGTTGGTCCGCCAACCCTCAGTTGCAGAACTAGCATTTCCAAATCAGAGAGGAGTTGGCATACATCAGGGTCTGATAAATTTTCCCCTGTGATATTTAAAGTCACACAGTAACATAAAATTATCCATTGCCAATGAATATGGCGAAGGTGCTCAACTAACTTGTGATTGAAAACTCTCCTGGGGCTTGCTGTATGATAAACTAAGGCCTCTCTCCAAAAATCTCCTTTGGGAGTCTCTATTATGAATACACACATTTCTACCCAGTGAGCGAGAAGCGTGTCGATGAGAGAGACCTTCAGGGTATCGGAAAAGGCAATCACTACTCCCACCTCCCATTTTTTTCTCTCTATTCAGCCTGATCATCTTATTTTGTCAGGAAAAGGAATGGGAATACTGGGTAAGGCCTGAGGATGGAGCCACGTTTTCATAATGAACCACATGTGTGGGTTAATGGAGGACAGAAGGTCCCATAATTCAAGTACGTGTTTGGGAATGGATCTGGTGTTACAGTATAAACCGCTGAGTGTGGTAGGGTGGGCCCATGTGGTTCTAGGCGAGACACACTTCTCCGATTCCTGACTGTTTCCCGAACACGTATTCACCCCTAAGGCACACTCCTATTCGTTCATATATTCATCTACAACGCGATTCCCCTCCAGTGCAAGAGAAGCCACAGCAAGGGCATGAGGAAGGACCCTCTTCATTAATGGGACATAAGTTAATACAGGAAGAGGTCCAAACCTCCTCGTAGTGAAGCCTGCCTCCAACCAGACTTAATTCCTCCCCAGAATAGGACTGCCTATGACTCAGTATAGTATTGCTAGTAAAAGATGCAGGGGTCCTGGTGACATTTGGGCACGGATGGGCACAGATGGGTTTGCCTTTGGTGCGCCCGCTGCGCACTTCCATGGGCTTTTTGAGCCCCACTGGCTTCTAATGGCCAGAGGAGCACTGGACCGCAACTAAACAAAGATGGAGGTCATTAATGGCAACCCGGAACTCAGGGTGTAAACTCTTGCTGTCTTCGTGCAAATGATAAAAACTGGAGCGGACCCAAGAGCGGAGCAGGGAGCCAAGGAGTACAACGGATTTATAGTATCATCAAATTTGGTATTGTAACACCTGATATTTACTTTGAGAATGAAACAGCAGTATTGAGCAGTATTTAAACATGCAAAGGCAATAGGTTTGACTTCTGCATGATGAATGTATGCAAACACAGAACATCTACACGTGCATTGACCCAAATGAAATATGCATGCAATATGCAGGAATAGAAACATACCTACAGATATCTATACGCAAACAGTCATCCAGACTAGCAAATAGGCACCCACGCACACAGCCCAATAAGGCTCTATATGTTTATTCATATGATATCCAATCAAACATTAACACAAACCACAAGACGTATATTCTATTGTTTGCTTGTATATCACATACTGCTGTAAGGCAAGCATTAGACATGACAGGAGAATGAAAAGGAAAGAACGCAAGTGAGGAAATAATGAAAGACCGTCATGAAAGGAATGATTTTCCCCAAACCAGAGAAGCAATCAGCAGGGCCAGCTTTAGCATTGGTGGTGCCCAGTGCGACAATCTTTGCTGGCGCCACCCCCCACAAACTATTTTTTTATGTTGAGTTGTATGGTTTCTCACTCACATATTAAAGATACACAGTATAAATTGGCTGCATGCTTGCCTTTGACCCTTAACAGTGCTCTGCTGACATTTGCCTATGTTTGCCGGGTCTGGTGGCTCAGTGGACTAATGCATCCACTGCAGGGGCCTGTGTTCGACCTCATGGTCACAGGTTCGAATCCCGGCGGGTCCACTCAGCCTTTCATCCATTTGAGGTCGATAAAATGAGTACCATTGAGTTGGGTAACAATAAACATCTGTTATTCAGCGCCAAGATGCCCCGTTGCTGGGGTGAACGTGCGCTTTACAAATACACATGTTATGTTATGTTTGTGCTACACAAGTATGGTTTATGTACCACTGCTTCACAGACCCCTTACCAAAAGTGAACATAACGTCCCACCTCCTGCTTGCATAGCAATATAAGACTACATTCAAGTCCTAGCGCTAGACATACTGTGTAGCAAGGCGTGAGACACAACCAATAAAAAATAGCTTGTGCAGAATGGTAAAGAGAAATGGAGGGAGAGGCTGTGCACCAATGATCTTAAGGAGCCTCTGACCTGAAACGCTCTGGTGAGAGCAGAGCTCACTGCTGCCTTATCACAGGTCATAGTGGGCGGGATCTGTTGGAACAATGTGCAAATGATATTTAATTTTAATAAAAATACTTCCTGTAGTTTGTTAAAGAACTAGTCTCCGTGGACAGATGATGCTGACCTTAAAATACCTCCAACTGAAAGGGAAGGGTGGAGGGTGTCCTGTGCTGTGAAGCCCAGAGAAGGACAGAGAGCTTCAGCAAAAAAGTAGGACCGAAGCTTCAGCAAGTCTTCTCGCCATGGTCCCTGCTACTTGAAGAAAGGTAAATGTGTGCAATTTGTTAATCAGCAAATCTAAAGACTGCTTGGAAGCCAGTTTAGGCCTTAACTTATGGAGTAACTTGAAGCTTCATGGTGATGGTAACAAAGAGTTATTCTTTTTGAGAGGTAATGTAAGGGCGTTACCAGCTGAGTTCTGTAGTGTTTCCTTTTAATGGACACATAAAAAATATTTGCACTAAGTGCAGTCTGATTGCCAATTACTAAAATCTATATTTTGGGAATACTTGTTTTTTGTTAAACACTGAATATTTTTGAACATTTTGCAGCAGCCTATCTTATGCTGTGTGTAATACAATTTTAAAACAATGACTTGCATATTCACGGTGCTTTCTGTCACACATTAGGACTATACATATATGTCACTATTCCCCAATGCGCCAACCAGTATTTAATTCTGTGACTCTTTGATTTCACACTCACTCTGTAGTGATCACATTAAACAACTGAGGTTTCAAAACGTAAAAGAGTGCATTTCCCACTAATTTGTGTAACTTGCATTTAATTTCCATTTAAGGTGTGTGTGTTATTTTATATACAGTTACCTGAATATGAAAGACCACCAAAATAGTTACAGAATATTTTGTATTTAGTTATGCCTTTGACCCCTTCACCTACACTCACTGACGGCATAGCGATTGACCGCTAGGTCAGGCAGAGTCTGCATACTTCTTTTTAAGCATTTGAAACCCTGCTTTATCAGTTGGCTAAATAGCCAACCTTTAACTTTACTCCTTTGCTTTACCTCTTTGCCATGTGTCATGAGCTCTATTGCAAAGAAGGAAATGACCCTTTTGGCTGCTGACCTGAATTATTATATAATACAATAATAGCCACAATAAACAGGGTTCAGTAGCCTCTGGGCCCCAGTGCTACTGTAAAAGACACACAGATGATGGACGGAATGCAGAGCAAATCAAACAATCAACCCAAGTCAATAGATCTAGGTTAAATCCATCGTTCTTTTAATCACCTTGCCACCCCAGTTTAGACCCAGCCATATGCAAATCAGTCTTGACCCTGTGATGCATGGGAACAGTCCAACTCGAACTGCCAAGCCAGATCCTCCCTGGACCATAAACACGCATCCTGGTACCAGTTTCGGGTCATCAGCCAGGCTAGCTTGAATCCACTGACACAGTGAGCCCGGAACTCACGTCTGGGCATACCTGGCGCACTTAGGGCGAGAAAGCAAAAGACACACAGATGATGGATGGAATGCA
This sequence comes from Calotriton arnoldi, assembly GCA_963921515.1. Classification (NCBI taxonomy): domain Eukaryota; kingdom Metazoa; phylum Chordata; class Amphibia; order Caudata; family Salamandridae; genus Calotriton; species Calotriton arnoldi. The sequence goes on from CAWUFW010013210.1 coordinate 290,508, forward strand.
GAGCAAATCAAACATTCACCCCCAGTCAATAGATCTCGATTAAATCCATTGTTCTTTTGCTCATCATGCCACCCCAGTTTAGACCCAGCCATATGCAATCAGTCTTGACCCTGTGCCTCATGGGATCAGTCCAGCCCGAACTGCTAAGCCAGATCCTCCTTGGACCAGAAACAAGCATCCTGGGACTGGTTTCGGGGCATCACCCCTCATCGGCCAGGCTAGCTTAAATCCAGTGACACAGTGAGCCCAGGACCCACGTCTGGGCAAAAAAAAGATGGATTTAGGCCCAGATCTCTGTACTGGGGTGAATACTTGACATTGTGCAGCATTCTGGCCATCAATTGTTCTTTTTGCATTTGTCACCCGAGTGGGACTGGTATGCCCAGACGTGGGTCCCATGCTCTCCATGCCACTGGAGTCAAGCTAGCCTGGCTGATATGGGGTGATACCCCGAAACTGGTCCCAGGTTGTTTGTTTCCAGTCCAGGGAGGACCTGGCCTGGCAGGTCAGGCTGGGTTATTCCCATCAGGAATAGGGTCAAGACTGATTTGCATATGGCTGGGTCCAAACTGGAAAGGCATGGGGAGCAAACAAATGATGGATTTAGGCCCAGATCTCTATACTGGGGGGAATGTTTGACATTGTGCAGCATTGTGTCCATCAATTGTTCTTTTTGCATTTGTCACCCCAGTGCTATTCTGCCTGCTTCACTAATTGAAGTTATACTCCTGCATTCAGTTTATTATGTTAAATCATAAAGCAGGGGTAGAAGTGCATAAAAAAAGATTGGAGCACTGTGGTTGATGCCCATCCCTGCTATTGTATTCTTGGACAAGGGCGGCGTTGTTTCTGGGGATTGCTCTCCCCCACTCGTTACTGACAACGACATGCAGTGTCCCCCCCCTGCACAACACCTATGCTTCACACTCAATAGTTCTTCCCTCTATCTCTTGAGCATTGTTCAACTATACTCCTGTCCACATGACTCTTGCAGACTGCGCTTCCTGTCATGATTCCTAAATAGAACTTTATATATAATTCTCTGTATTCAGTTTCAACATGGTTTTGCCCTCTTTGCTTACTTAAATTTTCAGCCAGGGACCCTTAAGGCAACTCTAGAACACATTTCAATATGCTTTTCTACGGCTTTAGGTGATTTTCTTAATTTTTGTGCTAACAGGTGGAGAGATTAAAACCGGGGTCTGGCAGGTGGCAACCCTAAATAAACCAAGACTTTAAATATAATAATGACGGGGCAATGTGACCTTTAATACTCTACCGCTTCTGACAATAATCAATTCACTGACAGGAACAGCTTTTCTTTGCCTCCCGAGCAGCTCCAGGTAAGCAGGTGTACCATTCACTATGAATGCAGAGCAGCGTGCGGGCCGACATAAAGACTATGCAAGGGTATGATCATAAGAATACAGTTGTCCCTCTTTTATTTCCACAACGACCAACGTTGTTGAAAATGTAAGAGGGGCAACGGTGCTCAAAGTGAAGGCGTTTGGGCGATGTGACTGGCCGACTTCAGAGCACAGATTGCGCCCTCCGAACTTGGTGGGCGCATCGTTCGCACCGCCTTAAAGCCAGCGCTGGCAGTCAGCCATTTTTAGGTCTCGCCTACGCAGCGCACATGCGCTGCCTAGGAAAAAGACCTTTAGCCATCGATTCAGTTTTGCTGCCAAAAACGTGCACGCATTGCATTGCCTTCAATGGCAACACGTGCACGTTTGGCGATTCCCTTGCGGGAGCGAGCTTTAAAACCATCTGGTTGCAATTAACATATGGTTCCTGCTCGCTCCCGCAAGGGAAACAGGCCCAGGCTCCCTTCTCTATCCCCTCCCCCTGCTGCCTCCTCCTCTCCTGCCAAACTTGTTTTTTTCCAGCGCGAGGCGCGCGCGCTTGTTTTCAAGGGTTTACAGTTAATTGTGTGCACACCATGTGATTTCTTCTCCTGGCTCACTGTTTGAGCTGGTATTGCGTGACACGGCGGCACCTTGTGATTGCGGAAGGCTCGTTTAATTGGGCTTAGCCCTGCTTACTAGGAGGTTTGAGCCGCAACACCACTTCCTGACCTTTTCACCAGCGAGAAGTCCTTGCCTCCCTCCCCTGTTGATACCAGACAGGCGGCTACATCTCCTTGCACCTTTGAAGGTGCGGGCCATGGTGGGGGAGTCTGGGGGGGGAGAGCACTCTTCACCTGCCAGGCCCTTTGTGTTCCTTCATTGCACCCATCGCCATTGCTGCCTTCGAGTAATTGGTCACTTAATGTCACCCAGCCAGGTGGATCTCCATCCAGTGTGATCTGCACACAAACATAGGGCAGTGAAGCCTTGAACGTCGATCGTGTGCGGTGACGAGGGATATCGTTTATTTTATTTTTGTCGTTTTTATATAGCACGAATTTGGTTCAAGGGCACTGGAGTACTTTCCACGAGCACCACATCGCATTACACAAGGTCATTTTGGCACTGGGAGATGCAGCGATTTGTGCAGATTCACTGGATGGTGAGCAGACACCTGAACCGGTTTCCTCCGTTCCAAAAGTTTACAGCTTTGCATGTTACGTCATATCTACTCCCCAAGAATCTCGGTTTTTAATTTGGCTTACTCCTGCCAGAAATTGTCCCCACTTAATTACAAGTCAATGAAGGAAAATATATTCCACCCCCTCACCCAACGATCTTTTATTTTATTTTAGTCATTCGCGTTTTTATTTCCTGGTAAGATTTCTTGCCTTACCTTGCTGCCACGTATTCAGCTGGCGTGTTTACCTGTGCTAGGCTCCTGGGCAAACCCTGATATTTCTCGGCGTCCTCCTCGGGTGCCTGCAGTCGCGGCCTAACCGGGCCACACCTCGACGGAAACGCCCGGTGTTGTATTCAGACTTCATTGAACAACACCTGTGAACGTTGCTTCGTTAACTGTCATGAGGCGAGAAGTAGATATTGAGCTCTGCTTTCCCCGTGTACTTCCTTTGTATTCGGTCTGGCTTTTAGGTGCTCACCAGTCTGCTAGACATATTGTAGGCATTTAAAAAAAAAAATCTACATAAAAAGACTGTATTGGCATATTCCCTTCTCAACCCTTGCTATTGAGTTTTTTTGGTTTATTAGTTCACCTTCCGGGAAGTTCTTCCATTGGAATGCACGAGGGGCTATTTTACCTCTAGCTCATCTACCCGTTCTGTTTTGAAAACGAGCCATATTTGCTATTTTTCTCTCGTAGTGGAAGAGCCATTGGAACAGCATTTGTCTTTTCATGTATTAGCAGCCCATTAAAGTTGGACCCATTGGGTTTGCCAATGCTTGCTCTACTGTAGTTAACTTATTTAATTTATAAAAACGTTTATGGTGTTTTATGAAAGTCCATGCTAAATGTAGTGTAATCTGAAGAAGGCAATATATGAAGTGACTTTAAATATTCATTGATGTGCACACACTAGCTGCCGGAAGGGGTTCGTATGACCTTTACAATCCTTTACCTCTCAGTTAGGGGTCATTTGGAAAACTCCAAAGAGTAACCTCGTGTGCGACCATTGCAAACTCACTCTGAACTCTCCAGTTTTGTGCCCTTCTAGAATTGACAGTTCATTGGTGGGTGTATGCCCTCATGTGAGGTTACACAAACCTTCTCATCGGTGACATGGGAAGTGACGTTATTGAGACGCCAAACAATCATAAAACACTACAACTTCACGAAAGTAGCCTTGGGTTTACAAAAGCAGCAGAGGCTCACTCAGTTCAAAGCAGCCAGCCCCTGTCATTTGACGTTTGGAGGAGGACCCCAGGGTCCCATATGGGATTCTTTCCCCCATCTTCTAAGGCTTCCTGCACATAACAAACCCTGAATACATCCCATTTAAAGTTGCATGTTTGGAGATGGACTGAGCTTTTGGTCACATCAGCCAAAAACTGCTATTCCGCAACCAAATATCAGGTGCACCAAAAATTCTGTGTCCTTTGGGCATATCCTATGTTTTTAGGTCGAGCCTGAGCCAGCGCGCATTCGCTGCTCTGCAAGGCTTCTTGTGGCTTCTCCGGCTTCTCCGTGTGGATCTGACTCCTCCCACACATTCAGTTGGCTTTTGCGTGTGTCTTTCAATAATGAAAGCACGCAAATGGCTAAAGGCGTGTGCATGTCCCACCTCTTTTCTAATGTTCGCTCCCACGGCGTTTTGCGCTCAGGAGCGAGCAGTGGCGCACAGGGTGGCAGCTGCATTCCTCGTGGGTTAGGTTACCATTTTTTAGGTCGAGCCAGCGCGCATGCGCTGCTCTGCGAGGCTTCTTGTAAGCACTCTAAACTTCTCTGTGTGGGTCTGACTTCCCCCCCCCCCCACGCATTGGGTTGGCTGTGTCATTTTGTTATTGTAGCCTGCAAATGGCTAAAGGCGGGCGCATGTCTCACCTCTTTTGCAAATGCTCACTCCCACAGCGTTTTGCTTGCGGGAGTGAGCAGCGGCGCACAGGGTGGCAGCTGCATTCCTCATGTGTCAGGTTACACACAACGCGCCGCGCTTATGCTTTTGCTTGTTGATATATGAAATTCTTTGATGTTTGTATTTAAAAGTATAAATTGTAAATTAAAGGGAAGGTTTTCCTCTTCTCATTCATGCAGCATGTATAGTTTTCGTATTTTACTGGTTTTGAGGTGGTCCTAGCCTTGAATTCACGTTTGCCATTTAAAAATTATTTTACTTCTGAGTAACTGCTTTTAAAGACTTCTGCGGGTATGAAACATACATATAGAATCTGCAAAATTAGACACGCTGGCAGACGGACAAAGAGAGATAGGTATGAGAGATGAATAATTGTGTGATTCTTGTGATTTTTTTTATTATTATTATTTTTTTTTGTAGTTTGTTTTGTTGATAAAGGAGCATTTTCGAATCCTCTTATTTATTTTTCCACATTTACTGGACACATTTTAATTACAATTGTTTCTCAGCATTAGCCGGATGCTTTATTTATCTGGTTAAGATAAGATTTTGAAAATATTCTGGAGATGTCAAATAAAAGACGACTCGTCACCCCTGTTTGTGTTTTTAGCGCTATCCTCCCTCCCTTCCTGCTTGTCCACAAAGGCGCAGACAGCTGGGAACGAGCCCTCTTCCGTGGCACTTTTAAGAAAGGGTTCTGCGTCACGTGCTGCACATCAAGGTGCGGTTAAAACTACTTGTTGACCTCGGGGTCAAACGCTTGTCCATGAGCCCACCTTCCAAGTGGCCTGAGATTACTGTTGTCATTACTGGTTGCTCCCTGAAAGATTTACATATCTATTTTAAACCAACAACTGTTTGGTTTTGTTTGCAGAAAGCATTGTGCGTATTCCTTATAAAGAAATAGCTCTTTAATTACTCCAAATGCTACCTTGCCAATGTTCACTTTTGCGAACTTTTACTTTACTTAGTTGAAAGGAAAAATCACAAAAAGAAACAGCAGACGTGCCTTTTATTGCTACTGCGACCGACTTTCATTCTTGAGAGCCAGGGTCTTGGATCTATTGGCGGTTTAACATCATGTGGGTTGTGGTCTGGCTTTGTGCCTTAAAACAACACAAATGCAGCATGTAACCATGATAACAATCTTAACTGGCATGCTAATGTAGTGCCTCATATATTTCAAGTACGCCCCAAAACAATGGCAACAAGTACTCTGTTTTCTTACGCCACGTGTGAACACATCCTGGTGCCACTTTGATTAAAAAAAAAGTGTGAGGCAGCCACATTCTTCAAAAGTGCTAAAGGTTGGGGAAAGGATGAAAGGAACCCTACAGTGATTTTAAAACACAGAAACGAATGTTTTCTCTCTATTTCACTTTTATCAGATTGCGGTTTTGAACTGCAATCCGTATTACGCTTTATTTTTAGGTGTAAAAGGCGGAGTGTTTCTTTTTATATTGTAATTGCATTTATATAGTGCTTACTACACCTGACGAGGCGTATGTCGCAAAGGAAGTGTGTGTAGGTAACATTTCAAAGATACAAACGAAACAATCCAATAAAAATATCATGATACCTTCAAACACTAACCTTTTGGGTAAAAAAACGCTTATACACATACTAATTTAAAGGTGCAAATTTATTAAATTATAATGTTCAATTATGCAGCATTTCACGCAAAATATCAAACTCATAAGGTCCCAAAGGCGAGACCTATTGGCTATGCCAATGCTTGTTTAGATTTCTCTTTGGCAACATACATAAAGTCAACCTTCTAGTTCTGCACAACAAAGATATGGCTAGACAGCACACAACCAGGCACACATAGAAGGACTGGGGAATGAAGGACATAAAGAACGAAGGCCAGATGTCTGGTCACGTGTTTGATTTTTTTCCATAGAAGTCTGGGCCCCTCTTTGAAAATATCCATCAAACTATAGAAGGGATATCTCTAGTCTCCAGGCCCATTCAATCACTGTCCTCTTAGTAATGGTCACCTGTCATACTCTTGCAGTGATTTCTGATTGTCTATTCAATTCTTGGCCTCTTTGTTTTAAGCAAACAACTGTTAATACCTTCATTTTTTAGAATTACATATGACAGAAGTAGCTTAATTTGCCATATCTTCTGCTGAAGGTCAAATCCTCTAGAAGTGTGAAAATCGCATCTCATGTGTTAAGGGTAGATTTTCAAATTTCTGTAATTCACAAAAGTGATCAAGAAAAATCCTAAAAGGCTGCGAAAGTCGCAGCTTTGCAGCAATAATTTTGGAAATCTTTTGAAAATTAGGTCAACGTAAAGCCATTCCTATATGGATATTTGTGTGTAGTGTACAACTGGTCATGCAAAAAGGGCACTGAGCAAGTGCAATTACACTAATATTGGTGCTGATGTAGTACAGGGAATTTTTGGTTAGGATGGATTTTTTGCAGGGCTTCTGGAGGTCACTGATTGGGTACTAGCCGTTTTTTGTAACCACAGTCGGACACGTGCACAGATCAGAGCGGAAGAGCGAAATAGTGTCGCCCCACCAACTAAAATGCCTCCAAAAGCCCAAGAGATGAAAAATAAAATAATAATAAAGTTAGTTTATCACCATATTATTTTTCATCAACCCATCCCGAATCGGGTGTTAGGACGGGGTGGGGCCTGCTGAGTAGCAGCAGCAGGAAGGAATGGTGGGCTGACCTTCTGGCCTGGGACCCGCTCTCCTTCCCTGCAGCTCCACCTGTCCGTCGCTGCTGCTGACTGGTGCGAGCAGGGTTTGAGACCGCTCTCGACTCGCTCTCTGCCTGCCCTGGTCCTCTGCCGGTATTTGCCTGCCTCGCTTCGCTACTTGACTGCCTTAATCTTTTCTTTTTGTTTTTCCTTGCCCTGTTTTGTTTTGCCTTGCCTTGTCTTGTTGACTGCCTCATTTTCACACACTTGTACTCCTGTTTTTATTTTTTTGCCGTCTGCGCTCTGTTTTTCCCCTGTACCCCCGCGGCCTCTCCAACCTTGCCGCTTCCTGCTTTCCCGCCTCCCAGCTGCGCTTTCCCTCCCCACTCCCCTATTTAATGGTGGCAACGCAGCCGGCGCACCATAGGCAAGCCCGTCTGCACCCATCCGCGACCCGACCGCGACCAGTGCCAGGGACCCTGGATCTCCAGCCATCCACTGCTACGACTCAGCCGCCCTCCACGCACTCAACCCCGGAAGAAACAACAACTGTCAGCAGTCCACACCGAACACGACACACGGCCAGTTCTCCTGCCACCACTGCTGCAAATCCTTCGCCACCGCCCCATCTGCCAACACCACAGACGCCCTAAAGTGCTTCCTCCTCAACGTCCGCTCCATGCACAGGCACGCCATAGAGATCCGGAACCTCCTGGACTCCCTCTCACCTGACGTCGCCTTTTTTACAGAAACCTGGACCAACGCCTCCTCCACCCCGGACATCACCATCGCCATTCCGGAAGGATACAAGATCCAGAGGAAGGACCGCCCCAACCACCCGGGAGGAGGACTCGCCATCGCACACAAAAAATCCCTCAACCTCTCCACCTCAAGGGACACCTTCCCCGCGGCCGAACACCTGCACTTCTAGATCCAGACCAGCCCTAACTCCACACTCCGTGGCACCCTCGCCTACAGACCCCTCTGGCCCCCGAGCCATCTTCGGCGACACCATCACCGACTTCATCGTCCCCCACGCCATCGCCTCCATGGACTACACACTCATCGGAGACCTCAACTTCCACCTCGACAACTCCAGCGACCCCCAACTCCACCACCCTCCTGGGCAACCTCGCCAACATTGGGCTGAAACAACTTGTCACCACGCCGACCCACAAGGCAGGACACACCCTCGACCCCATCTTCGCAGGAGGAAACAACATTCACTTCAGCCACACCACACAAACCCCCTGGACTAACCACAACTGCGTACACTTCCTCGTCAACAAACCTAAACTGCCCAATCCCGCTCCACGCCCGCCACGAAGGAACTGGAGCAGAGTCACCGAGGAGCAGCTCAACTCCTACCTCAACACTCCTAGCGCTGCAACCAACACCAACCTCACAGCCAGCGAATTTCATACGTGGATCTCCAGCTGCTCAAACACACTCGCCCCGCTACGCAACTCTGACCGACACAATCATAGAAAAGCCAACTGGTTCACCACCGGCCTCCAAGAAGCCAGATGCACCTGCAGACGCCTCGGGAAGAACTGGAGAAACACCGGAAAACCACACCACCTACAAAAATGCCATGACGGAGTACCACCAATGCATCAGAACACCAAAAGAACCTTCATCCACAACAAAATCTGCGCCAACTCCACCAACTCCAAGGAACTCTTCAGCGTCATCCAGGAATTCACCAAGCCCCCCAGCGAAGCCACGGACATCACCCCTTTCCAGGACCTCTGTGACAAGCTCGGATCCTACTTCCATCTGAAGATCAAAAACCTCTACGACGACTTCAACAACCAAACTCCTGACTCAGCTACCACCCCACCCTCTGACAGCACCAGACAGCCTACCATCTCCTCCTGGACCCCGGTCACGACCGAAGAGACCGCCTCGACAATGAAAGGCATCCACTCAGGGGCCCCTACAGACCCCTGCCCACCACACATCTATCTCAGGGCCTCCGCCGCCATCGCGCCAGAATTAAGACGCACCATCAACACAACCTTCGAGACCGGCACCTTCCCCAATGACTGGAAGCACGCAGAGGTCAGACCCCTGCTCAAGAAGCCCTCAGAAGACCCTACGGACCTCAAGAACTACTGGACCATCTCGCTCCTCCCCTTCACGGCAAAAGTCACCGAGAAGGCCGTCAACGCACAACTAACCAGATTCATCGAAGACCACGCCATCCTCGACCTCTCTCAATCCGGGTTCCGCAGCAACCACAGCACCAAGACCGCCCTACTCGCCGCCACAGACGACATCTGCACCCTCCTCGACCAAGGCCACACCGCAGCCCTGATCCTACTCAACCTGTCCGCAGCATTCGACACCGTCTCCCAACACACACTCGCCGCAGGACTACACGCCGCCGGCATACAAGGAACTGCCCTCAACTGGATCCGCTCGTTCCTCACTGGCAGGAGCCAGAGGATCAGACTACCATCCTTCCTCTCCGAACCCACAGAAATCAACTGCGGTGTTCCCCAGGGATCATTGAACATAGCACTGGAGCGAGGAGGAGGACGTCTTGTGCATGCAGCATGTAAGGTAAGTGAATTTTTATTTTATTTGTGGCGCGCAACAGTGCATGCACCCACCACCCATATGCCAGCCGCCACTGACAGGGTTGTGTACCAGCCACAAACAATTTGCATGTCAAGTTCAAGCACGTCTTTTACAGAAATTGAAGCCCGGCTAATTCCCACAAAGAACCCCCAACACCCACTTATACCCTTATTAGACCTATTTGGTTTTCACCAGTGATACTGACCATTTGCCAATAACTTTCTCAAAGCTTATGTTCACAATTATGCTTTTATTCTATCCAATATTAACTAATGATACTTAACCAATGCCCTTTGTTATACACCATGTATCGCAAAGGTTGACAAACCCACATGGAAAATCCCTAACCCCTCTCACAGTTTTCTTTATATGTAGTCCATTTTTTGACTGATTTTCATAATGTGTTTCATATATATCAATGAACGCTAATTGTCTCAAGGATTCCTTGGCAAAACCCCAACATTTCTCCAGCCCACCCGTGTCAATAAATCCATGGCTCTCCTCCGAATTTAGAGATCTCAAATTAAATGCCCACAGAGCTGAAAGTCAGTGGCACAGAGATTACAACCCCAAATTAAGAGAAGCATATAAAATAACTCGTTCAGCTTGCATACACAACATTAAGGAAACGAAGTGTGCTTGGTTTTCAGGACAGCTCCCAACCTTACAAATGAATTATTTCACATCGTTGAAGAACTGCAAGCTCCAGAAATTTGAAATCAAACCAGACCTTCTCAAATACTTGACTTGAGGGCATCTATTGCAATGGAAGTCATTCCTGAAACAAATCTTCCCACTCAGAAGCCTCCCCCCGTGGGAGACATCTCTGTTGTGAGCACGTATTCCTCCTAGTAATCAGAAGCAACTAGTAGCTGCTTTTAAAAACACCTGCCCGTCGAGTTCTCCCATGGACATTACACTTGCCAGATTATTGAAGTCATTGGTTCTAGGCAAAAGCACCTTATTTTTCAATATTTTTAATTGCTCTCTTTCAGGGGGAATGTTTCCAATCTGCAACTGTACAACCTCTTTAAAAAAAAAAAAGAAAATCCTCATATGACATCAGTGATCCATGCAATTTCCACCCGATTTCCCTACTCGCATATTTGGGTAAACGTTTGGAAAAATTGGTCTTGGAATCAATTTGAAACTTTTGCCAACACGAACTTGTTACTAGATGGTTTTCAGACAGGTTATAATTAAGGCTCCCTGTTTTCCGTTTTTACTGATTTTTACAGATAAATACAGACAGAAAACAATGTGTTTTCTGTCTGCCTTTATTTTTAAAAGTGGATAAATACAGAAAATTGTGCTTCTTTTAAGTGACTCTCCGTGCTGTCTTTCATGAATTATAGGCCAGCAGCTGAGCAGATGGACAGCATGGGAAATTAAAAAACAGGATGCAATTTCTTTAAATAACGGCATATGTCACTATACATTTATGGTATAATACTAGTATTTACCAGTGGATGTATTGTTATGTAATATTTGACAGGTTAAATAGCTAAAACATGACAGACATCAAAGTATGAGTGCACGTCTATCAGTTAAATAAATGTGGAAATGTAGTTTTACAACTTCATTTATACGCAAAACACAAAATAAATATGAATAAATACAGATAAAATGGGCCAAAAATAAATATGGATAAATACAGACGGAAATGTTAAAAAAATAAATACCATAAAACCGGGAGCCCTAGTTATAATACAGAATTGGTAGTGCTTTTCTATTAATTTTTTGTTGGTCTTTTGATGTTAGTGGACTAAGGACAGGTTGGCCTTCTGGCTCTTTTGACTATTTCTGCAGCATTTGATACTACCGATCACAGTTTTTTTTCTTCTTTGGAAGAAGTCCGTTTTAGAAGTACCATGGTCCAGTGCACAACATCCTCCCCTACTAATAGATCTCAACAGGTCAAGTCTCCTTTCCTTTAGGAGACAAGACCACTTAGCTATGGAATTCGGCAGGACTCTGCTCTCACTCCATTCTGGTTTAAAGTGTAGTGTGCTGCTTTCTGCATCAGTTTGGAGGCAAATGTTACCTTTACGAGGGTGACGCAGTTTATTTCTGCTCTTCCTCCACTCAATTTCTCAGTGGGCTTCCGTTCAACCAGACTCCTTGTTAAATTCTGTGTTATCGACAGTGTAATGATGAATTTCGGCAAATTGTTTTGTGTCTAAATCCATCAAAAACTGAGATTCTGCTTGCCCCTTCAACCTTGACTAGTTGGGATGCTTCTTGGCAGATGGAAACCATGGGTCTTGCTCCAACCCCTTCCACATTAGTTAACAATCTAGGAGTTTATTCAGACAATGATCTCTTTCCAGAAGCTCATTCGACCAAAGTCACTCAAATCTGTTTCTTAAAGTCACAGATATTAAAAAAGATCCTACCATTTATTCTACCCCTCTCCCTTCTCATCCTGATCTGAACGCTTTGGTGCAGTCCACACTGGACTATGCCGATGCTATCTTTCTGGCAGCTTCAGAGAAAGTACTTACCACCTGCAACTTGTCCAGAACGTAGCAGCACATTTGATCTCTACCACTCCTAGAAATGCTCACACTCTGCCTGTGTTGAGATCACTGCCTTGGCGGCCAGTTAGATATATTATTCATGAAGTGGTCTACTCTGGCTCTCCGCCTTGCCTTTCTAATAAATTCACTATAGACCGCCTGTCACGGAGTCTCAGATCAGCCAACCTTCTGCTGCTTGATGTTCCTAAAGTTCACAGTGCCTCCCTCAAGAACCGTGCTTTCCCTGTTGCAGTGGTAAAACAATAGAACATGCTACCGTCTGCCTTACGTTTTGTGCCATAGCTTTTTAATCTTTGACTCTCTTCACTTCCCATTGTCACCTCCGTGTTCTCCAACCTTTTACCTTGTCATGTTGTTCAGAGCCAAGAAGCCGCATCATTTAACAATACTCCTAACATAATATCCCCCCTCCCATGTAATCATCTTTAATATGATTTAAATATTCTATTTGTCACATTTTCCTCAAAAGTTAACGGGGGCCCAAAATAATACCAGAATACAAAAATACGAAAGGAACATCAGCGCGTGCTTCGAAATCTGACAAACAACATAGCATTGTCTCAAAAATTGCAGGAGCCACAACTCTCTCACCAGTGCCCTTGTTCAATCCTTCCCTTCCTGCAATTGGTGGGTCCATGACTCCAAAACAAATGACCTAATTTCATTGCATGGAATTTGAGGTGATTAACTAAAAATTGAGATCACAAACAAAACGGTAATTATGGTACTTATTTTATAAATATGAACGTTTTCAAAGCTGGCTACTTATATCCAATTTTGATGGACTTTGCCAATCATTTATTTCTTTGATATTTTCTTTCAGTGCTAGCACCCTTGGGTATTACTGCACTTTACAAATAACATTGGCTACAGATAAACAGATTATCATAGCTCTTAACAGTGATAAGGGTTAAAGGTGGAGAGAGGGAGTATCAGACTGCATTGTATGGGATATTGAAGACTCATGAGAAGAAGAGGAAAACTAAAAGGGAGGCATTGATCTAGCCCAGGAATAGGTGTCTTTACTGCTCCCCGAAGGAAAAGAGAGAGGGCTGGGTTCTGATATTTAGGAGCATATGTACAAGGACTTAACGCCGCCGTAGCGTCAATTTGTTGACGTTGCAGCGGCTTTTTTTATTCGCCATATTTACAAGTTGCTGCTAACTGCAGTTAGCCGCACTTTTCCGGCGTAAACATGAATTTTTAAGATCGCCACTTCTGTTAGCAGGACTTCACGAAAATGAGATGCAAGGTGGGCGTTTCCGTGCAAAAACTGCCGCTAACCCCTCTTCACGATATTTACAAGCAATTCCTTGTGCAAAACCAAAAAAACTGCCTCTAATTCCAGTTTTTTACGACCAGAAAATAGCTGGTCTTAAAATTGGTGCAAACACTTGGGGCCTCATTTCAGAAGGTTTTAGTGCTGGACAGCGCTGCAAGGAATGTTGCTGCGCTGGCCTGCGACAAAACTACAGGGCAGGAATGTGCACCATCACTATGATAGGGTGCATTCCTGGGCCTCATTCATGAAAAGTGTTGCATCGCTGCGACAAAACAGCGTTGCAACACTTTTCACTACGCCCTTCTTGCGACACCATGGATGCTCTGTATTCACTGTACGGCGCTCCATGTCGCAGTTAATGACAGATGCGTCTGGAATCCTGATGTATCTGTCAGCCCTAAAGTCACGCATTGCTGCAGTTGCGTCACAAGCCTGTCGCAACTCCAGCAATGCATGGGGCCAGCCTATCCCTGTGGCACTGCGTCACCCTTACACCTGCCATGAGGCAGGCGTAAGGTACTGACGCAGTGGAGTCCTACAATTGTTGCAGTGAAATCTGATGGATTTCACTGCGCCACACCTATGAGGCTTTGTTGTGTGGGAACGCCCACCCTGCATACATCATACCTGATGCAGGTATAATGTGGCACAGGGCTTCAAAAGATCACACATATGCCTAGATGCGTCACTTAGCAAATACGGCGCAACGTGGTGCAAGAATCACGCTGCAAGTACGTCAAGAAAATGACACACCGGCGGGGTGAAACTGTCATAAGGGGCTCATGAATAAGCTCCCCTGTCTTTTTCCCCTATGTTGGAGCACAATGGCTGCCATGCACCAATGCAAGCACCCTTGCGCCATGGTGGAGCACAATGGCTGCCATGCACCAACGCAGGCACCCTTGCGCCATGGTGGAGCACAATGGCTGCCATGCACCAATGCAAGCACCCTTGCGCCATGGTGGAGCACAATGGCTGCCATGCACCAACGCAGGCACCCTTGAGCCATGGTGCAAGGGTGACTGTGTTACAGAGTTGATAGATGTTGTGGTTCCAGCTCTTCTCGAGACGTCTGCAGGTGGGGCTGGACTAGTGGAGGGCAGTAGTGAACCAGTTGGCCTTCTTGGAGTGTTGTTTGCCTGTTTTTTTCTTGAGGGGTGCCAGGGTGTCGGCGCAGTTGGAGATCCATCGGTGGAGGTTGCGCGCTGCGGTGTTGGCGTCTGTAAGCATTGGCGGAGTGGTGGTGCTGAGGAAGTTGATAGGAAGTTCTTTGGTGGCCTTGATCCAGCTGCAAAGGGGGGGCAATGATGGTGATGGGGTACGGTGGGCGTGGTGAAGGCGTGATGTAAACAATGATGGTCGGTACAGGAGAGTCCTGTGGTGTGGCTGTAGTTGAAGTTCCCGCTGGTGGAGAAGACGGGCTCGAGCATGTGTCAGGCTATGTGGGTTGGTGCAGTGACTAGCTGCTTGAGTCCAATGTTGGCGACGTTCCCCAGGATGGGGGGGTGGTGTCCTGATCACTGGGGTTGTCCAGGTGGAACTTGAGGTCACTGAGTAGGATGTAGTTGGTGGATGGGAGAGCCTGGGGTGCGATGAGGTCTACAATGGCATCGGTGAATGGGGGTTCATGGCCCGGGCGCCTGTAGATGAGGGTGCCGCGGAGGGTGGTGTTGGGGTTGGTCCGGATCTGGAAGTAGAGGTGTTCCATGGACACCGTCGGGTCATTAGTGTACGTGGTCAGTCGGAGTGTGCCTTTTTTAGACAATGGCAATGCCTCCTCCTGGCCGCTCGGGGTGGTCTGTGCAGGTGATTTTGTAGCCGTCGTGGATGGTGATGGCGATGTCCGGTCCGGAGCAGAGGTTAGTTCAGGTGTCCGTGAAGAAGGCAATGTCTGAAGAGGTGGCGTCTAGGAGGTCCCAGATTTCTGTCGCGTATTTGTGGAGGGAACGCACTTTGAGGAGGATGCAGTTGAGCCGGTTGGCTGCGCTATTGGTCGGCTGGGCGGCAGGAGGTGCTGGTGTGCTGATGTGGCAGAAGGTGCGTTTGCACTTTCGACAGGCGCAGGGTGCAAGAGAATTCTACAGTGTTGCTAGATGGCAGGTGGTGTGGCGTCCAGGGTTGATGGCGAGGAGGGTACTGGCGTCGTAGCGTTGGAGTGTCTGAGAGGAAGGGTCCTTGGTGCTGGGCACGGTCCAGAGGCGGACTGACGCAGACGGGCTTGCCTTTGGCGCACCAGTGGTACGCTCGCTGTGCATGGCCGCACAGCGGCTGCCATTATGTAGTGCTGCAGGAAGGACTGGACAGCTGGGATGTGCGCATGACTGCTTTGGGCGGCCTGAGAGGGCCGACCAAACAGTCATTGTGCACTTGAGTGGGCATGCCACTCCGCCCCTGCCCTGCTCCGTGAGTAGAGCAGCCCCACCTGCCCTCCTGCCCACAAAGAAAACATAGCATGAGTACATCAGAAAGTTATCATCATGTTATGTTTCCTCTTCTTGCACTGCTTGAAAGCAGTGGGGCGACGCTCTTCCACCATAGCGGATGAGCCGCCACTGGGGGTGCGTTACCCACAGGTGCTAGGCATGTGCCCAACTCGATCCCCGGGCCTCCTCCGCTACGCATCTCACCTTTTCCTCACCTGGACATTGACACTGTGGCGCAATCTGCTGCACTCTCTCCAAATCTGTGACTCAGCCAGCAGGAGCCTCAGCCAGGCGGGATTTCACAAGCCTGGGTACAGCAGTCGCCGCCAAGTCCGCTGGGGAGGCTCCCGATGCAGATGATGCAACAGGGTCCCCTTAGGCGTGAAGTTGCAGTGCTCCCGCCACACAAGTACGGAGCAGCTCAGGGGCTCACCCTCCACAGCGTCCGGCCAGTGCAACATCCTCCGGCCTGTGATGCAGAGAGGCGCGACCCACCATTGGTAATCTCCTCCGTGCACCCCGGTGTAGTGGTGGCACGTGGTATGTGATGCAGACCTCCCTACGTTGGTGTGCAGGAGCGCCTCTACCATTCATAGCTCCAAGGGGCACCAGGCGGTGTTCTCACACAGGTCAGCAACGTGTCTCCATGGGACCTGGAAGACTTCACCACCAGGTAAGGGTGATCACCGATGCATCAATGTCTACCGCAACGGCCCAGCAACTCCACAGCACCTCCGCATCCCACTCCAGGTCCCAGACGCAGGCCCAGCGAGGCCTCCAGGCCCCGGGGACCGTCCGCTCTTTCAAGGTGTTGGATGTCATGGTGTTGCAAGGAGTGCGCAATAAGTGAGGCATCACTGGTTTTGCCCAGCGATGCGCCTCTTTTCATGATTGTAGCCCTGAATTTCCTCTTCCCCTGGGACTCTGGCTGGTCATCCTGGCTGTTGGTGGGCTTGGGGGGGGTTGTTGATCTGTGCTGCACTTGGCCCTGGCTGCTCCATTCTGCATTCCATTGGTTTTGTTTCCTATTTTCCATTGGAGGTGGACTTATAGGCTATTTTTGCCTCTAGAGGCAAGAAAAGTCAAGTTGGGCTGACTAACGTGAGGTTTTTTTGCTAGTAATGGGCCTTTTGTCAGTTTTCGCCCACTAACGCCAGAATTTGTATCGCCTTCGCACTGGTGTTAGAGGCAGTTTCCACCCTGGCCATCTGAAACTATCGCCATGTAGCGATGTATTGTAAATACATCGCTAACAGGGCGATAGTTTTTGGTGATAGGCTGCGTTAAGAAAACTGCTGCTAACTAACGCTAACGCTAGTTAGCGGCAGTTCTTGTACATATACCCCTTAGTCTAAGAGTGTTTTAGGCTGACGTAGCAACCCTGTGAAGAAACAGCTTTGATCAAAGAATGTTCTGAAACTGGACAACTGTACCCTTATTGCATTTCAGCTGCATAGGTTAATTAGTCCCACAGAGATACAGTCCCCTATTAAATGTAGCAATGTTGTTTTTCGACTAAACAAAGATGCACAGGTCTCAATTCAATTCAAATTCAGCTTTATTCGATTGTAAGATACTGCAATCATAAAAGCAATTCGTACACATTATAATCATGTTAAAAGACTTAAAATTGAATATCGATTTTTCAAGTTAATTCATAAAGAAATTTTGGCAGCAGCTATGATCATTATATCGCACTTAATAACATCAATTAAAAATTCATAACATTTCATTAATTCTAAAAACAATATTCTTAAAAAACAATTCCTCATGATATTATGCTCTTCCTATAGCTGACCACTTTTTTTTAAAACATCGCAATTTTCCAAATCATATTAGCATTGTCCATAGTTTGTAATGCGATGTAAGCTGGACGACATTTTCTTATCCCCATAGTTCTCAACATTGGCAGAATCCAGACTTTCCTAATGAGAGTATAAAATCCACAAAAGAAAATAACATGGATAGTGGATTGACTTGAGCAATTATCACAGGGACAGGGTATCATAGTTCGGCTCCAGTCATTCATATCGGGAAAACTAATAAGTCTGTGTACCATTCCAAGCCTGAATCTTGTTAGTAGGAATCTGTCGTATCCTTCTGGTACTATCGCCAAATATGGCTGAATTTTAAAAACACTTAAAATCATTTGATTTTCCAGTACCGTGGGATTTAATATTTCAGTCGTCAACCGTGACATTTCCAACATCACAAGACCCTCTTTTTTTTAAGTCTTTCCTACGTACCGCTTGCATAGAATCAGGATCAGTGAAATACTCCAGATGTCCCAGATTCTGCAGGAATTTTCGTACATAACTGACCCAGGGTATCGTTAAGACTTTTTCCATTTTTAAAATATCCTTTAAAATATCCCTGTTTAGCTTGGTTTCTTCTTTTGTCCATACTCGGTGCCATAAAAGAACCGGCTCCAGTTTAATGAGATCAGACAAATACGTTAAACCCAGTTCAGCGTGGCACACATAGGAAGAGGTTGATCTAGGTACTGACAAAATATATCTTAGAAAATTATTTTCCACAAACTGTAATGACTGGGTATTTGCAATACCCCACACCCCTGAGCCATAGGTTACAGTTGAGATACTTTTTGACTGGTAGATCTGTAAAAGCTCTACCGGGGGTCTTCTCCCTAACTTTTTTGAAAATTGGGCGAGTGCTGAGATAGTTCTAATAAAACTTAATTTTTTAGCTCTAACTGCCTGAACCCATGAGTCATCTTGGTGAAATGGTATTCCAAGATATGAAAAAAGTTTTGTTGCCTCGATTTTTCGATCACCTATGAACATCTCCTGACATTTTTTACTGCCCCTACCACATCTCATGACATATGTCTTAGATGTATTCACCGTAAGTCCTAATTCATTCATATATTCATTAAAACCATTTAAAACCTTTTGTAGACCTACTTGAGTTCGTGACAATAAAACCGCATCATCAGCGTATAGAAGTGCGGGGGTAGGACGACCATTTATCTTGGGGTAGTCAACCTGTTTCTTAATCATTGCTTCCTCTAAATCATTTATATACAAGTTAAAAGGAATGGGGCAAGGACACATCCTTGCCTAACTCCCCTACTTATTGGAATTGGAGTTGTACATCCACCCTTAATGTCAAAACGAACTTTCGTCTGAGCATTACAATAAAAACGTCGTAAAAAGAAATAATTTGTTGTTCAACGCCTATCTTTTCTAAAACCTCCCAAAGTTTGGCGTGTATTACAGAATCAAAATCAGCGGTGAGGTTTACAAAAGCTAAAAACAAACTTCCTTTTTTTACCCGTACATACTTTCCCACCAGTAGGGCTAAATTTAAACTCTGTTCAATAGTGCCCACTCCTTCACGGAAGCCATATTGAAGGTCGGAGAGAATGTTCTTATCTAGTGCCCAGTCCTTGAGTCTTGCTAATATTACACGACCCACAATTTTAGTCATTGAGTCTAATAAGGAAATAGGCCTGTAGCATCCAGGGTCCTGGCGATTTCCCTTTTTAAAAATGGGGACAATGATTGACTCTACCCAGGTTGGCGGGAAAGGTGCTAAACAACTTGCATTCACTACTTGTCTTACAATTGGCCCCCATAAAATTAAGTTTGATTTAAACAAATCACATGGGACACCATCGGGTCCTGGAGCCTTCCCTGCTCGAGTGACCGAGATCGCCCCTGTCACTTCCTCCAGGGTAAATTGGAGGTCAATATTTTCTGTGTTGCTAGTTAATAGTGGTTCACCTAAGTTATTGTCAGTGTGACCTACCCCCTTGAACACCTCTGTGAAGTGCTCAACCCATTGGTCCTCTGTGATGGCAATCTCGATAGCGGGACCCCCATCTTGCTTCAGGTATGGTGCTTTAACCGCCTTCCAAAGGCACTACTGTCCCTGCTTAAAGCGGCCAGATGAAGGGACTCCCAAGCTTCCTTTTTAAGCTGGCTTTCCTCTCTTTAATGGCCAGGTTGTAGATTCTCCTAGCCTCCCTTATGGCATCCTGATTTCTGGGAATAGTATGAAGTACTTTTTTTTAATTCAGGTGTGCCTTGGTACAGTTCGAATCAAACCATCCTGTGGATTTTACCTTGCAATGTTTTTGTACAAAGAGGGCCTCCCTCACAGCACTAGAAATTAATAAAAAGAGTCAAGAATACTACCGGGGGTTGCTAACTCATTCAGACATGTATCAAAAGCAGCTTTGCACTTATTTACCACAGATTTTATAACGCCTTCAGGATCAATCATAGCCCATTTCAAAGTAAAACCGTTAGTTCTATCAAGTGCGATTGATTCTAAAGGCAGGGGGCAGTTTTTCCTATACTTGAACTACTCGTCCATCCTTTAATTGTAGTACACAGTGGGAAGTGATCACTCAGAGATATATCACCAATATGAAACAATCTGATTCTTGGAGCGTGGTTATTTGACACAAATATGAAATCTATTGTTGAGAATAAGCCCCGCCCATTAAAGGTGTAACCCATTAGAGCTGGCTTTGGACACATTTCATTCACGAAACCTAAATCCAGAGTGCACAACATTTCATTATACAGCTCCCCCAATTTTGTGTGACAAAAGTGCGTACAACTGAACCCTTCATTATCATCATGGCCACACATATTAATATCAGCATTTGAACATAAAACGCAATTAAAATCCCCTCCCAGAAGTATCATCGTGTCTTCAGCATTTTTATGCCATAATGATTGTACATCACTTACTAACTTTTTCATCACAGTTTCTACATCAGGCAGGGGAATATTATTATAAAAATTGATCAGGTTGACAGATTGCTTCCTATCAATTTTAATGTTAACTAGCTGATAGTAAATATCTTCTAAATAAAGTTCTACCTTATTAAAATTCATAGTATTCGATACAAATGTACAAAGGCCACCTTTGGGCCTACCTCCTTTACTTTCAGTTGCCCTTGTGTGCAGAGTTTTAAATCCATTAATGTATAGCGGGTCTATTGCCCACGTCTCCTGCAAACAAAGAATATCTTGACTTTGTAAATATTCGCACCAAATAGAGTTTGTCAACTTTTGGCGAAGACCTGCTATGTTCCAGGACACCAATGTACAAAGAGCTTCCTCTGTGTTATTATTCAAACTATTATTAGACAGTTTAGGTGGAATAAAGTTAGTGGGAAACTCCAATAACCGTGAACGGGAAACACCCTTAGTGTTAATTATCTGGCAGGCACAGGGCGTCTTTAACGCTTTATGGTCGGTATCAATCTCCAAAAGCTGGAAACTATCCTGGATTGATATTACGTCATTTGTAATCAGGTGTTCTCTATTAGTAGTGAATACGTCCCCACAATCTTTAGTTAATCCAAGCGCACTAATTGTTAATTCATTTTCAGGACTAGGCAGAAACTCTACGTGGGATAAAGTTGATTCTCGATCGATAAGTCAATCGATATCTTCCATTGAGCCAAATACTTCATAACGATTGCTAGTTGGCACCGAATAAAGATGACGTCTATTCTCTGGGAATGAATCCCGCTGCCAATAGCATGGACCACCACTCGGTGGTTGATAGAAAAACCCCAATGGAAGAATATTAATGTCAGTTACATTAATCTGCCCACTACCTGCTCTATCCAAAATGAGCTGAACAAGATTTGGAGACCCAAAAGATAAAATTACACAATCACCTGATAACTGTTTACTAGACTTTCCAACCCATGATACCCTGCGTACCATTTTAAATTCATTAAAAAGAACATTATTTAGCCCTGTTCTCGTACTCAGTAGATGACAAGCTTTGTTACGCAGTGTTGACCAATGTTCAAATTCGTTTAAAGATAATTGTGGGACGTTTGCTAAGACCACAGTGTAAGGGGTTGCTTCTGGCGGAAGATTTAAAATCACATTAGGGGATATGCCACTGGCACTCCTCTGGTTAGAATCCAGTCTACGTGACTCACCTGAGTTCCTATCCAAATCCCCCACCCTAACAGTTGGTGCGGCTCCTTTTGGAGCCAATGGCTTATTCTGACTCTGGTTAGTCTGATTATGTGCACAGGGCAATGGTCCAGCATTTACGTGGGAGGGCCTGGGTTTAGTTAAATCATGATTAATATCCAGGCAGGGTTTAGAATTAGAACATTTTGTCTTAGCATTGGTACTCTTTCCCATATCATCTCCTCTCCTCGGGGACATCAAACCAGCGTCCCTACTATTAGCTGCGTCGATATTGGGTGACTGGATAGAATCACGCGGCTGTTCTAATACATTTAGCCTTGCTTCAATTTGACATAACTTATGCAACAAAGGAGCAAGAAGGTTAGATACCAATTGTTCTAATCGATTACATAAAGTGTCCTCG
The DNA here is from genome assembly GCA_963921515.1 of Calotriton arnoldi. Taxonomy (NCBI): domain Eukaryota; kingdom Metazoa; phylum Chordata; class Amphibia; order Caudata; family Salamandridae; genus Calotriton; species Calotriton arnoldi. The sequence goes on from CAWUFW010013210.1 coordinate 312,780, forward strand.
CTTGGCCATGCAGGGGAACTATTTGCAGTAATGGCCTGTAATGAAGGTGATATACAGGCTTTATCGTTCACCGCCGGAGAGCTAAGTTGGCAAACTGTGTTGCGAGTCACTCTTTGTTTTTGTTTCTGGACCACACCTTTTTTCTTCCTTGTGATAGGGTCATGTCCCTTTTTTGAGCCTTTGTTGATGCTTGCTTGCTGCCCTCTAGTGCTAACACCAAGAGAATTTGACCCTGGTAATGGTCCAGACCCGAGGACTCATTTCCAAGTTGATAGGATTACTGGAAGCACCATGTATATCAGAGGTATTGACCGCAGGTTGGTGGGCAGAGGAAGTTTCCAGACCATCGCTAGTCCCCACACCAGATTGACATGAGAGTAGAGATTTAGGATCCAGAGACAACTGCCGCTCAGTCAATTCGATTTCATGAATAAGTGCAGATTCCGCACGAACAAGAAAGGCATCTAGGGTTCCCACCACCCCTGACTTGCGCCTACTCATAATTACAAACTATTGACAATTAGCCTCAAATTAGCCTCAAATGGGCTTTATTAATCGCGGGTTAGAAGTAGTCCTATATGTTGAATAACCAAGCAACTCACTACCAGTACGGAAATATTCTAATTGTGGCCCAGCCTCTTTCAGGCTCTGACGGGCGCAGACTGGTTGCGGGAGCCCTCGTGCTGATTTAAGCGCCTCCGGGCGCGTCCGGTGACAGGTAGGATATGCGCCCCGAGGCTCCTAGGAAATGGAGTCCGCGTCCGCTCCACTCGTGGCGATGTTTGTAGTGGCAGCAGGGCAGGGCGGAGCAATGAAGAGCAACCAGCAGCCGCCGGTAAGTTTCTCCAGAACTTGCAAATATTGCCACTGGAAGCACCTACTTGGAGCACAATTCCTGGATTCAGCTCTCTTCTGCTTGCGCTGCAAGGTGACATGGAGGCATGCTTTACCGCTCTCACCGTGCCCCCGCTCTCCCACTGCTCCTGATGCTCGCAATGCCCTGGGCCCCCCGTGGCACCGCACGGCTCACAGGGGGTCACAGGGGCTCACTGGGGCTTTCTGCAGCCTCTGGCTCTTGTTGCGGCTCCGGTTCAGCTCCCGGTTCGTGGAGCACAGTTCTTGGCCCCCGCGGCTCTGCTCCGCTGCCGCTGCCGGTTACCGCCGCTCTCCCGCTACCGCGCTCACACTAGGTCACTTGCAAGACCCAGGTCTCAAGAATGACACCGAATCAACATCCTTAAAAGAGCCTGAACCTGTGATGGTTAGTCCTTCAACTGAATGATGAGAGTTGACTGTGCTTTTCAGCAGAGTTCCACTCATTCTCCAATCTGATTTAACAGCTTCATTTATACTGTATCAGAGATTGATCAGGCATCTAACAAAATGCTGATGCAATGTGTGAAAATTTGGAGCACATACTGATGGTGTTATCCAACATACTACATGTATTGCAGTAGTTGTAAATTTTCTGAGGGTATCAATCTTAACTGAATTTAGGGAGGTAACTTCTCCTCGATACCTTTGTGCGAGTGTTAGCAAGTGCTGCAGGTAGGGAAAATTGGTCTGTATCCCATGACCTATTCTATTGTACTACAGATTATGTTTTTTCCATCGTCAGGAAATCCCGGATCCTAAATAGCCAGCCCCTCTCAGGGGGTGGTGAATCTTTTCCCCATAGGATCACTGCCACTAGCTCCAGAGTTATTGTTTTGCCAAGAAGAGACTTAAAGGATCTAGCTCTGCAGTATGGGAGACTCAGCAGTACAATCCAAGGATCTCGTAGAATGTGTGTTGATCATTGAGTCCACTGCCTCTAAGATGTCAGCCAAATACGTCTCCTGTTTTCTACATCACCACAACTGATTCAGCAGGGATCCTTTCTCCCCAAAATCTCTCCAGCAGTTAGAAGACTTGGAGGTATCCCATTTCAGGGACTATTTATGACTTGCATCGTACTGGCGAGTTGCAGTGTACTGGTGGGGTGGTAAAACTCCTGTGAAATAATTACTTTGCGGTGACACCGCACTAGTACCATGCAATTCTAAGAGAAACCTCATGAAATGGAGATTTACTGCATAGGACCAGATTTACTGGTCGTAAAACCACAAATAATTCCCACTCCCGTGGACTTTAATGCATGCATTTACCATCTGCTAAAAGCAGATGGTAAATGTATGCTGTCGCCTTTGTGTAGTGTGGGAATAGAGGGAGGGGGTTGTCTGGAGTAGAACAGAAAAGGAAAAGCTACGTTCTAGCAGGGAGGAGCACACAATACAATACAATGGAGAAAGAGACCTAGCTACTGCTACTGCTAAAGTCTTATGTGATCCTTCCGGGTGGAATTTACCCACCTGAAAACATCAGATCCAGTGTTTCAATACCTGGGAAAACTTGGTGCAGGAACACAGGTTTACTGAGAATTGGGCAGAAATTCCATATGGTAGTTCCACTCTGCCTGCCTCAAATCAAGGTATATGTATCTTTTCAGGTGTATGGTACCAATGCTTAAATAGTTTATAAAAGGTTGCTCTTCCATTCACACAGGTTATGGTAACCCTAGGTTTGTCACAAGCTTTTCCCCCGTACTTGTCAAGAATAGTTTTGCCCAGTTCCTCTTTCCATCTTTTCTGCCCCAAACGTTTTAGGTACATGTGTGGGGATGATTGACATCTTGTATAATATGTAAATTAGATGTTAATCATGTTCCCCTCCCTGTGCATACGTTTTAAACGCTATTTAAGAGTTCCTTTTTCACCTCTACATTTTTTGTTGTTGTAGCGCCCAATAGTGGACTTGTAAGTATCAAAATCTTTCATACTCTGGGAAACCAGATTCCTTCTTCGAATATACTAAGGATTTAATCTCTCCTCTTTTGAATAGTGAAGCCAGCAATAGACATTTAGGGTAGTTCCACAGTGTGAAGCTCTCGTTGTTAAGACCTCGGGGAATGTCCGGGGTACACACTTGGGACTGAACAGAGAAGGAAATGCTGCGAAGCTCTTATTTTATCAGGTTTTTCCAGGACTCCTAGTATTACACTAATGAACGGTAAAGAATATAAGGTTGATTACATAAACTCCCTTAAACTCCATATATACCATGGTAAAAGTAGCAAGCACAAGTGGCTTAGTGCCCCAGCTAAGTGACTGGCAGTCATCAACTTTCTTAAGTCACAAAACAACGAGATATGTCTCCTCCAGGAACAACACACTTACTAAAATAGAATTGGGACTAACTAAAGGGGAGTCAGAAGAGGTGGCCCCATTAGTAGGTAATGTTGCCTGGGAAACAGCCTTTACAACGGAAGCGTTACAACGCATGCCATTACAACGCATGTCGTTACAACGCGAAAGGCTTGTTGCAGGGGGTAGAAGGTGTTGGAGTTAACTCCAACACCTTCCCTACTGTTGCACACACTGGAGTTGGAATAGTAAATTATACTATTCCAACTTCCAGCGCACCCCCGACAGCAAGTCGGGTTAAAGGTATGTGTTGTCATGGCATGCGCTGTAATGGCATGCGTTGTAACGTCATACAACCATGTTGCCTTCACGCAGCCGGTCAGTGATGGACCAGAAGTCTCCTCTGCGTTTCAGTGCTGAGGCTGGCAAGTCAGGTCATGAAATATTTACAATTTATGGCTGTGAAAGATGGTGACGTCACCAGTGCATGAGGATAATAATATCCTCTTTTTAGGTCTCGCGCCTAGCGTTGCAGTGCGTAGCACTGCTCGCGCAGCACTGCTCGCACAGCGTGAGACCTCTAGAAAGGGCTTCTGAAAGCTACCCACACACTCGTGCGTGTGGTTTTGCTTTTGGAAGCCCACATTGGCTGGAGCGTGCGTTTTTTTTACCGAAACGGCACGCAATTGGGCAAAGGCGGGCGCATGTCCCGCCTTTGCTCCTCCCATTCCCGACGGTGGCCAGAAAGCGCAGCAGCGCGCATTCGCCTCACTGCTGCTGCCACGCTCCCTCCCCCGGCTCCTCTGTGGTGTGCGCGCACCACTGTTTATTTTATTTTTTTACCGCGCGGCCGCCCTTTCAGAAGCTTGGGTGTTCCCGCACACACAGGGCTGCATGCACCTTATGCTTGCACTGGTCTGTATAGTTTGCACTGCGGCACCGGTGCATCGAGAGACGAGCCCCCCCCGCCCTGGTCAGCAATAAACGACGGAAGTGGAAAATGCGTATGCTGCAACCTATGACATTCACCACCCACAGGCCGAGTCCGGCGAACATCACCCTGGCGGCGCTTCCTGCGCCTTCCACATTCCAGGCAGGTGGCACAGAGCTCGGAGTGTGAATGCAAGGTACCGGGTACTGTCGGATCTGAATCCCAGAGCGTGGCACTACCCGTCGCTGAGCACAGTGTATGGTGTCAGCTCTGATACAGAGTACAATGCCGGCCCTTGTGGGCTGCACACGTGCATTCATTGGATGCAGGCAGCCGCGAGCGCAGAGCTGTCAACCAGCTGTGGTGCACGCTAAATGTCCTGGGTGCAGTGCGCACCGGCCCAGCAGGATCAGTAGTGCACAGTTCCCAAAGGCAGCTACGGTGCAGAGGAGCCCCAGGTAGGTATAGAGGAGAGAAGAACCAGCAGACGGCTGCAGTGCACAGCAGCAGCCAAGGGGCCGTGCCTAGTACCAGGGGCCTCCCACAGTGCACACTAACGGCCCCAGTGCACACTGTACCAGCAGGAAGCGTGATGCACATTAGCAGCCCCTGGGACAGTGCACACAGGGCCAGCAGGCAGTGGCACAGCACATTGGTATTCGGGTACAGTGCCCAGCAGCCAGCTGCACTGCGAAGAAGCTTCTCTGATCAGGGTGCAGTGCCTTCTACCAGCAACAAATCTAATCCTTTCTGCTACGTCCAGTGTACAGTGCCAGCCTTGGATTTCAGTAGGCAATGCCAGCTAGTGGTCACAGTGTGCCCTACCACTTTCACAAAGCGGTGCCAGCCATGTATCCGCTGCGCACTGTCAGCCACAGGGCATAATAATACCGCTGCTCGGTGGAGTGTACGGGACTGAGCCAGGTGGCGGAGAGCTGGCATGAGACCTGGGGCCAGGCGCAGTGTTTACTGCTGAATGCAGTGAGCGGTACCGGCTTCACGGTACAACGTTCAGAGGCAGCTGCGTGTATTGTCTGTTGGCCTGTGCCTGCCCAGTACAGTCACGGTACCATCTCACAAATGCAGCGCGCGGTGCCAGGTACCATAGTACTAACTACCAGATACAATATGTTAACTTATCTCGGGGTGCAGTGCACAGTGCTAGCCGCCGGGTTAAGTCTGCCTTCTACCATGGGCTGTTTTCGCTGAAGTGTTTGGCACCTGACACTACATAACAGAGCACATTGCAGTCTACCAAAAACAAGCGCTGACAAAGCCAATAATCTGGCTTCTATTATGAGTCCTGACTAAAATTGTAAAAGAACCTGCGGCAGTGAAAAAAATACAGCAACAATGGTGGTTCTCTGCATGCAACGCATCTCTGAGATAAATAATGCAATGTGTGATGGTTCGATATACTTTTGAGTTGTAAAATGGTCCCTCATACACTGCAGCACATCCACTCTGTAGGAGGCGGATTGATGCACCAAACAGCCAATGGCATGAAGTGAGAGGAATACTTCTCTAGGTAGAGCCAAAGCCCACTCAATGTATATTTCAAATAACTGGTATCAATAGGTAAGCAGACAGCTGTGCTGTGAAGCCAGACCAAACGCAGCATACTACCAGCCACCAAATATAGTACGTAGCTAAAACCCCAGACAAAATCAGCAGCTCCAGAGCAGTTCCTGGATGCCGCAGGCTGTACCTGGAATGGGCACAGTACCGAGCGCCAATCATCAGATACAGGACTCAGTAACAGTCGCAGGGAGTGCTATCAACTTTAAAGCCTTGTGCACAACAAACCACTGGGTGAAGTACACTGCACCTGCCTCCAGGCACAATGTGTAATACAATCCCTAGATTCAACGGACGGTACTAGGAAGGGTAGAGAATGCACAGTACTAGCTAGGAATACAGTGCATTACAGTGTGCCACTACCAGCCATGGATGCAATGCTGGATGCAGTGCTCATTTCACACACACTGCAAGGTAGAAGACGCTGGATCTTTGTTGCAGTGGGAGGTGTCTGCTACCAGCCAGACCCAGTATGCCCATCTAGACTTGTTAGTATGATGACAGAAGTTGCAGACTGCAGCACTAGCCTCTTGGTGCAGTGTGCGGATTTAGCTAACCGATACAGTGCACTGTGAGAATGCGCCTTAGCCACAATGGTCACCACCAGCTGCACTCGCCGGACTCTGCTAATGCACCTCAATCCTGCCTTGCAGCACTCTCTGGTATTGAGATAACTGAGAACGACAAATGGGTCACTCAGTGAACCTCACTCCTGATCTGGTGCACCTCTTGTTATTTCAGTACTGGGCGAGCCATTTACATTCAAAATCTGTGCACACCAACCCATCACCCAGGGCACTTTAGACATCTCAGTCCTGACCTGCAGCACCTCTAGCTATGCCAGCACTAGCGATAGACTGACATAGACACAGATACTATCAATGCACATCAACCCTGACCTGTACCAACCACCCCTGAGGCCACCAGTACTTAGACAGCTAGTCTTCCTTCTCTTGGTACCCTTCAATCCAGACCTGAAGCAAACCCTGTTATCCCTGTAGTGGGCTAGATAGAAACCCTCACACTGTCAGTGCACCTCAATCCTGCCCTGAAGCAAACCCTGCTATTCCTGTACTGGGACAATTAGTCAAGCTCCCCTCTTGAGCACTCATTACATCTCAATCCTTGCCTGGAACACCCCTGGCTATTTCAGTACAGGGCAAAGAGAGCAAAACTTACCATCAAAACATGCCACACTGTGACTTCACATCAGGGTACCATACATTAATTGTACACTGGTGTGATGATTTGTCACAGGACTTAAAAAATGCTGACAGAATATTTTCCTTTGTAGAATGGCAACAAATTGGTTTATATAAAATTCAGAAAACTGAGGCGCTGGTTTAAAAAGTTATTACATTATTCATGAAGGCACCAAGCTGATCTCTGCAGCTGATAAGAAATTGTTAGTTGTTCCTTGTTGAAATGGCCGCCTTCCCACGACCTCTGGCCTCGCCCTGTTATGCTGTGCAATGGTTCCACATGTGGACGCCCCTGGTGGGAAAACTTTACCTCTTGCCCCAGTGTTTGTGCCCACCTGCGTGTCCCCCTTTGTATACGTCAGACGAGAACCATACAACTCTTTTGTTCTTCACTGCAATTGCCTGCACGTTGTTGCTGAGAACGCAATGCAGGAATTGCCCTGCATGTGTGGCTCGGCTCTTCTTGCAGGAGAAAGGCTGTACGTGTGGTCCTGAATAAAGAAAAAGAAAGCAAAAGTACAGCAGGAGGACACTGCTCAGAAAAGGTCAGGTGTGAGAGCGCCACTTGTAACTGGCGGGGAAGTCTAAGATTGCTAGAGGCGAGCCATACTCTAAAATGCACAATAATGGGGCTTAGAACAAAATAAGCTTGCTACTTCTGTTGCACATACAATTGACAGAGCAGATCTTAGCTACACATTCTGTCACTTGGAGCCCTGAAGTTACAATGGCATAAACAGGACTACAAGTACCATACTGCACAGGGGAAGAGCCGGGCCAGATAAACTACTCAGGCATGGTTAACTTGGGATCTCGGTATTGAGCTCGGTGCTCAGCAGCTGACCGCCCGCCCGGGCACCAGGAGCTTTACCTGCCGGGGTGGCTCCTTGTTTGACGTCACCGCCCGTGCAAAATGTCTGGGACGCTCACGAGCCGGTACTGTTGCTTCTTTCCGAGGCCGACGCGATCCCTTTCTCCTGGCACCCCCCGTCCTCCTCCAGATACCTTGTCACCCGTCTGACATCGGTCAGCGAAGCCAGTTCTCTTCTGCTCGGTCTGCCGTCCCTTCCAAATTACCGGCGAAAGAAACCAGTGGTGCGCGCGCACCACAGAGGAGCGGGGGGAAGGGGGGGGAGGCGGCAGCCAGGCGAACGCGCGCTGCTGCGCGTGCTGGCCACCGACGGGAATGGGCGGAGCAAAGGCGGGACATGCGCCCGCCTTTGCCCAATTGCGTGCTCGTTTTTTTTTTAAAAAGCACGCGAAAGCCAATGGCAGTTGCGGAAAGCAAAACCGCACGCACAAGCGTGTGGTTAGCTTTCTAAAGCCCTTTCTAGAGGTCTCGCGCTACTTTTTTTATACTCATTAGTAAATTAAGTGATTTGGACAGGATCACAGGGTGCTGATCTGATGCTAAGACTCAAACCTTGGCAGCTCCATCCGTAACGCCACCTCCTCTTCCCCATGTATCTGCACCACACTAGCACCTAAGCACATACATCAACTCAACAACCAATTACACTACACAACACATACATCCAGTCCACACCACAAAACTCCACATCATGCCATAAAATTCAACAGTACACCACATAATTAACCTCCACTACTTACCACTCCACATCACAAAATACCATTCAACATATTTACACTCCATAACACACAAACCCACTCCACATAATTCCTGTGCACTCAATACCACATAAGTACTATCTACATAATTCCACAGCACGCCATGCCACATAATTCCACTTCACAAATCCATTCCACACCACACAATTCCACAACTAACTAATCCAATCCAACCCACAAAATTCCACTACACACCAGATACATACACTCCATAACACATAATAAAAGACATTGCCATTTACAATGCTAATGGCTCTAACTCAGAAAAATGCGAGACCTATTGCATTTCTGATGATTGTTCTCCTTGGAAATGAACTCTCTGAGGATGTCGGGTAGTGAGTCTTGGAGCCCTCCCAGCACCTCCACTCTGTGTTCTGATGGTGGCGGGTCGTCCGGTTTGTTTCTGATGGGGCGAAAAGATGTTTCCCGTAAATGCTCTGTCCTTCTTCATGCTATAGACACCAAGGGTCATCACGTTCTTTGCACCTTAGACTGTTTTCAAAGTCTTCTTGTTTAAGCGCTAAATCGTCACTTTGTTTCCCCAAGGAGTGGGCTGTATTAATGTTTTTCTGACCTCTTCTTAACCTTGTCTAGGCCATCCAATCTCTTTCCCAGTTCCCCCACATCTTTCGTAGCTCACAGAGACCGGACATAAGGTTGTTTCAGATTGTGTTCATCTCAGGAAGCGTTGGAGGAATTCTTGCACAATTGTAATGTTGTGGAGTACTAGAGTTACAATGTCCACACATATCTTCCTTCCTTCTGTCATTGAGTGTGTCATCCCAGCATGCAGAGCATGCATGCAGATGCTGGGGGGTCTCAACCCATATTTTCTTCTCTAGGCCATATGGCTGCTTCACAGGTTCCCCTCTCCAATGAACTGTCCCTGCACAGACTACCACGAGGATGCGGCGCAGAAGGAGTTCCCTGTGTAGCCGGGGTGAAAACACTTCTCAATCAAAAATGAAAAACCATTAACTGGAAAAGTCATAAAGATAAATTACAGAGACCGTCCACATTTATCAGTGACAGAATCAAACCCCTCCCATGTCAGGCCTATTCTGTTCTTGCCTTAGGCCAGGTCCCTTCAGCTTTTCGGAATCACATTAGCATTTGGGGAGGGAATCTAACCGGGACAAGCATTGTACCTCCCCGGGCGATGTTAACTTTTATATATTTGTCTGGCCTGGAATTTTATTTTAAATGATACATTTTTGGAGGTGTTGTGTTTTTCTTCGCGCTTGTCTTACTCGTGCTCACCTTGAGTGATATGACTAACGGGGAAATTAAACTCTGACAGAAAGCTACATTCCAAACCCTGAAATAGGATCGTAGGGGCTGCTGATAAATGAAGTAGCTGCTCAGAGGTGTTGTGCCCCTCGTCAAAGTCTTGCAGAATAATTACTCAAGGAGCGGTTGGATTCACTCACTAAGGCTGGTGAGAGAAAACGTTGGCACTTGCCTTCACATCACAAAAGTGACGGCTTCACACATCAGCCTTACAAGTAGCCTATAGCAAGCACACGAGCTTCCTCTGAGTGGGCATACTCTGCCTAAAACTTACCAGGGAAAGGTTTCATTGTGCTGTACTTGGCCATAACTGAAGTAACCTCCCTACCGCTCACATTGACGTCACCAGGCCAACAACATCTAGCCTCTTGCATTCAAAAAGTTGTAACACGCTCTCTTCTACAATGCACACTCGCCCCGATTCACACAGATGTTGCTGCCACTTACTCTTGTAGTACTTCTAGCTACCCCCTTGTTAGAAATGGGGGTCTCTAGTTAGCATTGGTTTGCACCTTTGTCCAAGTAGGGACACTTCTCACCCGCTTGGTAGCTTGGCACGAGCAGCCACGCTTATCTAAGAGGCAGTGTGTAAAGCATTTGCACATAACCAACAGTAATACAGTGAAAGCACTACAAAAGGACACCACACCAGTTTAGAAAATATCCAATATTTTTATACATCCAAAACAAGACCAAAACAATAAAAATCCAACATACAGTACTTAAAAATAGATACTTTGCAAGATATCCTTATAATTGCAGAAATACTTCAAAAACACAGTTTGTACGAGTCGGTAGCTCCGTCCGGGGCTACCGCGATGCTGAAAATAACAGAGTCTAACAGTTCTAAATGACCTCGTTGGTACAGGCCAGCGAAAGCGTGGACAAACTCGGTAACAGTACCTTTCTCGTTGCGGCTGGCACGTTGGTGTGAGCCGGTTGTGGCAACCGTCGTGGTTGCGTTGCAAAATGGAAGCGGTGCAGGGTGCGGTGCCCTCTCGATGCAGTGCAGGCAGCAGCTCAGTGACTATCATCCAGACGGCGTCCGTGAGACCAATGTTTACGGTGCAGGGCAAGGCGGTGCTCAATGCGGTGCAAGCGACGGAGCCGGTTAGCGCGAGCTGGCGTCGGTCGGCCCAGACTGCTGTGTTGGACGAGGCGGTGCATCGTGAAACTTACGAGCGGTGTCCCCAGCCACTATGCGGTCACGGGTGTCAGAGTCAGCAGCAGCGACAACGTCGGTGAGATCAGGATGACGAAGTGAAGCAAGGCGGTGCGGAGTGCTGGGCCCACAGTTCTCGGTGCAAACAGCGGCTCGGCGGCGGCGGACGTCGTCGATGAGACCAAGGTTGCGGTGCAAGGTGCGGACGGTGCCTTCTGCGGTGCCGTCTGGACACAGAGCCAGGGACAGAGTCAGTTGCGTTTCCCTTCTCTGTGGCAACTGAAACAGAGGTTCCAGAAGCGGTACCCAGAGGTTGGTGAAGTCTTTGCAGTCCCTGAGACTTCAGAACAGGAGGCAAGCTCTACTTCAAGCCCTTGGAGATACTCGGCACAAGCAAAGAAAGTTGAGTCCAGTCCTTTTACTGCCCGAGGCAGAAGCAGCAACTGCAGGCCAACCCAACAGAGCAACAACACAGCAAAGGGGCAGTACTCCTCCTGGCAGCTCTTTCAGCTCTTCTTCTTGGCAGGTTCCTTGATTCCAGCGAATTCTAAAGTGTTGGGGTCTGGGCCCCAATATTTATACTCAAAATTCCTTTGTTCTCTCAGTCCAAACCAGTTCTTTCCTCTCTGGCCCAGCTTCCTGGCAGGAGGTGGAGACAGTATTGTGGAAGGCAGACCAGGCCCATTCAGGTGAAAGGAAATCTCCTCTCCCTACTCTAAATGCAGCCCTGGTCTATTCATCCCAGCCCTGACTAATCCAGACTCTCTGGAGCCACTGCACATCCCCAGCCCCTGTCACTCCAAAGCCAGACAGTCAATACACAACCTTAGCAGAGGCAGCTGGATGGTTAGGCAAGAAAATACCTACTTTCTAAAAGTAGTATTTTCAAACACAGAATGTAAAAATCACCCTCACTAAAAGATGCATTTTAACATTCTGAGTTCAGGCATACTAAACTTTATTTTCCTACCTTGTTCCCAGGAGTAGTTATGTGATAAGATGTTATAAGCAAACTCCCCATTCCATCCTATGGGAACAGGTAGCCTTGCAATAGTGAAAAACGAAATTGGCAGTATTTCACTATCAGTACAGGCTACACACACCAGGGCATGCCCTACCTTTCACATACACTGCACCCTGCCCACAGGGGTACCATGGGCCTACCTTAGATGTGACTGACATGTAAGAAAAGGGAAGGGTAGGGCCTGGCAAGTGGGTGAACTTGCAAAGTCGACATGGCAGTTTACAAACTGCGTGCAGACCCTGCAGTGGCATGTCTGAGATTCCTTTTCTGGGCTACTGATGTGGGAGGTACAATCAGTGCTGCAGGCCCACTAGTAGCATTTGATTTACAGGCACTGGCACACTCAGTGCACTTTACTAGGGGCTTACCAGTAAATCAAATATGCCAATCATGGAAACACTAATCCATAATAACAATTTACAATAGAGAGCATATGCACTTTAGCACTGATCAGCAGTGGTAAAGTGCCCAGAGTCCTAAAACCAACAACAGGTCAGGAAAAAATAGGAGGAAGAAGCAAAACGTTTGGGGATAACCCTGCAAAAAGGGCCATTTCCAACACCCATGATATCTAGAACTAAGGTAAGAGTGCTATAAGAGTAAGTCACACAAACTCATAGAAAAGTCTTCGTGAATTGGGTCCTCTGTATGTTGAAGATCATCTTACTGGACATGGACGCACACCTCATTATGGGCCACCTGACATCCTGCTTCCAAAATGCCATCTTCTAAAGGCGGGAATTGTAACGCCTGCATTGGAACCCAGGTGTGCCTTAAATTCACCACTGAGTAATTTATGATGGTCTGCCCACTGGTTCCTGAGGGCGAGTTCTCTGCAGCTACCCAGAGACTGAACTTACCTTTCGAATCTAGACTGGCGACATCCAAGGAGATCTCATGAGAAGGTGAATGGATGATTCAAGCTTTGTGTCATGCTGATTGTCAACGCACGTCTCTCGAACACCCCTTCCACCCTCCAATACATAGAGACACTAAGGTGATAATGTGAAGGTCAGGACCATGCATGCCTGGTTCCCTCTACTGTTCTTATGAAATCTCCCTGCCAGCCACCAACATGCGGGAGTAAAACAGGGCACTCAACTGGTCTATCAAAACTATTACTTGAGAAGGCCCTCACTGCGCCACAGGTAGTGACAGCGGAGTACCGGTCTCCCCTCCTTATCCCCACTTAAGGTCAAAACAGCAAGCAGTAGCACATACGCGAACCTGATGGACACGCATCAACCATGGGCTCTGCCTTACAAAACTCCTCTTCATCTCTCTTGCAGCGAGCCTGGCACAAATCATAGGAAATTACAGCAGAACAATATGTACATGACCACTTTTAAAAAAAATATTTGGAACTGTCACTTGCAGCTGACAATAATGTGTTGCGGTTGATTTTCAACTACCAATGGAAACATTATTTAGCCAGAATTTCAGATTTGTTCTTCAAATAGTGCTTCAAATCTGACGCTGTGTATATTTCAATATAGCCGTACAAACCCTGCATCTTCAGCCGTGACAATGTACAGAAGGGTGCTGGCTAGCTTGTTTCATAGACCTGTGATTGACCGCTCTTACTCTGCGCTACTCATTCCATTGAACCTGTGACCTGCTGCAAGGTACATGCCTTTTTCTGTAGCGAACCCCTGCAAGAGCAAATATCACCGCAAAAATAGGAGTAGCCCAATTGTGAGGTTTGTAGTCCAAGCTGCCCACAGATTGGTGTTTTGCAGGGTGGGAGCCAACCTGACAGCATAGCCCAACGGGCAGCTGGGTGGGATCCAGCCTGACAGCATAGCCCAACATTGCTAGATCTAGCATGAGTGACAACACCAGCACAGAGGAGCTAGGGTGGGTGTGGACCAACCATCAACTGCCTACAGTTAGGCTGCAACAGAACTCCAACAAAAGAAGCTGTCCCCAATACTTTGGTTAGTCAGTTCCAGTAAGCCCTTGTGTGCCATTGATTGACAAGCAGAAGGCAAGTAAGACTTGAAGGACACATTTCAAAATTAAGTCAAATTCCACAATCAGCTTTCTACTACTAACTGAAGAGGTAATTTTAGTCACAATGGCCTGCACAATCCAGCTAAGATAACCACAATAGATTGACCCCTTCTAGTCATCCTTAGACTTGCAAACTGTGCCTGCTGGATCATTATGATGCCTTAATATCAGAACATTGTAATGACAAATCAGACTGCAGCCACAAATATGTACAAAAGATAATCACTGGCTCCTGGAAGTGGGCTAAGCTTACCTTCAGCCATTGTCTGCTTTGCAAAGTGATTCAAGATGAATGCTCTAGTCCGGTGGTTCTTAACCTGGGGTCCTCGACACCTACTCATGAAATCTGGGATTAAATAATATTAGCAGATTAATAAAGTATAGGTTCATAAAAAGCAAAACTGAAATGTTAAAATGCTCTTTAAATATGAAGGAATTTGAAACTGGATGCTAAAAATTAAGTTGGTATCCTTATCATGATTCATGGGAGCAGTGCAAGCAGAGTAAATGGAATGTAGGGTATTCCAGCAGAATATTGACTACAGAATATTGTGGGGCTAAAACATTGTGCCAAAAATATTGAGAACCAAAATACTGTCAATCTAAGTTTAGATAGGTAAGCATAGATTTACTGTACCTAACTCCACATCTATGTACCTTGATGATGTATCTTACTTCAAGGTGTGTAGATGTGGAGTTAAGAATAGTAAATCTGTACTTCTCTATATGCACTTACCTTCTTGGTATTTTGGTCCTCGATATTCTGTCATACAATCGGACTCTAGTATGGGCAGCTCATGGCCTCAATTGCAGCACTGGCATACACCGACAAAAAGCATGCATTAGGGCTAAAAATACAAAGTGGTGTGCTGAAGTCTATCACATCATGTTTTAGAAATAAAACAACATTTTATAAAGCCTTCTCATGAAAATTTAGATATTTGCACTTTTTTTGTAAATTAAATATTTAATCATTTTTGAATTTCTTTAATATTTTCTGTATTGTCTTTCGGTTCAAAGCATAGACATTGCTTTGGTGGAGATCCCTGGCTCCCAGCAGTGATTCAGTGGGGGTCCACAGAAGTCAAAAGGTTACGAACCTAGTCTCAATATTCTGAACTATTCCTTGAAAAAGGTGGGCCCCGTTTCCTAGCAAATCATCTTCAGATCATTAGGGGCAGCCACTCTTTTCTTTGTTGGCGCACTGTCATTAGTAGCAACTTGTATAATTAAGTTTCCCAATACTACAACTGCCTTGATATGATCTTCATAACAACAACTAATAATTTATTACTGTAGATGGAGATAGCACCAGAAAACTTAATATGAGTATGTGGCATGCAGATGCTCAAAAATCCAAAGGAAGAGCTACAGATTGTATCTAATAACATTCTTGAAGTGGTATTGATGCTTTTGGATTTCTAAGCTTCCATTCGCACCTTTCATCAAGAAAATCCTATTAAAGAGCTCCTTCGGTGTACAAGGATATATACAGCCCTGGAGAGGAACATTTTAATTCATTATCAACACCTCACAAAAGGGACTTTGACGTACAATAACTTTAAAAACCATGCTCCATGCACAAGGGATACAATGGTGAGTTTCAAGAAATCTTAAATTTTAGATACTTAGCCATTTTAAAAAAAAACATAGTGCATCCACCTTTAATTCATTCTTACAATGGTTGCATCACAACAGTCCAATTCTGAAATCCATTTGCAAGACACTGCTAAACTTGGCATCCTTGGTGTGTTTTCCCTAAAATTGTTTGCTTTCAGGCATGTTTTTGCTGACTTTAGGACGCTTTACTACTGCTAAACAGTGCTAAAGTGCTTGTGCTCTTTCCTAAAACATGATAACATTGGCTTGTACCCAATTGGCATATTTAATTTACTGGTAAGTCCCTAGTAAAGTGGCACTATGTGCCCAGGCCCTGTATATTAAATGCTACTAGTGGACCTGCAGCACTGGTTTTCTCACCCACTTAAGTAGCACGATAAACATGTCTCAGGCCTGCCATTGCAGAGCCTATCTGTGCGGTTTTAACCTGCCATGTCAACCTGGCAAAATAAAACTTTTGCCAGTCTAATCCTTCCTTTTTAATACAAGTAAGTAATTCCTACAGTATGCCCTGGACAGCCCGGAAGGCAGGGTACAATGTATTTAAAAAGTTGGACATGTACTTGACAAAACTTGAGAAGGTAAATCTTCAGTTGGACTAATCTGGGACCGTTTCCAACCTGCGCTCCATTGTGGACAGCCTGATCTTTTGACTTTGACCCGGTCTAGTGTGACCAGGTAGCCACGGTTAGCGCTTTACACTTTTAGACGCTATTTTACTGTTTATTTCTTTTTTTTTAAATAGCTCCGGTTCTACTGATTGGATTATTGTAATTTTGGTCTTGTTTTATTTATTAAATTAGGCTCTTAATTCCATATCCTGGAATTAAAACAAAGTGGCAGAATGTGTCAGAGAAATCCTTGGCTCTGTCCCTCAGTTTCTGTCCTCCTACTCTGCAAGGAGCAGTTGAACTGAACATTTTGTTGTTTGATAGCTGGATCTCTAACTCGTTAGACCACCTCGCTCCCTTAAAACACTATGTGGCAAAAAGATTGAGGTCGTCCTCATACTGGTTTACCTAGGACGTAAGAGTGGGGGAAAGCCTGTGTAAAAAATTAAAACGCAATTGAAGGAAATCATGATTCCAATGCTAAAACTCTCTACAAAGCGGCGCTTAGGAGCTTCTGCAAAAAACATGCAATGCCATGAACGAATATTTTGCAGTTCATATCAAGATGGCGGTTAATTCTTCAAAAGAAGTGTTTAAAATAGTGAATGCTTTTGTTTCCCCTCAGGGACAAAGACTGCTATCGCCCCCTCTGCAGGAACTTTGTGAAAAACTGTCGGTCTTCGCTGAGAAGATTCATAATTTATAATCTTCCTTCTCGTTGTCCCTGTTGGAGGTTTTAGTCACTACCACAGCAGCCACAGGGAAGACCGAAACCATCGCCTGTGCTTTCTCCTGTCTCAAACCATTCCTCTATGAATTTGCCCCATCTCTGAGAATAGCT
Organism: Calotriton arnoldi; assembly: GCA_963921515.1. Classification (NCBI taxonomy): domain Eukaryota; kingdom Metazoa; phylum Chordata; class Amphibia; order Caudata; family Salamandridae; genus Calotriton; species Calotriton arnoldi. Next base: position 329,863 of record CAWUFW010013210.1, read on the forward strand.
CCTTTAACGAGATATTAAAATGCGAGTCCCGCACCCTGGATGGTGTCTGCCCCTCTGCACATCTTCAGACTTATGGCACAGCTCTTCAACCTTCCACTCAATAAAATATGGAATGCCTCACTAACATCTGGAGTTTTTCCCTCTTGTTGGAAAAAAAGATCACTGCTGCTGCTTCTAAAAAAGCCAAATGCTGACCAATCAATCAATCACGGCATTTATAGAGCGCGCTACTCACCCGGGAGGGTCTCAAGGCGCTGGGGGAGGGGGTAAGTTACTGCTCGAACAGCCAGGTCTTGAGCTGCTTCCTGAAGGCGAGATGGTCCTGGGTTCGCCGAAGGTGAGTGGGGAGGGAGTTCCAGGTCTTGGCCGCCAGGTAGGAGAAGGATCTTCCTCCGGCGGTGGTTCTGCGGATGCGTGGTACGGTGGCGAGGGCGTGGCTGGTTGATCGTAGCTGGCGTGTGGGCGTGTAGAAGGACATGCGGTCGTTGAGGTACTTTGGGCCCAGGTCGTGGAGGGCCTTGTGTGCGTGGGTGAGGAGTCTGAACGTGATTCTCTTGCTGACGGGGAGCCAGTGCAGGTCTTTCAGGTGTACGGTGATGTGGCTGTGTCGGGGGATGTCCAGGATGAGTCGTGCGGAGGCGTTCTGGATGCGCTGGAGTCTCTTTTGAAGTTTGGCTGTGGTTCCGGCGTAGAGGGTGTTCCCATAGTCCAGTCGGCTGGTGACGAGTGCCTGGGTGACGGTCTTCCTGGTTTCAGTGGGGATCCATCTGAAGATCTTGCGGAGCATGCGCAGGGTGTTGAAGCATGAAGATGAGACGGCGTTGACTTGTTTGGTCATTGATAGGGAGGAGTCCAGGATGAAGCCCAGGTTGCGTGCGTGGTCCGTTGGCTTGGGTGCGGTGCCCAGGGCCGGGGGCCACCAGGAGTCGTCCCAGGCGGAGGGTGATGAGCCCAGGATGAGGACTTCCGTCTTGTCTGAGTTCAGTTTAAGGCGGCTGTTCCTCATCCAGTCGGCGACGTCTCTCATCCCGTCGTGCAGGTTGGCTCTGGCGGTAGTGGGGTCGTTGGTGAGGGAGAGGATCAGCTGGGTGTCGTCGGCGTAGGAGATGATGTTGAGGTTGTGTCGGCGTGCGATGGCTGCGAGGGGGCTCATGTAGACGTTGAAGAGGGTCGGGCTGAGTGAGGATCCTTGTGGAACGCCGCAGATGACTTCGGTGGCTTCGGATCTGAACGGGGAGAGGCGGACTCTCTGGGTTCTTCCGGCGAGGAACGAGATGATCCATTCCAGTGCTTTCTCTCGGATTCCGATGTTGCTGAGGCGCTTCACTAGGGTGCGGTGGCAGACGGTGTCGAACGCCGCGGAGAGGTCCAGGAGGATGAGGGCAGCTGTTTCCCCGTTGTCGGTTAGGGTTCTGATGTCGTCGGTGGCTGCGATAAGGGCGGTCTCGGTGCTGTGGTTGGCCCGAAACCCGGACTGCGAGGGGTCGAGGGATCCATTCGTCTCGAGGAAGGCGGCAAGCTGTCTGTTGACGGTCTTCTCGATGACTTTGGCCGGAAACGGAAGGAGCGAGATGGGGCGGTAGTTCTTGAGGTCGGTGGGGTCCGCCGTTGGTTTCTTCAGGAGGGCGGTAAGCTCGGCGTGCTTCCAGCTCTCCGGGAAGGTGGCGGTGCGGAAGGAGGAGTTGATGATGTCCCGGAGATGGGGTGCGATGGTGGCGTCGGCTTTGTTGAAGACGTGGTGTGGGCAGGGGTCGGTTGGTGATCCGGAGTGGATGGAGTTCATCGTGCGGGTGGTGTCTTCGGTGTTGATCGGGGTCCAGTTGCAGAGGGTGGTGGTGGCGGGCATTGGTTCGGCGGTAGGGTGCGTTGTTTGTGCGTTGAAGCTGTTGTGTATGTCGGTGATCTTGCGGTGGAAGAACGCGGAGAGTGAGTTGCAGAGGTCTTGCGAGGGGGTGATGTCGTTGTTTCCGGCGCTGGGGTTGGAGAACTCTTTGACGATGCTGAAAAGTTCCTTGCTGTCATGGGCGTTGTTGTCCAGTCGTTCTTTGAGTGCCGACTTCTTGGTGGCACGGATCAGCTGGTGGTGTTTGCGGGTGGCGTGCTTGAGGGCGGTCCTGTTGTCTGTGGTCTGGTCGAGTCGCCAGGTTTTCTCGAGAGTGCGGCAGTTCTTCTTGGATTCCTTGAGTTCGTTGGTGAACCAAGGGGTTTTCTTGCTTCCGGGTCTGCTGGGAGGGTTTTTAGTGGTGCGAGGTCGTCGGCGCAGGCGGTCAGCCACTTGGCGAGGTTGCTGGCTGCTTCGTTTGGGTCCGTTGTGTCGGTGGGTGTGTTCTGGCTGAGGGAGGCGGTGAGCTGCTCGGCGGTGATCTTGCTCCAGCTCCGGCGGGGAGCCTGTTGCGGGTGGTGGTGGGTCGCAGTCTTTCTGAAGCTGAAGTGGACGCAGCTGTGGTCGGTCCAGTGGAGTCCGGTGGCGTGGCTGAAGGAGATGTGCTTGCTGGACGAGAAGACGGGGTCAAGCGTGTGGCCGGCGTAGTGGGTGGGCGTGTTCACCAGTTGCTTGAGTCCGAGGTTGGCGAGGTTGTCCAGCAGGGCGGTGGTGTTTCTGTCGTTGTTGTTCTCCAGGTGGAAGTTGAGGTCCCCTAGGAGGATGTAGTCGGCGGAGGGCATGGCGTGCGGGCTGATGAAGTCTGCGATGTCTTCGCTGAATAGTGTGCGTGGTCCCGGGGGTCTGTAGATGAGGGTGCCTCGGAGGACACAGGCGTGTTGAGCAATTATAGGCCCATATCTCTCCTCACAGGTCCTGCAAAAAGTATGGAGAAATTGGTTAATTAACAGCTGTCCACTTTTGTGGAGGCCCATTCCATTCTCCATGATTCGCAGTCGGGCTTTAGGCTTTAGAATGGAGACGGCTCTACTGGACCTGGCAGAATTTGTCGGGGATCATTTAGACAAGAGCACACCTGTTATGGTGCTGCTTCTTGATCTGTCAGCAGCGTTCAACACTGTATCACACTCCATCCTGTTGAACAGATTTGGCAATCTGGGCATTCAGGGTAAGGCTCGTTTGTGGGCAAATCCTTCCTGGAGGGCAGATCCTAACTGGTGTATTTACACCCGCATTTTTCATCACCTAAACCACTGGTATGTGATGTGCCTGCTCCTGTTTAATCCATACCATTTCCCCAATGTGGATCTCATCAAATCCTGGGGTGTTAAGGTAGTGTCTTACACCGACAACACCCAATTGCTTTTCTCCCTCCAAGACAACACAGAGGCAGCTTTTACAATTTCAAAGTGTCTCAGAGGAGTCGCGGCTTGGAAGGAGGCAAATTGCCTGAAACTAAATTCAAATAAAACGGAAGTCTTGGTTTTTAATCAAAGAGGAACCCCACCGCCCTCTCTTTGGTGGCCTGCTGAACTAAATTCTCCTCCTAATCCAACTTCTTCGGCTAGCAATCTCTGCATCATTTTTGACTCCTGGCTCTCCTTTGCTGCTCAAATTTATCAAATCTCATCAGTCTGCTTCAGGAAGATGTAAATCTTTAAAAATGTCCTTCATCTGGTTCGTGAGGAAACGAGAACAACTGTAGTTCATGTACTATTCACCTCTTGCCCAGACTACTCGAACAACCTCTGCCTTGGACTCGTTGCGTATCCAATATGCAGACTTCAGTTAATCCAGAATGCAGCGGCTAGACTAATTAGGAGAGTCCCACATTGCCATCATATGGGAAACAGTCGGAACACCACAGTATTAACCACACGTGTTCCGACTGCGCCAGCTAAACCACGCTTGCCTTAACCATGCATAAGCCTTAACCATGCATATGCGTGGTTAAGGCAGTGCGTGGTCTAGCTGCTGGCTGCTGCGGACAGAAGCAGGAAGACCTTGCCAGGAAGACATCAGCGGTGAGGTAAGTGGGGCTGGGCTGTAGTTTTCTGGGCTGGGGGTAGATTTTTGGGCTGGGGGGATCGGGGGTAGTTTTCTGGGTTGGGAGGGTGGGTCGGGGGTAGTTTTCGGGGCAGGGGGGTTGGGTGTAGCTTTATGGGCTGGGGGGATCGGGGTAGTTTTCTGGGCTGGGTAGGGTGTCGTTTTCTGAGCTGGGGGGTCGGGGTAGTTTTCTGAGCTGGGGGGGTCGAAGTGGTTTTCTGGGCTGAGGGGGTCGGAGGTAGTGTTCAGGGCTGGGGAGGTTCGGGCTAGTTTTCAAGGCTGGAAGGGGTCAGGGCTAGTTTTCAGGGCGGAGGGTGAGGTCGGAGGTATTTTTCAGGACTGGGGGTTTTCGGGCTAGCATTCAGGGCTGGGGGGGATCGGGTAGTTTTTCAAAATAGGGATTCTCATCGCAAGGGGATGGGAGGGGGTCGAGGTAGTGTTTAAGGATTAGGGACAGCATGGGGGTTGGGAGGAATTTGGGTATTTGCACCTCAGTGCAGGGAGCGGGTTGGGGGGAGTTTGTAACTTAGGGCAGGGGATGGGGGGTCGCGACCGTAGCCACACATACCCCTTTACCATTCATTCCTTTACCACGAAATAACATGGTAAAGGCATGCGTGGTAAAGGAATGCATGGTTAAGACACATTCGTGGTTTAGGCTGCTTGGTAGAGGCACACATTGTTTTTCCCTTACATCTTAGACATCTGCATTGGCTCCCGGTTGAACAGTGTATTAAATTTAAAGCTGTGACACTGGCTTACAGAGCTTTCCATGGTGAGTCCCCACGTTACTTGTTGAAAAGACTGTTCCCATACACCCATGAGAGGTACTCAAATCCAACAACAGCTGCTTATCTTCCGGATCCCAAAATTCTTGAAGTCTTGCCTGGGAGGCAGCTCATTTACTGTTCTCACTGTAAAATTATGGAACAGACTTCTACCTAATCTGTGTTGGGCTGAGTCTCTGACAACCTTTAAAAAGCAACACAAACCCTGGTTATTTGACATTGTTTAGCCTCTATGTTACTCTAGTTGGCCTATATTGGCTGCTAGAGCGTCGGGACGCTTCTGTTTTAAGCAGTTGCGCGCTTTATCAAGTGTCGATTGATTGATTGGTTAAATTCATCTCTATTTTTCTAACCTGTTGTGGGGTCTTTTTGTGTGGTGTTTTCACTGTTTTACTGTTTGAAGTGTTGCACAAATACTTTACACATTGCCACTAAATTAAGTCTGACTGCTCTGTGCCTAGCTACCAGGGGGTTGAGCACAGGCTAACTTGTGGTTTGCTTGTGCCTTACCCCGACTAGGATTGTGGTTGCTGCTTGACCAGGGCTCACCCCCCTCTTCCCCCCCTCAGTTATCCAGTAACCCAATTTCTAACAGGAACCCTAATATTTAAGAAAATGTGATTCTGATTGTAAAGGGACAGGTATTACTGATGTTTCAATTGGAGGAGGATAGAATTAACAGCTAAAGAAGAAAACTTGCTGGTACTACCAAAGGGAGATAAGAGCTTGCTCTTACGCCTTCCAAAAATGCATCTATGTGAGAAACCAACATTAAAATGATTGGGCATGTTCTAAAAAATAAACAGTACACATCACATGCTTTAAGCATGAGTAGCCGTTCATGCATAGGTAGGCGAATGAATGCCTGAAAAGGAACAAGTAGGCAGTCCGAAATAGCAGGTCACTGCCTACATGAAAAAGTATGAGTAGGGATTCTGGAATAGTTGCTCACAGCATCCATGAAAAGATATAAGCAGGCACCCTATATTAGGCAAGTTACAGTCTGCGTGAGACTGCACTCTGCAAAAGATAGTCATCACATGTTTGAAAAGGTATCTGCAGCTGCCCTGGAATCCATATGCCATCATATGCATGTAAAGGCAAGTGCAGGCACCATTCAAAACAAAACCATCGCAATAATAAATTTGGATAGATAGGATGCTGTCTCCCTAAAAAGCCCCAAGGAGGCACCCTTGCTTTTCCAGTCACCACCCTTATTAAAAGGCATAAATATGCACTCAAGCATACAAAGGTCATCCATCACCTGTTTGAAAAGCTTTGAAAATACACTGCTTAATAGAGCAGGCATCACCTGTATTAACACACATAAGCAGGCACTTGGGCAGGCAACCACTTGCCCTAAATGCATAAATACTAAGTCCATAAACTTGGATGCCAAAAGCCAGGCACAGCAGAAGTGACCCTTAGACCACCGGACGACATCACAGGAACATTGACTGTAATTTCATCACAGGAAGTGATGTCAAATGGTGTTTGAATCCAGTGAGATACTGAAGTAAAGTGTGAGGTTAATAAAATTATCCAAAGACACAAATGCAGAGAAAAAGTTTATTTTAGATTTTAATATTATATTAAGTAGGCTGATTCAAAATATGCCCAGATGCAATCATCATACGTCCAGTGGGCTCAGCAAAAGCCTGTAATGCTGGGTCTCACATGTCTAGTGGAGCTTCATGTGCTCAGTTATAACATCTTATGATCAATGATGGAAGCCTCATATGCTTATTGCTTCCTCATAAATACAGACTTGGCCTCCTATGTGGAGTTATAGACTCAAAAGCTCAGTTCAGTCTTCATACGATCAAATGTAGCCCCATATCACCAGTGCAGCCTCAAAAGTATAAGCATAGTCTTGAATGAACAGTTATAGGCTCATCTAAACTGTGCACCTCCAGAGAATAGATGAAAATGCCCAATGTAGGTTTATATGCTCACTTATAGCCTAATATTGTCAGGAACAGCCCACACGCTCAGCACTGCTTCATAAAAGCTGGTTTACCCATGCAGAATTACATGCCGTCTGATATGGTAATAGTTTCAGGTACAGCCATATATAGGAAGGTGTAGATTCTTATATGCATGTGGGGCCTCAAACGTTTTAGTGTATGATTTCATTCTGCCACATAGGCACAGGTTTGGCCTCCCATATTCGATGTTCTCTCAGAATTATTGGAACAGAGTCATGAGAAAAGTACAGCCTCGTTTGCAGACTCATGATTTCATGAGTAGACTCACATGTCCATTGCAGTCCAGTGTGCACAGGTACAGCCTCGTATGCCTGGTGCAGGCTCATGATTTCACGAGTAGCCTCACATGTCCATTGCAGTCTAGTGTGTACAGGTGCAGCCTCGTATGCAGGATCATGATTTCATGAGTAGCCTCACATGTCCATTGCAGTCCAGTGTGTACAGGTACAGCCTTATATGCCTGGTGCAGGCTCATGATTTCACAGGTAGCCTCACATGTCCATTGCAGTCCAGTGTGTACAGGTGCAGCCTCGTATGCCTGATGCAGGGTCATGTTTGCACAAGTAGCCTCACATGTCCATTGCAGTCTAGGCGTGTACAGGTACAGCCTCATATGCCTGGTGCAGGGTCATGTTTTCATGAGTAGCATCATATGTCCATGAGTAGCCTCACATGTCCATGTGTAGCCTCACATGTCCATTGCAGTCCAGTGTGTACAGGTGCAGCCTTGTATGCCTGATGCAGGGTCATGTTTTCACGAGTAGCCTCACATGTCCATTGCAGTCTAGGTGTGTACAGGTACAGCCTCATATGCCTGGTGCAGGGACATGTTTTCATGAGTAGCATCATATGTCCATGAGTAGCCTCACATGTGAATTGCAGTCTAGAGTGTACAGGTACAGCCTCTCATGGCTGGTGCAGCTCATGATTTCACGAGTAGCCTCACATGTCCATTGCAGTCCAGTGTGTACAGGTACAGCCTCATATGCCTGGTGCAGCTCATGTTTTCACGAGTAGCCTCACATGTACATTGCAGTCCAGTGTGTACAGGTGCAGCCTCGTATGCCTGGTGCAGAGTCATGTTTTCACCAGTAGCCTCGCATGTCCATTGCAGTCCAGTGTGTACAGTTGCAGCCTCGTATGCCTGATGAAGGGTCATGTTTTCACGAGTAGCCTCACATGTCCATTGCAGTCTAGTGTGTACAGGTACAGCCTCGTATGCAGGCTCATGATTTCATGAGTAGCCTCACATGTACACACCTAGACTGCAATGGACATGTCCTCACATGTCCATTGCAGTCTAGGTGTGTACAGGTACAGCCTCATATGCCTGGTGCAGGCTCATGTTTTCATGAGTAGCATCACATGTCCATGAGTAGCCTCACATGTCCATTGCAGTCCAGTGTGTACAGGTACAGCCTCGTATGACTGGTGCAGCTCATGATTTCATGAGTAGCCTCACATGTCCATTGCAGTCTAGTGTGTACAGGTACAGCCTCGTATGCCTGGTGCAGGGTCATGTTTTCATGAGTAGCATCTCATGTCCATTAGTAGCCTCACATGTCCATTGCAGTCTAGTGTGTACAGTATAGCCCAGTAGAGCCTAAGTGCTCAGTATAGCCCAATAGGGACAGTTACAGTTTCATATGCCAATGCCTGGACGCGCATGTATGAGTAAACACCTAAATGACCAGTAAAGCTTCATATGATTAGGAATGTTGAGTGCGGCCATGTGCCATATGCTGCAGCCATAGCCTCATGGGTTCAGGAAACCTTGCACCTGAGCACTGTAGCTTCTTTAATGTATGATATTACTGTGAACTGGGGTGGCAAAGGGAGCTAAAGAATGATAATGGATTCAACCCAGATCTGTGACTGGGGGTGAGTGTCTGAAAAGTTTCAGCGCTCCGTCTATCATCTCCTTGTGTTTGCTTTGTTCGCCCTAAGTTGACAGGGTATGCCCAGACGTGGGTCCCTTGCTCACTTTGCCACTGGATTCATCTAGCCTGGCTGATGAGGGGTGTTTCCCCGAAACCGGTCCCAGGATGCTTGTTGGGACAACCTGGCTTGGCAGTTTGGGCTGGACTATCCCACAAGGAACAGGGTCAAGGCTGATTTGCATATGACTGGGTCTGAACTGGGGTGGCAAAGTGAGCTAAAGAACGATGATGAATTCAACCCAGATCTGTGACTGAGGGTGAGTGTCTGAAAGGTTTCAGCGCTCCGTGCAATATCTCCTTGTGTTTGCTGTGGAATTTTCATACACAAAAGACTCATTTTCTGGGGATTATTAACTCCAGTTTATTCACGAGAGAAGAAGGTCCCTCGTCAGCCAATAGAGTAGTACATAGGCTAACCACATGCATATAGGTAAATGTAAAGAATGATATGCTCAGTGCAGCTTCAGATTCTCAGATGTAGCCTTGCATTACCAATATATACCAACCTGCATTATAGGGCGTTCGCAATTTGCAAATATGAAGTCATATGATACAGGAGCGGTCCTTGCAACTAAGAGCGGTGGGGCAGGTTTGAGGAGGGAGTAGATAGACGACAACGAGGGAAAATTAAATTAAAAAAACAAAAAAACGCTTACCTTGCGCTCACCGCATCACCAATGCCAGGTGTCACCTCACATGGCAAATGTAGCCTTATATGCACATGGTGGCCCAACGCCCTGCTTCCAACATGCTCACTGCCCTCCTCTGCCCAGGTTTCTGCTTGCACAGCAGGGGGCGTTAGCGATCAGGCCCCTTGAGGCGGTGGCTAGCAAGAGCGCAAGCTATGTATATGCTCCTTGGAGCGTTGCTTTCACTGTCTAGCCTCCTGCTACAGTGCCAGAGACACCGGCCAGATGCCTACTACACCAGAGTCGGAAGTAGGAAAACTGCGCCAAGGAAAGAAAAAAACAGTTTTTTCTGCCTGTACCAAATCTGAGTTTCTGCCAAAGTGGAAGCTGATGTGGCCCATCCAGTGGTGACTTGGTTCTCTCAAATTCTTTGCATCAGCAGGGGCAGGCACCCATGATGAGCTAAAAAAAAGCATGAGCAAGCACTCAAAGATGGAAAGGTCACTACGGCCATGAAAAGTCATGCACACACATTCTGACCCCTAGAAGCCCCTGGATTATGTCTGTACCCTACATCAGTGGTTCTCAAACTTTTAACTTCTAGGGTTCCCCACTTAATCTTTATTGGAACCCGGGGACCTCCAGTGAATCATTATGCCTAAGCATTGTCTATGATTTGAGCCGCAAAACAATACACAAAAAATACAGAAAAAAAGCATTCATCAAACAAATAGACAAATGACTACACATTTAATTTCATTTGCAAACACATATAAATAAAAATAAAAAAAAAGATTTCATAGAAAGGTTGGAACTTTTCTAAATTCCATTGAGGCCACTCATCGTCCATACTATATTCTGTTTGATGCACCTGCACTGCTCCCACTAATCAATTTGAGGATACTAATTTAATTTTTAGCCTCCAGTTTCAAATTCCTTCACATTTACAGTATGTTTTAAAATGTTCAAGTGTACATTTAGCTTCTTTATTTATATACACTTTATTAATATGTTAATATTATTTAATTTTCAAAGTAGTTGCGGGCCCCCTAAGGAGGCTTCGCAGACCCCCACGGGTTCCTGGACCACAGTTTGGGAACCACTGGGTTGGATGGCAGTGGAGTATGGTAATCAGTTTTTGTAACTGGCTAAAAGGTGGATGGAATCTTAGCCAACAGTATCCAAGTCCCACCTATAATACTACTATTGCTTACTGTCACTATATAATATTGAATCTCTCCTCAGGGGCTAAATCGCTCAGATTGTAACTAAGAAAGACTGAAAAGTACTGCAGAGCCAACTAAATAATTCCCTGGAGCCTAACTAAATATCACAAGTTCTGGACTTGCCCAATGAGAGCGCATGTGCCGTCGGCTACAACCATCTGACAAATAATAGCTTAAGTAAATTTGTAGGTCATTAAATTAGGTATTTTTTGCCTCTTTCCACCAGCTTACTTTAAGCCCGGAGTGTAATGACAGACCCTGCCGCATTTGTAAGGAATCTCTATCTTCCACTATGTGTTCTAGGAAATGGACGGCAGTGAGATCACATAATGAGAAATGGGTTTGCATGAATTGTTTTCTTGCTAAATAGATTGTAGTTGTTCAGCACAAGATATTAAACTGCAGGCTGCTGTTTGTATAAACCTGAATCCGGCAATTTTCTGAAGTAAAGTTACATGTTTTAGAAACTCCAGTGTGTTTTGTTTTTTGTGTGTTTTTGTAACGGATTCATTGACAACCACCTCCTGACAGAGCACGCCGATGCACACTCATTAAGAGTGCAAGATCAGCTATTTTTAAAACCAAATGAAGACAAAGACATATGTGCGGTTAATACAGTTAAATACCTAGATCCCCCTTTATGGGAAAGAACAGCCAATGCAATTCATACCAGCTCTGTTAGAATTGACAACAATTAATACTGTTACAGTGCACTTACAGCAGCAAACACATGCACATTAAGACATTCTCTCTAACACTTTCCAAAGAGAAATAATGTTATGTTATAATTTATTTGTAGTGCGCTCGTGAGTAGCTGCTTCTTTTAGCTTTAAGAAGACACAACCTTAAAACCGAACAGATACTTGAGAAAAAGTTTGGACGATAAATATTTAAAAGCCATGTTTTCAGCTGGCATCTAAAATAGAGTAGATTTGTTTCTGCCCAAAAACTCAAAGGGAGCGAGTTCCACAGTTTGGCTTGTGCTGTAGAAAAAGCATGGTCTCTGTAAGTGAGTATTCTCGTCCTACTGGTGACAAACAGTGGCGGCTCCTCCGCTAAGGCGGAGGAGTGTCCCCCCACTGCTCAAAAGGAAAATTAAATGATAATAACATATCGTTATTATCTTTTTATTTTTGCTATTGCAGTCAGTGGTGGGGTGGGGCTGGACAGAGCAGGGGAGGAGTGGTGTACACTCCCTATGTGTATATGATTGTTTGGCCAGCCATCTTGGGCCAGTCAAACAGTCTTACGCACTTTACATGTTCCCCACCAGACTGAATTACACAGCCTGGCGAGGAACATGCACAGTCTCCCGTTCTCCATCTGAGTGTCGAACCACGGCATTCAAACCAATCACAACAGTGCATTGCAGCATTGTAATTGGCTCAGGGGAGCCTGTGCTCCCGGGTTCCTCCTGCTGCCAGCCGGGACTGGAGACAGGAAGAAGGAAGAGGACGGAGGAGAGGTAGCGGCCGGCCATTCCAGGTAAGTCCTTTTTTTCTATTTTTTTCATCCCCCGCCTCACCACCTCTGTCGGGTAGCAGCCTCCACTGGTGACAAACAAGAATTGGTTTACAGATCTGAGGGAGCATGTTGGTTGACAGAAGGAAAATGTATTGGTCCGGAGAGAGAGTGATCTGAGGTTTAGGTGATCTGAGGTGTAGCCAGTGCTGACACTGCAGTATTGGCAACTTATAAATATATGATCTTCTGGTTCTAGTTATTGTAAGCACATGTGCTGCAGCATTGTGAGAGAGTTGCAGTTGATAACATTTTCTCCGACGAGTCAAGATAGACTGAGTTAGGTAGTCAAGATGTGACTGAATGGTAGCATTCACCAGCCGCGGCCCATGCAGGTAAGAGTGGTGGGGCCTGCTGGGGGGGATTTAGACGGACGATGACGAGGGAAAATTAAATAAATAATTAATTTTCCCTCGTCATCGTCCGTCGAAATCCTCCCTCACCCGGCCCCACCACCCCTCCGCTCTTACCTGCACGAGCCGCGGCTGGCATTCTCTACACATGTATGCAAAGAGAGATCAGTGAAGGGGAGAACCTTTTTAGATGGCAAAGTTGGCTGAAACAGATGGGAGCCACAATCACGGACTAGGCTTTCAGTGACATGGTGCTGTCCAAGAGAACTAAACTCCACACCACCATCGAAGTATCTGAAGGGCTGCCCATTTTATCTGTCAATAAGGTTGTAACCCTTTCTGTTACCGATGAAGTGGAGGTAATTAGGATTTTGGTTTTGGTTGGATTCACCTTGAGGAAGTTGTGGGCCATACCGTGACATTGATGAGGTCTTTTCTTTTGATTGGGAGACTTCTGTGTAATTAATCAGATAAAGATAAGCTGGGTATCATCAGTATTCATATAAAAGAGTACCCCTGCTTAGTGGAGCAACTGGGCAAGGCTCTGTGTGTACATGCTGAACAGAAAGGAGAGAGGACTCGCCCTGATAGGACCCCTCAGTCAATGTTGTATGCTTTGAAAAGTGCAGGGGAAGAGTGAGCACTTGATCTTCGTAAAAGATTTTATCCACTTCTGGACCATACTAGTGATACCCGTGGTATCCAGGTGCTAAGAAAGATGTGGTCAATGGTATCAAATGTGGCTGACCACTCTTAGGAAGACTAGTGTGTCAATGTCTCCTTTATCAATAAGCTGGCAATTGTAATCAGGGGCCATTAGGATCACCTGCTTGGTGTTCTGGCCGGGACGAAAGCCCGCCTGTTGCACATCCATTAGGTTAGTAGATTCTGCAAAGTCCTAAAGCTAACACAGGGACTCTTTTTCTAGATGTTTGTCCATGCAAGGGAGAGAGATGGGATAGATGCCTTTTGATGCAGTGTTGGAACAGGATCATTTGGGGAACAAGTAGTATGGCTATTAGCTATGGTCTGCACAAGTCCATCTTGAGTAAGAGTCTTGATGACTTCCTCTCTACAAAACTGATTTAAAAGATGAAGTGGGCACAGGAATTGAATGATAATCAATGGTGTCCTGGAACTAATAAGTCGCCATGATCTAGATGCAAAGAAACAAAATCGTATGGCTTGCTAATGCACAAAGCAAACCAACTAGAGTGCACTGATTATACGGAAAAGACTCATCCATCCTGAGAGCTATTAAGGCATACCATGCACAATTCAGATCTTGCTATAAAAATATACAAGATGAAATGCAAATATTGGAAAAAAAAAGGTTAAATATCTACTGGAGTTGAACAGTGACGCACATAAAGGATCTATTGTGCTATCTGATGTGATTACCCTTAAAGAAGCTCAAAGTTAGTATAATTAAGAACCAAACAAAACAGGTTGAGACCCAGTCTAATATATGTAGAATCTAATGTTCAAACATATTAGCACAGATACATCTGCCCTGCTGCAAGAGAAATTGGTTCTGCAACTGCAGATTAATTTAATTATTGAATGCAATTTATTGTCCGATCAACAATCCAACTAAACTTGGGACCTGATTTAGAGTTTGACCGGCGACTACCCAGTCGCACACATGACTGATACCCTGTGTGCTTTAGTACAAGCGCATTAGGATATCATGCACATATAATAAGGTAGATGTAATTCTTCCTCATTTATGATAAAGTAATCCTTCCGCCCAACTCTAAATCAGGCCCTTGGTGCAACTTTGGTCATGGTCAAAAGCATTGGATGCTAGACAGAAATAATTCAAAAGAGCCATTAGTTCTGAAAAGAAATCTCCTGACCTTCAGATCATATAAGCTTTGGTGCAACGCCAAGCCCTGACAGCTGCCAGTGACCTTCAGAAATGGTAACTGGCCTTTGCGAAATAGCAATAGAATGCTCCTATTATCCAGAACTATGGGGTAGTGGATACAGTTATAGCCATGTCCTGCTTTAGGACACGGCCGTTGCCACGGAGGTGAGCCAGGCCAGGCTAGTCTTTATTTTTATCTGGCTCCCCTAAAATTTGAGGTCAAGTTAGTTATATATACTTGGCGGATGAGTGCCAGACATCGTCATTAGTCTCGCTGCTTGCAGGAGGATTGAAGGATGTGTTCTTACTCTCTCTCTGACCTGGTACTAAAAAGACTGGGTGGGGTCCACAACCTAAAGTTTGCATTTTTCAGCGAGGCTCCTCCGAATATGAGTTTACTCAGAGCGCAGGGGCAGACAGTAGCCAATGAGCTAGTACTTACTTTGGGGCCCCAATTCCTCCTCTCAGCCTCAGTCCACTGGTTGCACTCCCAGAGCCCTGCCGGGCAGTCTGGGAGTGTGTTTTTATGGTCTGGCTTGACAGTAAAGCTGTCGCCAAACAATTATGAGAGGGGCTTTGGCTCCATCCACATGTTGGGAGCCAAGAGTACATGTCTTGACTGGGCACAAGTAGTCTGCTTCCACAAAAAAATGCTTGACCTCCACATTGATCATTTTGTTCATTTATCCAGCTGCCTGAGCTTGAACTTTCAGGGGCACACACATAACATTTTAACGCTATTAAAGTGTCTTAGATAACTAGATAATTTATGGTGGTTTTCTTGGACAGCAGCACATATGGGAGTAGGTCAATCATTAACCTAAATGGATGTTTAGATCTGGCTTGGCACTGCAATTCTCTCTGCTGACCTTTTAACCTGCACCAATCTTATGCTACAGTTCTTTGTTCCACACAAACACATATCTATTCATATGCTATTTACTAATAATGATTCACATTACCATACAACATTTCTTCAAAGCCATACCTATTGGCATTGTCAATTCTTGTTATAGTCTGACAGTGCAGATTGCTGTGTGTGTCCTCCAGGCCCAGGATGCTGGCCACTGCAGCAAACTCGGATAGGTCAGTACTGCTGCATGCATGTGCATGTGTGTTTGTCTGAGTTATCTGGAGCTGGCTTTGGAGCTCAGCAGACCCTGATGTGATGTCAAGAGGGACTGAAGAATAGTACGAAGAAGAAAGCATGGACTGAGGCGAACATGATTGAGAGGGAAAGAGTGGAGTGAGTGGACAGATAAAGCGAGCAAAGTTCTGCCGGGCTGGGTTGCAATATGGCATACTCTTTTAGTGCACTTACGTGATGCACAGATGAAGCAGCACACACTTGTCAAAGCTGGAAATGAAAGTAGGTCTTTCTTCCATAGTGCATATGTGCTGCAGTACAGGATGGGGCACAGTTTGTGCAGGCGATGCACATGTGCTGAACAGAAATCTGCTTCTGCAATGTAAAGACACTTTGATGGTACCAAATGCAGTTCATACTTCTGGAGTGAATTGATGTTGAAGCAAGGGTTGAAGAGTAAACATAATTTTGCATTCGATTTACATTTGCTTTTTATTGTGTTCAACCACTGCCATCACTTATGAATAGGAGGTCAATTCATGTAAAGTACCCACGTATAAATAAATTGTCACTCTCAATGTCACCTTTTCGCAAGCATTTTTTAACCAACCTGCCAGTCAGTCGTTTGTTTGCAAAGAGGTAGGTCCCACTCTCTTTTGTGTTTATATCAGGTACCCCCACTTACATAGCCAATAGATTAAGGCAAGCAATTAAATCCACACTCCTGTTTCCCTCTCACACACAAGGTACGTACACACATACTCTGAACTGCCAAGAAAAGCACAGGAGAGCTCTCCCGGACATCTTCAAGTGCTATACATCTCAATAGATCAGCTGTCACTCCTGCTCATTACAACCAGAAGTCCAGACTTGTTGAAAGCATGGGCCAAGAGGGCGATTGCCCAGGGCCCCCACCTTACAAGGGCCCAATTGTAAAGTAATTGAGACTGTCAAGTCTTGGTGGTGTGCATAAAAACACACTCTTTCTAAAAAAAACAAATTGAGAGCTGGGCATGCACGCACATAATCTTTTAACTTGTGTTTCACCTTGCTTCACCTCACCTGGTCTACCTCTTGCCTTTCTATTTATCTCTCTCTCTGTACCTAACCCTACATATCTTTGTACCAACTATCTCTTCCTCGCCTATTCTTACCTCTCTTCTCTCAATACATCACTCTCTAGTCCCCTCACAAACTTACCTCTTAGGCACTCTGTGCAAACCTGTACACCTCTACCTCTCCACCCCTTCTCTCATCCTCAACTTTCCCTCAACCTCTTTCTCTTTTTGCATCGCACTGCTCTGTTTACATCTCAAAATATCCCTTGTTGTACTGCAACCCTCTCCTTCTCTCTACAGTTCCTTCCCCCTACTTCTAGCTCTCATTCAATACCACCTGCTCACTCTAAAATATTACCTATCTCCCGACCTCTTTTTTCTATATTTACCTCTACTCTTTCTACCTTTCTGTGGCCTTCTTTTTGCCTATCCCACCATTTTTTCTTTACCTTATCCAACTCCCTATCCCACATATATCTCTCAACCTCATCTCAGTCTCTGCCTTTTGCTTTTACCTCTAATTACCTCTTGCTATATACTATATTATTTCTCTTTTCTTCCTCTGTATCTAGTACCCTCAATTTCTCTTACTAATCTAGCTAGAGAACAGGGCCGACTTTAGGGCTGTACGACTAGTGCAGCCGCACTGGGCGCTGATCTGGAAGGGTGGCACTGACCTCAAGGAGGGGCGATGTGTTTAGCAATAACTTGGAGAGGAGTTGGGCTAATGACTAGGGCTGTCAACCTCGAATCTGGGGAACTGGGTTCGAGTCTCGGCAATGACGATGAACCTCGAGTGATTCTGGGCAAATCACTTAATCTCCCAGTGCCTAACAAAAATGAATGTGTCCTCATGTAATGCAACTGGTGCTATGTAAATCGCTCAGATACCCGATTCGGGTCAAATTCGCGCTATATAAAACTCTGTAAAATAAAAATAAATAAAATAAAACTTGTGATTTAAAAGCACCTGCTGCAGAGTTCCTTGTGGGTCTAGCTTTCAGTCAGCAATAAAAATGTCAAGATAACTCTTGTGATTAATGTTCCTGCTAGAGAGCCAGTGGCAGTTTTGACTTGCCATAAAGTAGCGCAGAGGGTTATTATGCCTGCGGCAAAGAACAGATCTGCCTTTTATTTGGATAGCTGAGTGGATTAGTAAATCCAGCCTTTACCAGCTCTTCAAAACAAATTAAATGTATGCAGGGTTGGATTGGGATGCAAAATAGGCCTGGACACCCTAAAAAAAAAGTGGCCCACATTTGCGTATTGCGCCTTTTTGCAAAACCTTGCTTCAGTGTTTTAATTATTATGAAAAGAAGGGGGAGGGTTGGCTAAAAGAGGCACGTTTTCTTGAATTCACTGCAAATGCTATCATGTCTCTTTGTGCGCGGATTAGTTCACACTGGTGAACCACACCTGAAAATAAGTGAGGCCACTTCTGCTCAGGCCCCCTGCCTCTGCCCCTGCTCAATCTGCATACATTAATGGGCCGGCCCAGCGAGAGACTGGGAATCACACCTCCGCCCCCTTGGTAAAAGGGAGGTAATAGAGGCCCATCTACCTCCAGTGAGGCCACTCGGGCCCCCCATGGGCTGCTGCTGGCATCTTAAAAGCACAGACACAGCCCGAATTAGCCTCCATGTTGCCCAAAAAGCAGCCCACAGTTGCACCTCAGATACCGGCCCATCGCCCGAGTGCCCGCCTTCCCAATCCGACCGCGAATGTATGTGAGAGAGGGGCTATGGAGACATGAGGGACACTTTTGCTGGGTGGTAGTAAGGGAATCTGAGGAGGAGGTCATGGGATGGGGGCGCCCAAAAAAGATTGTTGCACCAGGCACAACCAACGCTAAAGCCTGCCCTGAAAGAGAAGCATACACAAACAAAGAGGAGAGGACTGATAAGGCGGTGGTGAAAAGCCATGGAGCAGTGCTTCCATTTTCACTGCTGCTGCAAGAATGCGAGTTTCAGAGGAGTATTTATTTGGGAATACCAATGCCTAGCAACCAAACCTAAAATTTGAAGCTCTATGTGTATATGTCTTATTTGAATAATATGCACTTACACCAAGTACCTAAGAAGTCACCAGGCGCGGCCCGTGGTAGGCGTGCCGGTCGGGCTGTGACGTGGGGTGGGGGAGGGGCAGGGTGGGGGGTAGTAAACTACGGATTAAGGCCGAATACAGGTAAGTGAACATTTAAATAAATAAAACGAATTTCGTTGCGCGCACTGCATCGCATTTAGTAGAAAGGAACCGCGTAATTACCATTGCCATGATAAGCCCACCGTGAGCCGTAAGGTATGGACCGTGAGACATGAAATGCAGTCACAAAGCTGATCTCTTTCTGACCGAAGTCTCACAGAAAAGGGCAACACTTTGTTTTAAAGAGCACAATGGAATACTGCTAAGAAATAAAGAATGCAAAATGCACCCTAAGGTATTTAAAATGGGATTAACGCGAGATAAATGGGTTGATGTTATGTTGTCAAGTGGAGAAGCATGTACTCGCACAATGGGTTGATGTTATTTGGTCAAGTGGAGAAGCATGTACTCGCACAATGGGTTGATGTTATTTGGTCAAGTGGAGAAGCATGTACTCGCACAATGGGTTGATGTTATTTGGTCAAGTGGAGAAGCATGTACTCGCACAAGGTGTCCCGGACACCATCTACTATGCAGGTAAAGTATTTAACCCATTCCTGACTCACGGGCACGCATAAACGTTTCAGTGTATTTTTCTTTCAAGGGCTAAATTAATTCATAGTGTTCATCGGGGCATAACTCCTAAAATAAGTAAGGAGTGGGGGGCCAATTAGCATAAACAGTGCATGGTGTCATCATGATGTCAGGGTCTCCAGCAACTGTGAATTGAAGGTCTGTGCTTATGCTGATGTTGTGGCGACATTCTCCGTGGAGCCACTACTGCCGTGAGCGGCATTGTGGAGGAGGCGGAAAACTTTGGGATGGTATCCGGCTACAAATTGAATATCACTAAGACTCAACTATTGTTGAATCATAAGCCGGCATCATCAAATCCGGGGATAGTGCACACAGCTATGTATTTGGGAGTTAAACTATGCGTAAAGGTGAATAAAATCTTTAAACTAAACTATGAGCCGTAACTTCAGTCTGTTATTTTGAAATTGCATTCTTGGAATAGGCTACCTATTAGTGTTATAGATTGTTGAAACATTATAAAAATTAATGTCCTCCCAAAATGTCTGCATCTTTTTCACTTTATTCCGTTAAGGGTACCAACTGCTTTTTAGAAGAAGTTAGAAGGTGCCTTAAGTAGTTTTATTTGGGGGTACAGGTGCTCAAGGCGTTCAATAAGTCTTCTGAAGTTACCATATAGGCAAGGGAGGTTACAGTTGCCAGATTTTAAATTATATTTTTGGGCAGCATTTGCAGGGCGCTTATGCACTTTGCTCGCTCCAGTAACACCAGATATATCTTTTTTTGGGTGCTATTTAGCGTTAGGGCCCGGTAGCAGGCTCTTTTTCTATAGGAATCTTAGACGAGTAAGGTACAAGCTTGCAGTAACAATCTGGTGGGAGATCTATGCTAAATATTCTATAAAACTGCTCCATGAGAGCACGCCTTTGTGGGATAACCCGGTTTTTCCTGGGGTGTTTTCATGATCAGGCTTGTGAAGTATGGCACAGGCTAGGCAGATTTATGATTGGGCAGTTGTTTGGTATAAATGGTTTTCGCACCTTCACTGAAAGGGGTTTAATCTACTGCGCCAACATTTTAAAAAATATTTACAATTTAGGGATTATTTTCTCACAGAAGGCAAGGAACTACTCCAATTGGAAGCTCACGCTAGTTTGACAACTATTCTTAAATCCAGCTGGAAATCGCTCTTTAGCTCCATTTATGAAGGGCTGAGCGAGCATAGGAGCGACGACAGCAGCCGCCAGGCTGCTAAAGGAGCAAGGCGCTCCCTTACGAGGTGCTTCCATCTGAAATATATCGGGCTTTAGAAACGGTGGAGGGAGCTGTACCTTCAGTCAAATTAAAATGACAGCAATATAAGGCAGTCTGCATGCTGTATTATATGCCAGAAAAACTGATGAGCTAGGGTGCGAACCTTTATCCAGATAGAACAAGGTGCCCCAAGTGCGGAAGTCATGCAGCAGACATTTTGCACATGTTATACATGCATGTCCTGTTTTGAAGGCATTTTGGAAGTACGTGGGTAAACTAGCTACTGCAAGCTTGGGTTTGAACTTCAGTTAACTCCCACGGAAATAATGTTTGCCTATAAGTTGGAATTCGACATTGGGCTTAGATGACTATTGTCCATACTTGTAGTATCAGCCAGACTTTGTATAGCCAGATCATGGGTCTCAGCAGTCCCACCGCGGGCTGCAGAATGGTGGGCAACCATTCGGCAAATAAATGACACTGAATTGGCATTGGCTAGAATACGGGGTGTTCGATCATTTCAGGGGTTAGATAGAATCTGGGCACAGTTTAATTGGGATCTGTAGATCAAGAAACATGAACGTTTATGGGCAGGTAGGATGTGTGTACAAAAATGTTCCTTTTTTACGTTGGTAAACTTTGCCCCTAGTATTGTACTATAATCATGTTATTTCCACACCTGCCTATATGATAAGGTATTTAGTGTTGTTAATAAGTTGGTTTATTGTTGTGCTCCCATTGGATGTTATGGGGGTTGTGATCTGATTAATTCTGATTTAATAAAAATATTTTTTTTAAAAGAGAGAAGCGAAGTCAGAGGAAATTGCACCATAGCTCTATCACTCCCCTGTCTTTAACAAAAGTGAGTTTTATCTTTTACTATCCTTTGTATTCATATAAAATACATGCTGTCAGGTCTCATAAATAGAAACATGCCTGTAAATATTACACATCTTTTTTCCTAATGCAGCAGGGTGCTGCCAACGTACACCCAGCATTGCTCAGATAATTCAGGATGCGGTGACTCATACTGGGGGGCAGCTCAGATACTGCACGTTTCTGATAATATGTTGCTCAATGTCCCAGCCTGCCACGATGGCTGCTCATATTGGCCATAGTTTTCTCAGTAGGCCAGGTCTGTGTGGCAGCCGGGTCTCTGTCAGTGTTGCCAGGAGGCCACTTCATGTTTCAGGTGGCTTGTCTAAATGTTTGCATCCACATTGCTATGACGGTTTTGAGAATGCCCTTTCATAAATAGTCCACATTGGACTTTTAATTTCTACATCGCTTCAGTATGCAAAGCAAACCATGGTAATCGCAATGCTTTCTTTGATTCTACATGCAAAGCATGCATTGCCATGAAAACGTTCACAGTGTGCACTTTTGAACAAAGAATCGTTACAGGAGAATCCCAAAATTATCTGCAAAGTTGTATTTAAATGTGATTAAAGTTACCGGTCAGATGTTCTTTAAATGCACCACTTGCCACACTAGACAAAAGTTCCCAGGGGATAGAACCCCGAGAAAAAGTGTCTGAAACTTAGATCCAATTTAAATTACTGAGACTGATACTTTATACAGCACTTGACACTCGTTTTCCCAATAATTATATTGAAGAACTCGAAATTGTCTATTTTTCGCAGTTTTGACCACTGCTACTGACCCAATTCGTTTAAAGCCCCACATGCTTCACACATAAAATCAGACCTGGGGAAAAATATCCTCCAAAATACAAAAGAAAACAAAGGGCCTGCTTTAACATCTCAGTGTATTGCATTCATTTTCCAAAAAATACTGAGGGTTCAACCTTGCCGCCAAGCCTTGCTCCCCATAAATATATCCTCCTGACTACGGGCCTGCTTTGGATGTTGTACATGGTTCCTGTAATAAGGCACAGCACTTAGGGGCACATGCATCAAGGTAGGCAATTGCGATTCCATAATTGTGATTATTAAGGAATCGCAATTGCCTATGCATGTAGGTTTCGCTAACATATTAGCGAATCCTACATATTCCTTAATTGCGAATAGCAAATTGTCATTCGCAATTAAGGAATAGCTTCCTATTCATTCCTATGGGCCTAGAGGCCCATAGGAATGAATGGGAACTGCATGCGCAATTTGTGAGTACCAAATAGGTACTCGCAAATTGCGCATGCAATTTCAAGGGTGCAAGGGGGCCAAAAGGCCACCCTGATGCACCCCCGAAATTGGCATGTATGCACATGTGGCGCACACACATGCCCTAAGGGCATTTGGGGCTCCACATGGCACTTTGAAAAATGCACTTTTGTGCATTTTTCAAAGTTTTTGCAAATTACCATCAACTTGCAGTTGATGGTAATTAGTGTTTCCTAAATGCGATGTCGCATTTAGGAAAGGCTTGTTGCATTCCAAATAGGGAATCGCAATTTGCGATTCCCTAAATGCATTCGCAATTTAGCTAATCGCAAATTTTGCGATTACATATTTTGCGAATTTGCATTTGGTTTGATGCATCCCAAATGCCAAAATACCGGTTGCAAAGGGGCCGATTCTGCGATTCGCCCGTTTGCGACCAGTATTTTGGTTGATGCATGTGCCCTTTAGATAGTACTCTCACTCTCTTTACTCTAATTAGTTGCAGCTGTTTTACTGCTTTTCTGGGATGGGGTCCACATTTTTCAACTAAAGTTTGAATTTCCAAATTAAGTGGGACCCTACCCTTAGACTTTTGGGATGTGCTCAAATCAGTTTAATCCAAAACTGTTATAAAAAGTTAAAGGTGCTAATGATAAGTAAAGTTACCTACCGTTAATAAAGATTTTATAGCACTGTTGTATAACTTTTTACATACTTTGTTTAATAATTTACCAGCACAAGGCAAGAATCGGAAAGCACTTCAATATAATAGTTGAAAAATAAGTGTGCAGTCTCTCAAACTCATTAGGGACTTAGGGCCAGATTTCAAGTTTGACGGGTGGAGTACAGTTCGTAAGGATGGCGGAGTACTTTAGGTCTGACACTCTGATGGATTACCATCCGCCAAATTAAGAGATTGCCCCTGGCCCAGTGGTGATCTTTGTACCTTCTTAGGACCCACTATCATGGCAGTTTCCTTAAAGGTACAAAATGTTGGATGGCCACCATTCCGTTTGACAGCCATTCAACAAATTTCACAAAGTTTTTTCTTTCCAAAAGAAAACTCCCAAAGTCGTAGTTTGTTTTTGAAAAACAAATAACCAACGACCCCCACACCCATGGAGTGTTTCCCTCTGTGTGGGGGGTGATAATTGTTTTTTTCTGTCCCTCACTTCTAGGTATTACCTGACAGAAATAAGGATATTATACCTTCCACCCTAAATAAGGTGTAATGCTCTTTCTTCAGAGCTCCCAATCATGTCCCATTGTAAACACCCACTCGCATCCTAAACTCACTAGAGGCACCTCTGTAAATAGTATATAAACTAAAAAAATGCCATATGTTGCATAAAAACACCAAAAAAAAACAACTGTATAACATATACTCTTAGGGAATGCAAGATGAAGTAAAACGTGAAATGTAAACAGCGACTGCATCACAGACATTTATGGCCTAAAGGGGAGGGTTTTCCACCTTTTTGTGCACTCTGTATGAGGCCAGTGACTGGATGAGCATGTGGTCTGAATACCTTTATGAGCCACCAGCAGGCACTGCAAGAAGCTCCCACTGCCTTAATCCTTCATTTCAGAGCTCTCAATTGCGATCTGTAACCTGAATTTATTTACAGAGACACCTGGAGGTGACTAAGTTTAAACTTTATGCGCTATACAAGAATCACATGCTGCATTGAGAAAACTAGAAAAGCACATCTGGTAAAAGCACATGCTCTTTGGGTATGTAAGATAAAGTAACATGTGAAATGTAAACAGCACTGCATTACCCCTCGTGAATTACCTGGTTTAAGCTTTGAGAAATAGATCGGGGCTGCTGGCGAAGCTGCAGCCTGGTTACTTCGGCCTGGCTGCTGCTTTAGTCTTAGATTGGCGGTCCAAGCAGAGCACAGAGCACCTCGAACTTCTGTGTGCAGAAGCTGTGTGCAGTTTCCAGGATTGTTGCTCATCAAAGCTTGCTCTCTCTCTCTCTTTATTTCGACTGGGTGAGTGAGCGAGAGAGAAACCCTGTGGTCATTGGTTCCAGGATCAGTAGCGGCCCGTGGAGGGAGTTCTGTGGGGTGGTGAGGCGGGGCGGGGGAGGGGCAGGGTGGGGGGTATTAAACACCGGAATATGGATGAACGGAGGTAAGTAAACAATTAAATAAATAAAACTAATTTCGTTGCGTGCGCTGCATCGCATTTTGCACCTCACCGCCCCACGGAACTCCCTCCACGGACCGCTACTGTCCAGGATGTCCCACGCATATAAACTGTGAGAACATGGGCCCAGAGGAGAACCACAGTCCCCTCTTCTCTGGTCCCGGCTGACACGCATAACGATTAAACACATGAGCGCTGGCTGTACACAAGCCACGCTGAAAGCAAAGCGCCTCGAGCAATGCTCAGATGTGGCGTAACAGCCAGAGCTGCCAACTTTGGAACTGGGGATCCTAATTTGAGTCTCTGCATCGGCTCAACATCCTGTGATTCTGTCAGGACCAGAGGCTTCAGCTTGTTCATTCTCCTCTTTGCTTTATTTCAATAGCAGCCATTTAAAAAACAAACAAACCACATGGACACGTTATAAAAAAAACTGTCAATCCCAAGATCCAGTGCAGCGATATATGTCATAACAGAATGTCCATTAGCCAATCAACGAACACCTCCTTGTATAAACCAAGCGAACCATCTTAACTCCATCTCTGCTTTGCTGCTCAGCAGTCATGTTAAGTATACCTGACTTATTTGTTTACCTATTTACTGCTGATCTTTGGTACAATTGTGGATTATTCTTACACTGTGTTAGCGGTATTGTCGCTCCTTGATTTTACTGCGCAGACCTTTGTCGGCGGTATTCAAACTTGTCCTCGCTGGGAAGCACATCACTGCCGCCATTTTAACTCTTCTCTGGTGGTGGGTGGGAGCGGCGTACATCATATCTCTTTGCCTCTCCTCAGGGTCCTGACTTAACCCCCCTGTTGGTTCATTTCCTCACGACCCTCTCCCAGGCTTGCAGCGGCAACACGAGCTGTACCTCAGACATTCTTTGTACCGCACACTCCTCCGCCCGAAGTAGTCTGACACGTGCCAGCTAACCATGCCTCAGACCTTCCTCAAGGCTGATTATGGATTGGAAGCTGTTCAATAGTCTGGTGAGATTCCCATTGGGGGCCTTAACAGTTTCGTTAATCCTCGACGCCGGGCTGCAATAATTATTGAATACAGGCTTAGCTTGTGGGTGCAAGACTTTCATATTGGGGCCTTCTCCCCCACTGCTTCTTGGTGCTCCATCCAGTCTCTTGTTCTGTCCTTATTGATATATTAATTTTCCTTGGTGCTTCTTTCTGCTTTTGCATCCCCGTGTTATCTGTATATTATTTAGTTTCAGAACAAGTGATAGCTTGTTACCTCATCAGGTTCATGCCCTCTATTATCCAGGCTTGCCTGTAGCTGTTACATCTTTCAATGGAGTATCTTCTTCCCAGAATTCCCCGGAGATTCAGTTACAGAGGAGTTTTGTGTTTCCCAATCGAAAATGGCAGATTGTCCATAACTCCTCAAATCAACTTTCCCAATCCAAGATGGAGGATGATAAGGATTACTGGATAGCTTCCTCTTTATCCACGATATAAAGAGGTGCAAATCTGCATTCTCTGGGCCGCAACTTTTGGGAGGCTTTTTTTTATTATGTTCATCGCATTCTGGTTGCTGTATTTGTACCAGGGTTTTCTAGGATTTTTTGTCTATATTTCCAGCACTATTCCGTGTCCGCTCCAAGCTTGCCATCCACTCCTGCCATCCTCACCAGCTCAGCTTATTCTGGAAGACCATCTAATTCCACAGCTATTACTCCATCTTCTTCAGAGGTTTGTTGCCAGTTGACTTTTCCTACCTGGTGCTCATTTCTAGGGACACTTGTTATTTGACGTTTTGCCTTGTCAGCTTTGTGGCTACTGGGATGAGCCCTCCTTACCTTTGGCAGTCCGAACTGCAGAAGAAAAGACCTGCAAAGCACAAATCCCCTGACACAGTGACGAAAAGTACAACATTCGGAGTGGCACTTTTATTCAATTATTTTTTTTCACTCCTCGATAACCTCAGTATGACATCATGTGGCTGTTTGGTACCCTCAAAGAAGCCACACATTTTCTGATTTTTGTGATCCACATTAAGGAATCTTAAATACGTACCTTTTTTTAAATTATTATTATTAAACGGAGCTGCCTGTAGTTTTTCTTTTTTCTTGTAGATATGTGTGTAGGCATGTCTGAGTTCTACAAAACAAA
The DNA here is from genome assembly GCA_963921515.1 of Calotriton arnoldi. Taxonomy (NCBI): domain Eukaryota; kingdom Metazoa; phylum Chordata; class Amphibia; order Caudata; family Salamandridae; genus Calotriton; species Calotriton arnoldi. The sequence continues at coordinate 356,581 of CAWUFW010013210.1, forward strand.
GTCTTATTTATTAAGGTGTGACCATAAGATCTACAAAGAAAGCACTTTAGCTCTCATCTTCCATTAAGTTAAGTTGTTGATGACAATACTTTCTTGGATATGTCCATTGATTATCATTCCTATAATAAAAAATCTTCAATGCACCTCATGACCATTATCGCATAATGGGACATTCAGTTCTTCTCTTTGTTTCATGAATTATCTAATGTCCTGAAGGTATCTTTAACAGACGGGATAAGAGGATGAACAGGAGACTTTTTTTCACTTTATATCCAGTGGCATAACATGATTGTCTGTGGTTGTATTACAGTCTCAATTTGTACAAAGAGTATTTCTGAAAGGCTTCCTTAGATAATTGTGCTGTGGAAAGTGTGTTCTCGAAAGGATCTCATGGATTTTCTTTAAACAGACTGTTTTGGACATTGTACTGTTTACCTAAAAAAAAAGATATCCACTTTGTGATGGATAAGATTTGGACAGATGAGGAACATCGTAGGAAATTTGATCTCTCTGTTGAAAGTCCTCTCTCACTCTCTACTGAACTTTGTATTGCAAAAATGGTACTCTTATAAAATCTCACACAGAACTTCTAGGTGCTTCTGTTTTTAAGGATTATAGTTTCACCAATCTTTTTCTTCAAGACCTGAACAGAAACCTGAAACCTTTGCCATGCATTTCTTCCTTATTTATTGAATTTCTTGTGTACAGTAATTAATGTGACTGAAAAGCTACTTTACATAACTTGCTGGTGTGAAAATATTGACATTGATGCTGAACTAGATTTAATAGTTCTATCCAAACAAGATTGCCTTTCTTACGCAATAGTCGATGCTTTCATTGGAGGTCAGTTGTGAGGACATTCCCCAGTAGACTCTGATTTCACGAGGCTCAGTTGGATCTTGAATTTGCAATGTTTGCAAGATGCTATCAGTGCTTAATTTGAGCTGATGGTTTCCGATACTGGGCACCTGCACTTAATTGTTAAAACCGGCACTTATGAAAACTGCCACAATGTGGTGCTGTTTGTGTAATTTAGAAATCAATAAATCAATCAAGTGGCTTGTAAAGCGTGATTACTCACTTGTAAAGGTCTCAAGGCGCTGAGGGGGGGGGGACTGCTGATCTGTTGCAGGCACTGTGGTTCAGTCGAAGCCAGGTCTTGGGGTCCTTCCTGAATTGGGGCAGTATCGGTGATTGCCTTAGGTGGAGAGGCAGGGTGTTCCAGGTCTTTGCTGTGAGGTTAGAGAAGGGTCTTACCCAAGCTGTGGTCTTGCGGACACGTGGGATGGCGGCCAGGGCCAGTTGGGCGGAGCGGAGGTCTCTGGTGGGTGCATGGAATACGAGGCGGTGGTTGAGGAATGCAGGTCCTGCGTTGTGTATGGCTTTGTAGGTGTGTGTGTGAGTAGCTTGAAGGTGATTCTTTTGTTGACTGGGAGCCAGTGGAGGTCTCCCAGGTGACTGTTGGTATGGCTGTGGTGGGGGATGTTGAGGATGAGTCCAGCTGAGGCATTCTGGATGCTTTGCAGTTTCTTGAGGAGTTTCTGGGTGATGCTGGTGTAGAGTGTGTTGCTGCAGTCGAGTCTGCTGTTGAGGAGTGCGTGGTTGACCGTCTTTCTAGACACGGTGCGATCCACTTGAAGATCTTTTGGAGCAGGTGTAGTGTGTGGAAGCAGGATGATGAGACGGCATTGATCTGGCGGTTTATGGTGAACGAGGAGTCCAAGATGATGCTGAGATTTCGTGTGTGGTCTGTGGGGGGTTCCAAATCTGCTGGCCACCAGGTGTCGTCATAGGTGGAGGCGGTGGAGCCCAGGATGAGGACTTCGGTCTTCTCTGAGTTTAGCTTGAGGCAGCTGTTCTTCATCCAGGTGGCGACAGCCTTCATCCCGTCATGGAAGTTGTTCTTGGTGACTGTGGGGTCGTTGGTGAGGGAGAGGATCAGCTTGGTGTCATCGGCATAGGAGACGATGTTGAGACTGGTTCTTGACGATGGCTGCGAGCAGGGCCATGTAGATGTTAAAGAGAGTGGGGTTCAGGGAGGAGCCCTGAGGCACTCCGCAGCTGATCTCTGTAGGTTCCGAGTGGAACAGTGGTAGCCTGACTCTCTGTGTTCGGCTGGTGAGGAAGGAGCGGATCCATTCCAGGGCTTTTTCACAGATGCCGGTGTTGTGGAGTCTTGTGCATAGGGTGCGGTGGGAGACGGTGTCGAAGGCGTCCGAGAGGTTCAGGAGGATGAGGGATGCAGTTTTACCTCAGTCCAGGAGGGTGCGGATGTCATCTTTGGCAGCGAGGAGGGCAGTCTCATTACTGTGATTGCTTTGGAAGCCTGTTTGGGAGAGGTCCGGGATTTGATAAGCTTCGATGAACTCGGAAAGCTAGGCATTGATGGCCTTCTCGATGAACTTGGCTAGAAAGGGGAGCAGAGGGATGGGTCTAAAGTTCTTGAGGTCCTTCGGGTCGGCAGAGGGTTTCTTCAGCAAGGGGTATCCAGTCTTCCGGGAATGTGGTGGAGTTGATGGAGCAGTTGATGGTGCAGCAGAGCTCGGGGTCAATGAAGGTGCTGGCTCTGTTGAAGATGTGGTGCGGGCAGGGGTCTGAGGTTGATCCGGAGTGGATGCTCTTCGTGATCTTGAGGGTGTTGTCAGTGGTGAGGAGAGTCCAGCTGAGCAGGGTCTGCTGGGTTCCGGTGCTGTGGTTGCGAGTGAGGTGAGAGGGTCTTGGGTATCGAGGCCATTGAAGCGGTCGTAGATCTCCTTAATCTTGTGGTGGAAGAAGGTGCTGAGGTTGTTGCAGAGGTCTTGGGAGGATGGGATGTCTGCTGTCCCTGTGCTTGGTTTGTCGAATTCTTTGACCACGTTGAAGAGTTCTTTGCTATTGTGTGCATTGGTGTTGATCCTTTCTTGTAGGGCTGCTTTCTTTGTAGTTCTAATGAGGTGGTGATGTGCGGTGACAGCGGTTTTGAAAGCTGAGTGGTCTTCCAGGGTCTTGCTGCTCCTCCATCTCTTTTCGAGCCATCTACAGGTGCATCTGGACTCATGAAGGGTGGGAGAGAGCCAGCTGGCTTTTTTGGAGTTTGGCTTGCCTGGCGCTTTCTTGAAGGGAGCCAGTGTGTTGGCACAGTTGATGGAGGTTGTGAGCTGAGGTATTAGTGTCCACGGAAGTCGGAGGTGGGGTTTTGCTGAGGGAGGTGGTGAGCTGTTCTTATGTGACCTTGTTCCATGTTCTGGAAGAGTAGCGGTGGGCATGGTGGTGTACGGTGGGTTTGGTGAAGGAGAAGTGGACGCAGCAGTGGTCGGTCCAAGACAGCTCAGAGGTGTGGCTGAAGGAGACGTTATCACTGGCGGAGACGACTGGGTCGAGTGTGTGTCCTGCTGAGTGGGTTGAGGTGACCCGTTGTCTGAGTCAGACGGTGGTGAGGTTTTCCAGCAGGGACGATGTGTTCTTGCCGTTGAGGTTGTCCAGGTGAAAGTTGAGGTCACTGTTAGACTTGGCATCTTTTGGCGTGTTTCCCCTGACTTTTTGCTTTCTGACCTCCCGGTTTTGACTCTGTTTTTGCTGGTGTAATGATTCTGCGCACTTTCCTCACTGCTGTCCAGTGGGAAAGTGCAAGTGCTCCTGTATAAAATGCATTATGGATTGGTGTTTCCATGATTGGCCTATTTGGTTTATCTGTCAGTCCCTTGTAAAGTGCACTGCGAGTGCCAGGGCCTATAGACCAAATGCTGTTGGTGGGCTGCAGCACTGGATTGTGCCACCCACGCAAACAGCCCGTAAAATGTAACTCGGGCCTGCAACCGCAGAGCCTGTGCGCAGCCTGGGGCTGCCATGTCGACTTGGCAAGTGCACACACTTGCAAGTCCCTAAACCTTCCCTTTGCTACATGTTAGCCACCCCTAAGGTAGGCCCAAGGTACCCCTGTGGGCAGGGTGCGTTGTATGGGAAAGATAGGACATGCCCGGGTGTGTGGCATGTCCTGATAGTGAATTACAGCCTAGTTCGTTTTTCACTATTGCAAGGCTACCTGTTCCCCCTAGGCCAGAACGGGCAGTTTTGATTATTACAGCTTATAATCCTAACTGACCCCGGGAACATGGTAGAAATTCGAGTTTAGTATGCCTGGACTCAGAATGATAAAATGCATCTTTTAGTGAAGTTGGTTTTAACATTCTGTGTTTGAAAATACCACTTTTAGAAAGTGGGTATTTTCTTGTCTAACCATCCAAGCCTGCCTCTGCGAGGTTGTGTATTCCTTGTCTGGAGTGTGAGTGACAGGGGCTGGGGGATGCCAGGAGACAGGGTGAGTCAGCACAGGGCTGAATAGCAAGGTCTACATGTAGATGGGTGGGAGGGGTCGCACCTGGGCCCTGAATAGGACAGTGCCTTCCCTCCACAATGCTGGCTCCACCTCCTGTGGTGCGTCTGATGTCCCTGGCCTACTCACTGAAAGAAGGGACGGAGACTTGTCAACAAAGTGCTCCAGAACTGGTTTGGACTAGGCAAAGGCCTCTCTGCCTTCAGAGAACAAAGGAATTTGGGATATAAATATTGGGGCCCTGACCCCATGAATTTAGATCTCGCTGGAATCAAGGAACCTGCCAAGACGAAGAGCTGGAAGAGCTGCCAGGAGGAGTACTGCCCCTTTGCTGTGTTGTTGCTTTGTTGGGTTGGCCTGCAGCTGCTGCTTCTGCCTTGGGCAGTGAAAGGACTGAACTTTCTACAAACTTGTGCTGAGTATCTCCAAGGGCCTGAAACCGAGCTGGCCTCCTGTTAAGAAGTCTCAGGGACTACAAAGACTTCACAAACCTCTGGGTACCGCTTCTGGAACGCTGTTTCAGTCGCCACAGAGGAAGGGAACTGCAACCGACTCCGTCAACCGAATCCATCCCTGGCCGGTGACCTGTTTGCACCGCAGACCGCATCGCCCCGCTCGCATCGCAACCCTGGTCTCACCGTGGGCGACGTCCGACGCCGCCAACATCGAGCCGCTGCTTGCACCGTGACCTGTGGGCACCGCAGTTCGCATCGCATCGCTTCACTGAACCAACCGGACCCGACCGACGCGGTCGCTGCAACTGGCTCAAGAGCCGTGACCGCACCGCAATTGGGGCACCGCTCGCACGTCTGCGACGCACCGCTCCGACTCGCACCGCTGTCCGACGCCAGCTCCCGCACTCCGGCTTGGTCGCCTGCATCGCAACCTGTCAGCACCGCATCGAGCATCGTCTCACCCTGCATCGCACGCCTTGGACTCACCGACTCCGTCTGCACGACGCTCATCGAGCCGCTGCCTGCACCGCATCGAGGGACACCGCACCTTGCATCGCTCCGTCTTGCACCGCAACCGCGACGATTGCCGACCGGCTCGTACACTCCGTACCAGCCACAACGAGAAAGGTACTGTAACCGAGTCTGTTCATGACTCTGCTGGCCCGTATCGACGCGGTCGGCTGGAACTGTTAGACTCTGTGGTTTTCAGCATCACGGTAGGCTCGGACGGAGCTACCGACTCGTACGAACTTTGCTTTTGTGCTATTCCTGCAAAGAAGAAGCTACCGTATCAAGCAGTCATTTTTAAAGTACAGTATTGTGGATTTTTGTCGTAATTGGTCTTGTCTTGAGTATATAAAATATTGGTTATTTTTCTAAACTGGTGTGGTGTCCGTTTGTAGTGCTCACACTGTATTACTGTTGGTTATGTGCAAATGCTTTACACACTGCCTCTGAATTAAGCCTGACTGCTCGTGCCAAGCTACCACGAGGGTGAGCAGGGGTTACTTCATGAGTGTAACACCCTTACCCTGACTAGGAAGAAGGGTCCCTACGTGGACAAAGGTGCAAGCCCTTGCCAACTAGAGATCCCATTTCTAACATTGGTTGTCAGCGGTGAGGATAGGACTTGTGTTTGCACTTGACTTACAGTGATTGGTGTGCACTACTACCATATCGCAGACCATTACGTACCACATACTGGTTCTTTTTCTTTTGGCCTATTTTTGATTTTGCCAGTTTTCAACTCACTACTTTTGTCATGCCTGAATCAATTGCATCATCCGTTGCATCTCTGGAAGTTATCTTTGAGGAGGATAGGTTGGAATCCTACGCCGTAAAGGAGTTACGAGCGATTTGTAAAAACCTGAAAGTCCAAATTAAAGGCCTCACAAGGAAGGAGGAGCTACAGAAGGCGCTGAGGGCCTGGGTAGCAGCCAGACATGCCAATGGGCAGCCTGGTAATCTCAGTGAGGAGGTGGAGGAGCCTATTTCCAGGGTGGATGTGCTTTTGGGTAGGGGGAACCCGCCAGGTCAGGCAGCAGCAGTCTGTCCCCAGAGGAGCTGGAGGACAGGCGGGAGGCAAGGCAGTTTGAGCTGCAGAAGCTCAGGCTGGAGAGTGAGCGGGAGGAGAAGAGATTGGCCATAGAGGAGAGGAAGATGCTCTTAGAGCATGAGAGAGAACTGAAGGAGCTAGAACTTAGGAGTAAGTCAGGCTCAGATGGTGGCAGCAATTCGTCCAGAAAGGCAGACAGGTTTGTGCACATTCCCAAGAACGTAGGCAAGGAGTTCAAGAAGGGGGATGACATACAAAGGTGGTTTCAGGGTTATGAGGCAGCCATTACACATGAATGGGGTCCCTGAGGAGAATTGGGGAGCAGGATTGTGGCCACTTTTCCCGGAAGAAGCAAGGGATGCTCTGATAGCTTTGGGTAAGGGGTATCACCTCACCTATGCTGACATGAAGGATGCCCTTCTCACGAAGTATGGTCTTACTCCTGAAAAGTACAGGGATCAGTTCAGGTCCAGTAAGAAGTCTGATGCCAACACTTGGTTGGAATGTGTGGATGTGTTCTGCAGGTTTCTGGATGGTTGGGTGAAGGGCAGTAGCGTAACAGATTTTCAGGGGCTCTACAACTTGATTGCATGGGAGCACTTGTCTAGTCTATGTTTTGCAGATCTGCGCCAGCACCTAGTTGATAGTAAGCTAACTGACCCCAGGAAGCTTGCTATGGAAGCGGACCGCTGGGTGAGTACCAGGGTCCACAAGAAAGCGTTTGGGGGAGACTCAGCCAAAGGTGGGCAGGGTCCCCAGCAGAAAGGTGGGGGGACAAGGGTAAAGCACAGGAGTTCTCTAAAGGGCCCCAAACTAGTACCCAGGGTAAAGGTTCCCAGCCCCCAGTGATAAGAAGAAAGGGGTCTCCACAGGGAAGCCTGTTGAGACCGGCCCCGCAAGTGTTATGCATGTGACCAGGTAGGTCACTTTAAGGGGGACCCCAAGTGCCCGAAGGGGACACAGCCGCCCACCGGTGGACAGTCCAAAGTGTTGGCTAGTGTAGCGCTCGGGGAGGAGGGGTGCCCACAGGAGGGTGGGGATCCCGCAGAAATGACCCTTGTCTCACTGGGGGACAGTGAGATGGTCCCAGGAAACCAGGTGCCCCCTAACACAAAGAAATATAGCACCTGGGTGACCATTAATGGGAACAGGGTAGAGGCTCTCAGAGATACTGGAGCCAGTGTGACCTCAGTCCGGTGTCACCTGGTGTCTGAGAAGCAAGTAGTCCCAGGAGCATTCCACCAAGTAGTTGCTGTAGACAACTCAGAGCGCCAATGTATGGTGGCGCAGGTTCCCTTTGAATGGGGGGGGGTCTCAGGTCCCTTGAGGGTGGTTGTGAGCCCTACCATGCCTGTAGATTGTCTGCTAGGAAACGACCTGGAGCAGTCCTCATGGAAGGAGGTTGAGCTCAGGTCTCACTTGGAGATGCTTGGGTTGCCAGAGTGGGCATGCGTGTCTACTCGGTCAATGGCAGCCAGAAAGGGTGATCAAGAGGACTTGGAGCCTGAAACAGTGGCCCAAGTCCCTGCCAAGAGAAAGGGCAGGGGCGCGGGAAACCGGCCCCCGAAGTTCCCACGGACCGGGAGGAGGCGGACCTCGAGGGGGACGCCCCGGTGCCTACAGGGGAGCAGGTAGCCGAACTGGGAGACATCTCTGAGCTGACCCATTGGCAGCAAGAAGGGGGTCCCACCAGGGAGGAGTTCTGCAGGGAGCAGAACGAGTGCCCTACTCTGGAGGGTCTGCGGCGGCAGGCTGCAGACCAGGCAGCTGGTAATCAGTCCGGGTCACATCTGATCTACTGGGAGAGTGGTCTCCTATACAGTGAGCCTAAGGTTGCTGAGCCTGGGTCAGCCCGTGTGCTGGTGGTACCCCAGCGCTTCAGGACCTTCCTACTGGGTCTGGCTCATGACGTGCCTTTGGCAGGACATTTGGGGCAGGACAAGACCTTTGACAGGCTTGTCACCCACTTCTTTTGGCCCCAAATGCGAAGGCAGTCAGATGCACACTGTAGGTCTTGCCAAACTTGCCAGGCAAGTGGTAAGAGTGGGAGGAAGGTCAAAGCTCCTCTCCAACCTTTTCCTGTTGTTGGAACACCCTTTGAAAGGGTAGGGATGGATATTGTGGGGCCACTGGATCCCAAGACAGCCATGGGCAACAGGTACATCCTGGTCTTGGTGGACCATGCCACCCGGTACCCGGAGGCAATCCCTCTCAGGACAACGACGGCGCCAGTGGTGGGCCGGGCGTTAATGGGGATCTTTTCCCGTGTGGGATTCCCCAGAGAGGTGGTTTCTGATAGGGGGACCAATTTCATATCGAAGTATATGACATCCCTGTGGAAGGAGTGTGGTGTAACCTACAAGTTCACCACTCCTTACCACCCACAAGGAAACGGTCTGGTGGAGAGATTCAACCAGACCTTGAAAGGCATGATCAAGGGTCTAACAGAACCCATGAGGCGTAAGTGGGACGTCCTCTTGCCATGCCTGCTCTTTGCATACAGGGAGGTGCCTCAGAAGTCTCTTGGGTACAGCCCCTTTGAGCTCCTGTATGGCCACCCTGTCAGAGGACCTCTGAGTTTGGTAAAGGAAGGCTGGGAGGCAGCTCCCAGGAAAAGTCCCCAGGATGTATTTAGCTACATGCTGGCCTTTAGAAACCAAACTGCCCGCTTCAGGAAACTCGCTCAGGCGAACCTAGAAGCAAGCCAGGAAGAAATGAAGAGATGGTATGACCAGAATGCCACTCTGGTCGAATTTCAACCTGGGCAAAAAGTGTGGGTCATGGCCCCAGTGGCACCTTGTGCCTTGCAGGACAAGTGGACTGGGCCATATGAGGTAAAGGAGCGCAAAAGTGACGTCACCTACCTGGTGGATTTGCAGGCTCCAAGGAACCCTTTGAGGGTCCTTCACGTGAACCGCCTCAAGCCCCACTTCGAGAGGTCCGAAGTGAGTATGCTCTGGCGACAGATGATGGGGTGGAAGAGGAGAGTGAGCCTCTCCCTGACCTCCTGTCTACCAAGGAGCATGATGGGTCAGTAGAGGGTGTGATCCTCTCCCCTACTCTGACTCAGGAGCAGCAGGGGGACTGTCGCCAGTTGTTGGGACAGTTCGCCCCACTGTTCTCTCTGACCCCCGGTGTTACTCACTGGTGTACCCATGACGTGGACACCGGTGACAGCCCTCCTGTGAAGCACAAGATTTACAGGTTGACTGACCGGGTCAGAGCCAGCATCAAGGAGGAGGTCTCTAAGATGTTGGCGTTAGGGGTGATTGAGCCCTCCCACAGTCCTTGGGCCAGCCCAGTGGTCTTGGTCCCAAAGGCTGCGGCTCCCGGTGCCACTCCAGAACTCCGGTTTTGTGTGGACTACCGTGGGCTCAATGCCGTCACCAGGACTGACGCGCACCCCATCCCCAGAGCTGATGAGCTCATTGATCGGTTGGGAGCTGCCCGGTTCCTCAGCACGTTTGATTTGACGTCTGGGTACTGGCAGATTGCCTTAACCGATGGGGCCAAGGAGAGATCAGCGTTCTCAACCCCAGAAGGTCATTACCAATTCCGGATGATGCCCTTTGGGTTGAAGAATGCCCCTGCCACCTTTCAGAGGTTGGTCAATCAGGTGTTGGCTGGGCTGGAGGATTTCAGTGCCGCCTACCTGGATGACATTGCTGTGTTCAGTTCCAGCTGGGAAGAACATTTACAGCACCTTGAGAAAGTGTTGAGGGCTCTGCAAGGTGCAGGCCTCACGATCAAGGCCAGTAAGTGCCAGATCGGGCAGGGTTCTGTGGTGTACTTGGGACACCAGGTAGGAAGCGGCCAGGTGGCGCCCCTACAACCCAAGATTGACACCATTCTGGCTTGGGAACCCCCAAGACCCAGACAGAGGTGAGAGCCTTCTTAGGTCTCACCGGTTACTATAGGAGATTTGTTAAGGGGTATGGCACCATCGTTGCCCCCTTAACAGAGCTGACCTCTAAGAGGCAGCCCAGGAAAGTGATCTGGACTGAGTCCTGCCAGAAAGCTTTTGATGCCCTGAAGGCAGCCATGTGCACGGCGCCCGTGCTCAAGGCACCTGACTTCTCCAAAGAATTTGTCGTGCAGACTGACGCTTCAGAGCATGGTGTGGGAGCGGTGCTCTCACAACTGAACGAAGAGGGCCTGGATCAGCCTGTAGTCTTCCTTAGCAGGAGACTACTTCCCAGGGAACAGAGGTGGAGTGCCATAGAAAGGGAAGCTTTTGCTGTGGTCTGGGTGCTTGAGAAGTTGAGACCATATCTGTTTGGGACTCACTTCCGGGTTCAGACAGACCACAGGCCCCTCAGATGGTTGATGCAAATGAGGGGTGAGAATCCAAAACTGCTGAGGTGGTCCATCTCCCTACAGGGAATGGACTTTACGGTGGAGCACCGTCCTGGTACAGAACACGCCAACGCAGATGGTCTGTCCAGGTTCTTCCGTCTTAGTGAGGAGAACTCCAATGGGGTTGGGTAGTTCTCCCTACTTTCAGCTGGAGGGGACATGTGTTAGACTTGGCATCTTTTGGCGTGTTTCCCCTGACTTTTTGCTTTCTGACCTCCCGGTTTTGACTCTGTTTTTGCTGGTGTAATGATTCTGCGCACTTTCCTCACTGCTGTCCAGTGGGAAAGTGCAAGTGCTCCTGTATAAAATGCGTTATGGATTGGTGTTTCCATGATTGGCCTATTTGGTTTATCTGTCAGTCCCTTGTAAAGTGCACTGCGAGTGCCAGGGCCTATAGACCAAATGCTGTTGATGGGCTGCAGCACTGGATTGTGCCACCCACGCAAACAGCACGTAAAATGTAACTCGGGCCTGCCACCGCAGAGCCTGTGCACAGCCTGGGGCTGCCATGTCGACTTGGCAAGTGCACACACTTGCAAGTCCCTAAACCTTCCCTTTGCTACATGTTAGCCACCCCTAAGGTAGGCCCAAGGTACCCCTGTGGGCAGGGTGCGTTGTATGCGAAAGGTAGGACATGCCCGGGTGTGTGGCATGTCCTGATAGTGAATTACAGCCTAGTTCGTTTTTCACTATTGCAAGGCTACCTGTTCCCCCTAGGCCAGAACGGGCAGTTTTGATTATTACAGCTTATAATCCTAACTGACCCCGGGAACATGGTAGAAATTTGAGTTTAGTATGCCTGGACTCAGAATGATAAAATGCATCTTTTAGTGAAGTTGGTTTTAACATTCTGTGTTTGAAAATACCACTTTTAGAAAGTGGGTATTTTCTTGTCTAACCATCCAAGCCTGCCTCTGCGAGGTTGTGTATTCCTTGTCTGGAGTGTGAGTGACAGGGGCTGGGGGATGCCAGGAGACAGGGTGAGTCAGCACAGGGCTGAATAGCAAGGTCTACATGTAGATGGGTGGGAGGGGTCGCACCTGGGCCCTGAATAGGACAGTGCCTTCCCTCCACAATGCTGGCTCCACCTCCTGTGGTGCGTCTGGTGTCCCTGGCCTACTCACTGAAAGAAGGGACGGAGACTTGTCAACAAAGTGCTCCAGAACTGGTTTGGACTAGGCAAAGGCCTCTCTGCCTTCAGAGAACAAAGGAATTTGGGATATAAATATTGGGGCTCTGACCCCATGAATTTAGATCTCGCTGGAATCAAGGAACCTGCCAAGACGAAGAGCTGGAAGAGCTGCCAGGAGGAGTACTGCCCCTTTGCTGTGTTGTTGCTTTGTTGGGTTGGCCTGCAGCTGCTACTTCTGCCTTGGGCAGTGAAAGGACTGAACTTTCTACAAACTTGTGCTGAGTATCTCCAAGGGCCTGAAACCGAGCTGGCCTCCTGTTAAGAAGTCTCAGGGACTACAAAGACTTCACAAACCTCTGGGTACCGCTTCTGGAACGCTGTTTCAGTCGCCACAGAGGAAGGGAACTGCAACCGACTCCGTCAACCGAATCCATCCCTGGCCGGTGACCTGTTTGCACCGCAGACCGCATCGCCCCGCTCGCATCGCAACCCTGGTCTCACCGTGGGCGACGTCCGACGCCGCCAACATCGAGCCGCTGCTTGCACCGTGACCTGTGGGCACCGCAGTTCGCATCGCATCGCTTCACTGAACCAACCGGACCCGACCGACGCGGTCGCTGCAACTGGCTCAAGAGCCGTGACCGCACCGCAATTGGGGCACCGCTCGCACGTCTGCGACGCACCGCTCCGACTCGCACCGCTGTCCGACGCCAGCTCCCGCACTCCGGCTTGGTCGCCTGCATCGCAACCTGTCAGCACCGCATCGAGCATCGTCTCACCCTGCATCGCACGCCTTGGACTCACCGACTCCGTCTGCACGACGCTCATCGAGCCGCTGCCTGCACCGCATCGAGGGACACCGCACCTTGCATCGCTCCGTCTTGCACCGCAACCGCGACAAACGCCGACCGGCTCGTACACTCCGTACCAGCCACAACGAGAAAGGTACTGTAACCGAGTCTGTTCATGACTCTGCTGGCCCGTATCGACGCGGTCGGCTGGAACTGTTAGACTCTGTGGTTTTCAGCATCACGGTAGGCTCGGACGGAGCTACCGACTCGTACGAACTTTGCTTTTGTGCTATTCCTGCAAAGAAGAAGTTACCGTATCAAGCATTCATTTTTAAAGTACAGTATTGTGGATTTTTGTCGTAATTGGTCTTGTCTTGAGTATATAAAATATTGGTTATTTTTCTAAACTGGTGTGGTGTCCGTTTGTAGTGCTTACACTGTATTACTGTTGGTTATGTGCAAATGCTTTACACACTGCCTCTGAATTAAGCCTGACTGCTCGTGCCAAGCTACCACGAGGGTGAGCAGGGGTTACTTCACGAGTGTAACACCCTTACCCTGACTAGGAAGAAGGGTCCCTACGTGGACAAAGGTGCAAGCCCTTGCCAACTAGAGATCCCATTTCTAACAGTCACCAAGGAGGATGTAGTCTGGGGAGGTGAGAGTGTGGGGTGCCATGAAGTCGATGATGGAGTCACTGAAGGGTGGATGGAGCCTGGGGGGTCTGTAGATGAGGGTGCCGTGGAGGGTGGTGTTCAAGTTGGTCTGAACCTGGAAATGGAGGTGCTCCATGTTGGTCATGTGGTCGTCTGAGTGGGTGGTGAGGAGGAGGGTGCTTTTGTGTATGATAGTGATGCCTCCACCCAGTTTGTTGATGCGGTTCTTGTGAATGATCTTGTAGCTGTCTGGGATGGCAGTGGCGATGTCCGGGGTGGAGGTGTAGTTCATCCAGGTTTCCGTGAGGAAGGCGATGTCGGGGTGGACGGAGTCCAGTAGGTCCCAGATCTCCGCGGCGTGTTTGTGGAGGGAGCGTGTGTTGAGCAGGATACAGCTGAGGCAGTCGGGTCTGGTATGTGTTGGTCATGTGGTGGGTAGGGCTGGTGTGCGGTAGCAGGCGAAGGTGCAGCTGTAGTTTCAGCAGGCAAAAGGGCCCTGGGTATCATTCGGCGACGCCCGGCAGCAGGCGGTGTGGTGTCCAGTGTTAAGGGCATGGAGGGTGCATGCTTCGCAGAGGTGGATTGTCCGAGGACCAGGGTCCATGGTGCTGGGAGTGGTCTAGGCGCCTGGAGCAGAGCAACTCTAGTTTTTGATTCAATATACATTAAAACAACTAATTCCTGTTGCCATTCTTAGAGCTTTGAGACCTCAAACAGTCTGAATTGTCACACATGTAGTAGTGTGATGATTAGTAGTTGTGTAGGCACTATCACTGGCAGCCCTGATTTTGTCAATAGTAGTGAAAGCAGCGGTGGCCTCTTAACGAGGGCCCAGCACTTACTTAATTTGACAAATTAAGCACTGGATGCTACTAACGTTTATTAACTGTTAAACCTAAGTGTTCCTGTTTCCTGGCCTGACACAGGAGGCATTATTTAGTCAAGTATGTAATTTAAAAAGTACCAGGGAGTGTATTGATCACACAAGAAGTGGTGAAACACAAAGCATTCTTCGGAGACCTCTCGAGTGACGGAAGGGGACTGGCCCCAGCCATTCACACAGATTGCTCAAATGTTACCAGGGCGCACAATAATGGAGTGAAAAGAATTATCAGACAGTAAAGCTGCAGTGGCGGCTGCCACCAAGTATCAAGGGTGGGCCTGGGGGATAGATAAATAAATTTGAAAAATTACTTACCTTGCTGCCGGACCACCGCCTTGCCTCGTGTCATCCTCTGCTGTTCCTTCTTGAAGCAGGAAGCACAAACAGGCTCCCCTAGCCACTCACAACGCTGCAATGCAGCGTTGTGATTGGTCTGTGGTCCGGCACTAAGAGAGGGTGTGGGAGCCTGGGCATATTCCCCACCAGGCTGTGTAATGCAGCCTAGTGGGGAACATGCAAGATGCTGGCCAAACAGTCATTCGCACTTAAGTGCCCATCACTCCTCCTCTTGCTGGCTATGGCACAGCCAAGCACAGCCACACCCTGTAACCCGGAAAAATAAAATGATAATAACATAGTATTATCATTTTATTTTTCCTTTACCCACTGCTAAAAATGCAGTGCGGCGATGCTCCTCTGCCTTAGTGGAGGAGGCGCCGCTATAAAGCTGACATTTTTTTTGATGCGTGGCTTCTTTAAAATGACCTGCATCACTCATAAAATGCTACTTCTTGATCTTACCACCTACCTGAAAAACAAACTATGTATCTCAGGAAGTGAAAGCGGCACTAGAGGCAAATACAGCCTCCTTCTGGACATCCCAAAAACTTTTTTTTAAAAAGGACCACAAAAAGGGCTTTCTCCTGCCAGGTATCAGCTATCAGAATACCGAACACCCAACCCTAATCTATTGACATTTGGAAAAGACCTTGGCATGCACCTTTTCAGAATGTAAATAGCAATCTAAAGCATCTGTTATTATTCTATCATTCTTTATTATAGAGACAACTAGAGCTCTTTTCAAGCATGCTGGGTAGGTACCAGTTTATAGTGGTCACTTGAAAAGACAGAGAGGTAGGTGTAATTTAAGGGTAGAGGGTGTATATGATTTTGTACAGTGAAGAGGTGAAAGTGTGCACAGTATGGCTTGCTAATACAGAGATTTTGGCAGATTTCAGCAGAAAGCATTAGATAGGTGTCATAAACCATTTTGGGGGAGGGGGTACGGGAAAGAAGACATTTTTAGCTGTGGAGGTTGATGATTTTTGCTTCGGATGTCCAGAAGTCCATCCTACTATGGCTCTGAAAACTGAGCCAAGAACAACCCTTTCAGCGCTTGACTCTCAAAGATAGCGATGACGAGCAGTCACATGCTTCTCAGGGAGGAAGGGAGATGCCCAAGCTCAGAACTCCATAGTCACACAGCAGCACAATAACTGGTTGCCCAACCTAGTGCTTTACTTTTATGTTTAAATCTCTTTATTAGTTTTTCAGCATAGAGAGGAAATAAAATGAAATGGTCAGGCTCATGTCGCAGCATGAGGCTTAGCTGGTTCGTATTTGTAGTTAGATAAATGAGCAATGTAACAACAAATCCCTGAAACTCCCCCCTCCCTCCTGGAAACCCTGTCCCCCCACACCCTGGGCCCTTCCCCTCTCCCCCCGGTATCCAATATGAATGTGTTAAGTGTCGAAGCAGCTTCTAAGCTGTGGCCTGTGAGGGTTCAGTAAGTCGCAAGATTCTCAGGTATTTGAGGCACATTAATTCACGAAATTCAGGGGTAAGTAAAGAAATGAATGGTTTCCTGAGTTTCGGATTCGTGGCCCCCTGGTTTGAGAGGGATAAGGAAATACGTTCCATGCCCATATGTGCCATATTCTCTGTGTAACCACCCCACCTGGGTAGGACGCTTCCCGGACCCCCATAAACCCAATATGTTCTAAAGAGCCGCTCCCAGTGCCATTCCAATCTGGTGTCCCCTGTATGATTTGAGAGGAAATGTGAGGGCGTTGGGTAGGCCAAGGAGGATGTAGGCCGGGAAGCGGGGTAGCTGTGTATCGAAGTGGGCATCTATATCATCAATTACTTGCGTCCAGTAGGAGGTGATTTTAAGGCAGTCCCAGAGCAAGTGTGACAATGTGCCCGGGGAACTGCAGTCTTGCCAGCACAAAGGAGAATGGGTTGGGTTTCCTCTATGAAGTCTCCGGGTGTGAGGTACCAATATGTGGCAATTTTAGTAGCCGTCTCAATGCTAGATACATTACGGGCTGTGTAGCGTGCGCGATAGTAGATGTCCCCCCATTCCTGCTGCATGAGGGAGCGACCCATTTCAGCCTCCCACTTTCTCTGACGCGGGGATTTAGTAGCTGCCGGAGGGGGGCGAAGTAAGCCATATAACTCAGAGATGAGTTGCAAATCTGAGGATTTGGATAACAACCACTTCTCGAAAGGAGTTAATCATCACTGAGCATTGAGTCGAACTAATGGGTGCATCACCCAGTGCCTAATCTGTTGGAATCTGTAGCGTTCGGTTTCAGGGAGACCTTGTTGTGAGCGAAAGTCCTCGAAAGTAAGGGGACCAGATTCGTCGAATAAATGGCCGATGGATCGGCGTCCTTCCTGCGTCCAGTGGATGAACGCTCCTACCTCGAGACCAGGGCTAAAGTCTGGGTTGGCCACTATCTGCGTAAGCAGGGATGGAAATGTGGTCAGAGCTCTTTTCACAGCCACTCTATTCCAAGCCTGTAGGGGAGCTTGTGTAACGGGGGACAGATATAGACTTTTAGGACGTGCCTCTTTAGGGAGGAGCGGAATCTTCCCTATTGACTGCCCCACCACTGCCCTGTCCATAAATAGCCAATGTTTTTTGGATTCAGGGCGGGACCATTCTACAAATGCCATCAATTGTGCCGCCCGGAGATATTCTTTTAAATTTGGTGACCCAATTCTGCCCTCTCTCGGGGGTCTGCGACAGAGATCCCAATGTAAGCGGGGTCTCCTATTTGCCCAGTGCTTTACTTTAAAAAAGAAAATGACTTTGATATATCAAAATTATATACTACACATGCAATAGTGGTCTGATACAATTTAGTGAACTAGGTCCTGGGTGGGGCAAACTGTGCCTTAGTTAGCTATGCTATTTCTCACAATTGGCCTCCCCTCCCTTCTGGTCTAGGTGGTTCCCCTCTTTGCAGAAATAGTTGAAATGGTGTGAATTTGAGCTCAGGTGCAGATTACCTCCCCCACTTGAATTATCAATGCACTCAGTCTTTCATAGTTCATGCAGTCATCATCATAGAAATGTTGATTTAGGAAAACAAATTTTATAAAAACATAATAAAAACATGTACACAATTAATACAAAATAGTCATTAAAAGAACATAAAAAACACAGAGAACCAAATAAAGCATCTGTCAAACAAGTTATGAAACACTAATCTAAAACACAATTAAATACCCATAGTTAATCTTTTCCTTTCCCATAATGTGCAAACAGATGCGTTCAGTGGACAACATCTGCAGAAAGGTGAGAGCAGGTCTTACTTGTGAGAAATTCATCCCTTTAAGAGGGGGTGTAATAAATTACGACGTAGGTCTGAATAAAATTCACAGAACATGACAAGATGGGGGTTATCTTGATCAAAAAACATATAGGGGCCGATTCCGATTCGGGCCGGAAATCTCTCCGACCGAGCCGGACCCGGAGAGATATCCGACCGAATCGGACCCGTGCAGCCCGACCGAACGAGTACGATGCGCACGTATGCCATCGGACTCGAGTCGGTCAGACTCCCATTGAAGTCAATGGGAGCCTGTCGTACAACGCGTACGCGGGCTCCCATTGACTCAATGGGTGCGATGCGGACAAGGGCGCCCCTACAGCGTGTACGCGGCGAAGCGATTCGCGCCGTACACGCACAGGTAGGGGGACCCATGGGTCCCCCTGTGTGCGACTCGCGCGGCTACGCGTACAGGGGGTCCGACACGGACCCCCAAAGTACGGCTCCGACAGCTCTTTCGAGCCGGAGTGTGCGGCTCGGTCGGACTGCTCGCGGCACGCATCGTACTTACCCGGCCGGGGAACGTCTCCATTGCGCGGTGCGAGTCGTGTCCGTGCGAGTCGGTCGGTGCGGTTAGAGCCGGGATCGAGTCGGTCGGGACGCCCGGACGAGTCGGTCGGCGATTTCGCATCGTACTCGCTCGTCCGGACGCGCGTACGGATCGGTCGGGAAATAGGGCTCCGAATCGGATCCGGTTAAGCCAAATCCGATTCGGAGCACTACTGGCCGAGATCGGAATCGGCCCCTTAGTATTTGCAAGGTTCGAGATCTTTAACCTTGGGCCATCTATGAGGAACAGCCAACAAATGATGTACAAGACCAAGTCTGAATCTTATTAAAAGATCAGGACAATTGTTACTGACCAGAATTAAGTAGGGCTCAATACAGAAGGTTGTTTTGAGTATAGCGTGAGCACGAAAAGTAACTTTTTTAGTTTCATTTGACTCCCTGGTATACTTTTTACGGCACAAAAGTTGTTTTTGATCCACAAGTCAGATTTTGTAATAGACGCAGGAGCTGAATACACATCTGGACGACCTAATGCCACAAAACCAGCTCTCACAAAACATAACCAGGGGATCCTTTCAGCATTATCCAGAGATAAGCAATCCCTTAGAAATCACCTGTTAAACTCCAGTTCCAGGTTGATCCATACATAGAGCCATTTAAATAGATGATGGAGGGCAATCATATCATAAATATAAGTCTGACCTAATTCTTCCTGGGTGATGTATGAGGACGTGCAACAGAGGAGAGCAAGTAAGCACCTTAATAAGTAATTTTCCACCATTTGGAGGGACGTGTAGTTCACATATTGCTGCAGCTCCCTACCACAATTCACTGCAGTGACACATTGGCTGCATAGATCTTAAGTAGTGTTTGAATCACTTTGCTGCCAAGCCAGGCAGCAAAATAAGACTGTCCCACCGACCTCCTAAAGAAGTGCTTTTTTTTACAACACCAAAGAAGACTATGAACTTTTGTGGTCAAACGTTAGCTCCAAATAGGGGAAGAATGCTACCCTTGAGATCTCACATCCTTGAATGAGATGTCTTCTAGCCTTAGTATTTCTGGAGGCAATACCATAACATGGGATTTCCAAAAATGTGTTGATAAATCAAGTGAAGCCATGAAGTTCACAAAGGAGTCTAGTAAGTGCGAGACACCCAATGCAGCCCTTGCTAAGAGAATGGCATCATCCGTGTATAGGAGGACTGGAATTAAACTCTTACCTATTCTTGGCAGATCAAAGCCTGCCCATAGCAAGTGGTCACCCGGATGATAAATGTACAAGGTGAATAGGACCCCTGACCTACTCCATGCTTGATCTTGAATTCCCCCATGCTATCGCCATTCCCACTATACCTTACTGAAGCAGTCCTGTTCATATGAAGGTAAGCAAGGAAAGGTACTTGGTCGGGATCAGTCACCATTGAGCACATCAAAGGCCACAACTTATTCCTGTTCACACTATCAAAGGCCGACGAGAGGCCCATATACGTCCGATGGATGAAGCCAAGCCTAGCAACTGAGAATTTATTCTCAATTAGAAACATATTTAAACATTGATCTGTAGTACTTTAGCCCTGGCTAAAACCGTATTGGAGATCAGAAAGTATCTGATTGCGCTCCACCCATTCTGACAGTCTTGATGAAATCACCCTCCCAATAACCTTCACTGTTGAGTGCATTTAAGAGATCAGCCTTTAGCACCATGGATCTGTCTTATCTCCATTCTTAAAAATGGGGATGTTGATAGGATGCGACCAAATTGGGGGAACCCCTGATCTGACTAGAGGAGCCCTTAAGTTGATATCCAGTTTGAAAATATCAGAAGGGCCCCTGTTGGGCCTGGGACTTGGCTCTTGCTAAGCCAAGCAATTGTTTCCCTTACTTTCTCTAATTAAAAGACAAGACTCGAGAAGCCCAACACCCCTAAGGGCTCTGCTCCCTGCACATCAGAATCAGAAGAACCATAAATCCCTCTGAAATGTGCAACCCTGTTAGCAGGGGCAATGTGCGCACACATAGTTGAGGAGTCATTGCTTGCAAAAACTGGACAGCTAACTGTTTCTCAACTTTTCCTACTAGAGTTGAGGGAACAGCAATAGGCAAGTTCTGCCTAAGCTTCTTGCCTTAAATGTTCTTTTCTGTTTTTTAATGGCAGGTTTATAGATCCACCGATATTTGTCCATTATCTGTCATGGTCTTGGTGTGATGTTAAGAGCCTGCACCAGGTTATGATGAGCTCTTGAACAGGCATGGTCAAATCATCTGTTCTGCCTCTTAGGTGTCTTAACATCCTGCTGAGTTAGCAAGATGTTCACCACCTTACGGATGTTTAAAAAAGAATCCACAACTACCTCATTAGCAACATCTCCAGGCAATCCTCAAAATCCCTGATGCAAGACCTAATCAGCTCTATTAAAAAGAATTCAGGACAGAACCTTTTTCAATTAATCCTACGGCCTGGAGCAGCAGTCGCTAGTCTGTTACCATTCAGGTGCGGAAAACAAATCGAGACCTTCATGTGAGTCCAAAGGATAGACACATTAATCGGATTGTGATCACTGCAGGCCTGATTCGAAACTAAATAGTTAGTGATACGTGGAGCTAGAGGAGCTGACAAAAAAACATAATTAATAATAGTAGTGGGCCCTCTCCCGTTAAAGACGAGATAGGAGACTTCTTAAAACCGTCACCAATCCACTCCAACCAAAAACAAAGTTAAAACCACACAGGATTTCATTTAACATCTCTCCCTGGGAACTATGATCCAACTGCAAAGGGCGATCCAATTCCTCATCAGTACCCAAACCAGCCTTGGGATGATTTTCATCACACAAGTGTAAACTAAAATCCCCTAGTATCAACACTGGGATAAATGGATTAGAATCCTGTCTCATCTGTTCTAAAAAAAAAAATAAAAAAAAAGCCCAAACGTCGAAAAGTTGAGTTGCGGTCCTAAGGGTGGCATTAGGGTTATAAAAATAAAATACAAGAAAATTGTTAAAATTTCTGAAAAAACTAAAGTTCTACCAGAATTTGTTGGGATCGCAAGAGAAAAAGAAAGAACTAAAGCCATCAATATACAGGGAAGTCGGTAGATCCCAGGTTTCTTGGCAGCACACAAATACTAATGCTTTGAATTAACTTTACCCAAAAGGAATAATTTAATTTGCCACTTAGCCCAGCTATGTGCCAACTTAGAATGGAAGTAAGTGCCCTCGTGCACGCAGGCAGCCCCCACCACACGAGATCGAATATAGTGGGAACCGAGGAGCTAAGAGCGCTTTGTACAGCGCAGACTTGGCGCTATGCCTGCCCTCTCAGGGGTATGCTCAGGAGATAACTACCAATACCGCTCTTTGAAGAGCGCGCTGATTTGCCACCTCCTGTGCGTTTCAAATAGAAAACAAGAAGCTTGGGTGCCTTGCCTGACAGGCGGCCCTGCTGAGAGATGGTGTGCTGGTGCTGTCGAACTGAATGCACAGTGGCCCTACTGAATGTACATGTCATGCCCCATTAAAAACCCAAGCCCTCCACTGTGAAGTGCTTACATTGTCCTTGAAAAGGTAAACATGCTGTTGATACTGGGACCTGGACCGTACCTTCCTTCCTTCCATATAAAACTGTGGTGCTCGTGTCTCATCACAAAGACAAGCATTGTAATCCGCCATTTCAACATTCCCGATTCCGAAGAGTCGGGTGATCCCAGTCACGGAGCCACACCCGAGGAAAAGCCAGGTGTCGGCTGAATAGGCCAGTGTGCAGAGCTGGCATCCCCCGACCAACAGGACACACATCCCAGGTGCTGGGGAGGCCGACGTGCCACGGCAGGCCCCCTGCAGTCCTTTCACCCACGGGCAAATGGTGCTGAGCCAGAAATATCAAACGTCAGCGAGACAGCAGTCAGCACTGTACCCACGAAGCACCCTCCGGCCTTTCTGCAGCCGACACCAACATCTGAGCATTACTCGCGAGCGAGAATAACAAGCATTGGCAAAGCCAATAGGTATGATGTTGGTTACCAGCCTTTTGGCTTTACCAATGCTTGTTTTGTTTCTTCATAGATTTTGTAAATCGTTATTGTTGTGGCGGGTCTTCTGGGTCCTCATCAATATATATATAAATTAAAAAATTGCCTAAAAACACAAAAAAGCATACTGCATTTGTAGCCTCTAGCATACAGGGAACTATTTTGAGTGTGAATGAGCTCTTTTTGAAAGAGCAGGATGCCGTTACTCAAAGAGAACCTAGCCAATGGCTGAAGTAGGCTGATCCACTGCCTCATGCTGTATACTGTAGTGGGTGGAATAAAAATGTGAATGAAGCAACCACAGACCAATGAATGAAGAGGGCTGGTTGAAAGCCCCTGTTAGTACATTATGTATATATTTTTGTTCAAATCACAAGGCAGTAACTTACACCATACATAAAACGCACCTACGTAAAAACTCTGATCTTCGCAGTCTTCTGTGACTGACTGTGTGAGCAAAAGTCACCAGGTGAACTCAGTAAAGTGGGAGAAAGTTAAGTCCCTGCCCAGTTCTTCAAAGACAGAGCTTAGCCTAATCCATCCTTGGTTAGCCACTTGCTATACGACTTCTACCATTCCCATCCCCAGCTGCACAACCTAAAACGTAACGTCCGCATCCCTCTAAAGGTTTTACAGCATTTCCTGAACACCTGTTTGTTATCTAGTTAATACTTTGGTAATGCACATCACTAACATGTCAGTATGGATAGAATGAAATCAAGCCATGGAAGGGCAGGCCATCATTGACACCGACTGCACAGTCAGAGACACGTACACTGAATCTGCCCAGGTGACATGTTTGTGCTTAATAAATCAGATGGCATCGTGCAACTAGAGCAATCACTCACAGAATTCCTTGCAAACATAAATACAGTATTTACCGTGTCCAGCCACCTCTGTAAAGGATCCTTTGATTACCATAGCACTATACAAAAAGAGTAAAATAAATACATCTTTACATCTTCACGGGGTTTAGGAGAAATTTTGATCCGGTGGTCGTGTAGTCTAGTGGTGCCTTGAATGGCTGCTAATGAAACAACATGGGATCTCCTAGATAGATCCTTTGAGAAGGACGATGGCAGCCCAGGTAAAACCTTTTACTAAATTACATTCATACTGGGTGAGGCAGACTAAATACACAAAGGCTCCTGATGTCTTGCTTCCAGATTGAGCAGCAGCTGTTATTAATACCGCATTCAAATATATTTATTTTTCTACCTTGAAAAGCTGAATGGATGAGGTGGTCTTCCAAGAATTCAAATCTGTGATCTGCTGTTTATTTTTCCCAGTATCTCTTTATTGGTTTTCAAACTCAGTAATTAACAGTTGTATGCACTCAAGCATATTAACCAACATTATCGTTATTGTTAGACCTGGCACCATTGGCTTGGGTCTCCCTTCCATTTTTTGCTGTTGCCTCCTGTGTTTTGCTATGTTTTTGCTGGTCTAGATGCTTTGGGCACTTTGCCACTGCTATTCAGTGCCTAAGTGCAAGTGCTTCCTATTGTAAATTGTTGTATGGATTAGTGATTCCATGATTGGATTATCTGATTTACTTGTCAGACCCTAGTACAGTGCACCGTGTTTGCCCAGGGCCTGTAAATCAAATGCTGCTGGTGGGCTTGCAGCACTGGTTCTGCCACCCACAGAAGCAGCCTGTAAAGTGTGACTCAGGCCTGCCATTGCAGAGCCTGTGTGCAGTTTGGGACTGCCATGTCGACTTGGCATGTGCACCCACTTGCCAGTCCCCAAACCTTCCCTTTTCTACATGTTAGTCACCCCTAAGGTAGGCCCTAGGGCAGGGTGCATTGTATGTGAAAGGTAGGACATGCCCTGATGTGTGTGGCATGTCCTAATAGTGAATTACAGCCAATTTCGTTTTTCACTATTGCAAGGCTATCTGTTCCCATAGGCCAGAACGGGCAGTTTGGTTATA
Source organism: Calotriton arnoldi (assembly GCA_963921515.1). Lineage (NCBI taxonomy): Eukaryota > Metazoa > Chordata > Amphibia > Caudata > Salamandridae > Calotriton > Calotriton arnoldi. The sequence continues at coordinate 380,818 of CAWUFW010013210.1, forward strand.
ACATCTTATAATCCTTAACTGACCCTAGGAACAAGATAGAAAACCGAATTTGGTATGCCTGAACTCAGAATGTTAAAATACATCTTTTAGTGTGGGTGATTTTTACATTCTGTGTTTGAAAATACTACTTTTAGAAAGTAGGTATTTTCTTGCCTAACCATCCAGCTGCCTCTGCTAAGGTTGTGTATTCACTGTCTGGTTTGTGAGTGACAGGGGACTGGAGAGGGTCTTGGCTGCAGCAGTCTGATGGGTCAGGGCTGGGCTGAATAGGACCCACATAGAATAGAGAGTAGGGAGGAGGAGACTTCCTTTCACTGCCCTGAGACCTCATAGAATAGAGAGTAGGGGGAGGAGATTTCCTTTCAGCTACCTGGGCCAGGTCTGCTCTCAAACAATGCTGTCTCCACCTCCTGCCAGGAAGCTGCACAGAACTGGTTTTGGTCAGGCACAGACACTCTCTGCCTTAAGAGAACAAAGACTTTTTGAGTATAAATATTGGGGCCCAGACCCCAAAACTTTAGATCACTTCTGGGAATCAAGACGAACCTTTGCTGAGGAGAAGAACCAGGAAGCTGAAGGAGGAGACTACCCCTGTGCTGTGTGCTGTTTGGGGGTTGGCCTGCAGTGGTTGCTTCATTGCCAAAGAAAGGAGAAAAGGACTGAGTGTGCTTTCATCATCTCGAAGAAGATCTCCAGGGGCTTGAACATTGAGCTTGCCTCCTGCCTGAAGTCTCAGGGATACAAGACTTCACTACCAGCTCCCCCCTGAATTCCCTTGCTGGGAATTGAAGTGCCTGCTGTTGTGTTGGGCCTTCTGAGAGACTGCGTGTCGCTGGGAGCTGGAAGCGCGACGCAACAAGGAGAAGCGTGTCGCCGCCGCAGCAGTTGCCGCCGCATCGTCGAAAAAGCGTGCCGCAGCTGTTCACCGTCGCATCACCGACGAAGCACGTCGCATCCCCGGAGAAGCGTGTCGCCGCCGCAGAGGTTGCCGGCGCATCACCGGAGAAGCATGTCGCAGGGCCTGTCGCGGCTCAGAAGTTACCGAGTTCGCCACACGGCCATCGGGCGTGCACGCATTGCATCCAACGTTGTCGCATCGCACCAAAGACGGCATTTTGTCGCATCGCACCTGATCGTTGCATCGCATCGAGGCGCCATCTTGTCGCATCGTAACCGGAGCGCAGTAAGAACCCGACGCATCACCTCCCCACGCGGTAAAGAACCCGACGCATCACCTCTTCTCCGGTAAGGAACCGACGCATCACCTCCCCTGCGCTGCAGTAAGGAACCGATGCATCTCCTCCCCCGAAGTAAGGAACCGACGCATCACCGTTCTTGCGTGTAAGGAACCAACGCATCACCTTTCCTGCGAACCTTTTGTTTGTTTTGCGTTTCGCATCCAAGGTACATTGAGAGTAAAGTGTCGCATTTACAATCAAAAGTGAACTAAGTTTTTCTACCATTTTAAAGACTCATTTTTGATACTGTATTGTGTATTTTTGTCGTTTGGGTCTTGTGTCAAGTCGATATAAAGATTACTTATTTTTCTAAACCTGTGTGGTGTCCATCTGTAGTGTTTTCACTATATTACTGTATGTGTTCACAAATGCTTTACACACTGCCTCTGAGATAAGCCTGCCTGCTCGTGCCAAGCTACTAAGGGGGTGAGCAGGGGTTATTTAGGAGTGTAGCCCCTTACCCTGACTAGACGCCAGGGTCCCTATTTGGTCAAAGGTACCTACCTCTGCCAACTAAAGACCCCCAAATCTAACAGTTATACACACAGAGGAATAACAATTTCGCTCACGTGTTAGGAACAAGTGAGTTATGTGACGTCTCCCCATCCCATAGGGTATACAGGTGTACACAGCTGTATTCATGTGATCTTCTTCGATCGGGAGATACAGGATGGCCCAGAGGACTGCACGAAAGACATAACAATGACAGAAAACCATTACAGCTCTCCCTCATCCAGGGAACAGAACTATAATGACGTGTTAGTCACTGTCGCAATCTCGAGGATTACCCCTTTCTAGTGAGTCCGGGCGCTGCCTCCGATAATCCCTTATCTGATAGGTACTAGTCTCCCATAATGTGTGAGCCTCTCGTACGTGTTATCTCTTCAGTGAGTGTTTGCACTGTCCAAGGGTATCCTTGGTGCGTTTTACAGTCTGCGCCCATTGGTGTCCAATGTGGGTGGGGTGTGGTGCGCTCCAGGCCGCGCTTCGATATCCACTCAATCAAGAACATTCAAGTCCTTGTGTGCCATTCATTCAAGGTGGTTTATCAGCTGTTTTGGATTTCAGCGCAGTCGGGTTACCGTCCCATGTGTCTGGGGGAGGGCCTCTAGGGCTCTGTGCAAGTAGATTATCCCACATATCCGTCTCCGCCATCCCTCATTTGAGGAGATCGTTGAGCCACCATGGCCACTGTGGGGCCCCCGGTGACTTCCAGATCATGACGATACTCCACTTAGCCAAAGCTTACGCTAGGGCTAAAAAATTTGCTGCATGGTTAGTCTTTTTTTGGGGGATGGAGTATCAGCCCTAAGAGACATTGCTCCGGGGTCTGCGCAAGGGGTTTGCTCGTGATCTCAGTCATAGTCTCTACCACGTCCTCCCAGTACCCTGCCGTAACAGGATGGGACCAAATCATGTGTTGGAAATCTGCTGTCTATGAGTGGCATCTGGGGCATTTAGGCTTTACTCTTGGTAACATGTGGTTCAACCTCGCAGGAGTAAGCTATGTAGGGTGAAGGTAGTTTAACTGGGTATACTTAATTCTCGGGTTCCTGGGCACTGTTTTTACCTGCCTCATCGCCCCTTCTCACTGCCCGTCTGTCAGTTCCTTCCCTACGATGGCTTCCCATTTACATCACAAACCAAGACACTCTGAGGCTGAGCTAACAGACGTCTGTTATGAAGACCTGCTTGAGGGGCAGGGTCCCTGTGCATCACTAACCACCTGACTTAGAGGTGGGCAGTAAATTCAATCCTGCTTATCCAATGCCCTGTTATGAGGTAAGCATATGGCAGACAAACGTCTGGGAGACCCTCTTATGGACCATCATTTGGTCTGCCATAAAGTAGTAGCAATGCCACCTGCAATGGTGGTAAAGTGGGTGCTTAATCTAAGGTCACAATTTGCAAACATTTTTGTCTGTGATCCAGCGCTATCAATAAAATTTCTTCTCCTATATGCTTTGGACGTCGAGGTACAAATATCCCTTTTCCACAACTATATCCATATGACGGTGGGGCCCATAACACCGCATAAACATTCACTCTCTCATATATTCCCTGGATTTCATCCATTTTACTTAGGAGAAAACAGTAAATGATTTGCTGGAAGGAGACGGGATACCTTTTAAAACAACTTAATACTTCTCAAACTTTAAGGTATTCCGCTCATTGGTCGATGGACCAACTAGTAGGAATCAGTTGATGGTGATTAAGACCAGCTCAATCACTATAAACCTTTTAAACATTTACATTTATCATTGAGCTAAAGAACCACAGACTCATTGTTTTAAAGATAATAAAGTTTATCTAATTTTTAGAAGCATGAATAAGTTTCAAATTTATTATTCAGATTAATACATTTATCATCATTATAAGAATAAATTTAAATTGCAATGCATACCTATTAGATGGAAAAACAAAGTTCGTCACAGCAATGAATTCAGATCACAGCATAGAACTCCCGAAAAACTGTCTATCTGTCCTGTAAAACAGGCCTTCTCGACGGATCACCTATATGGTGTTTCCCGCCACAATCCAGTTCTTTTCCCCTTTAGTATTTAAGAATAAAAAGGTCTAATAATATTAAAAATGGAAAGTCTATTAAAAAGCAAAAGTTTCCCCAGCTGCAGCGTTCCGTGCTCAACAAAAATATAAAACAGCAGCAGCAGCTCCCCCTCCCTAAGAGTAGGTCTTCTTATACCCTAATACTAGCTTACTAAGTGAAAATGTTACATCTTTGGGGGCGAGATTCTCTCTAATTGGTCCATTTGGGGTCAGTATACATCTCATTATGAATATCCTTGCTCCAACCAGTTCTTTGTGGAAAGTTCATACTTCTGTCGTTTCTCACGGGTTCATGACATTACCCATCCGCACATTGGTCTCTATCTGTATCCTTTTTCTGATACTTTAAATTGAACAGTTCATTGTTTATTCACGTATTCACTGCAACTTCTCACGCTTTTCGCTATGTCCTTCTTTGGCACACGTTTGTATAATAAGGTCATCGTAGCCTTGACCACGCTTCCATCCTAGGCTTTGGGACGGTCACATGATCCCTTTGTTCACAGCTTTACTCACTCTCGGAAACCATCTTGCGCCTGCGTACTCTAGCTTGTTTGCCTCAGCAGCCATTTTTACATCGTGGCACAACAGGCCTAAGCGAACTATTTATAAGGATAAACAGAACATAGTTAAGAATAAAGAATATAAGCCTTTTCGTTTCCCTCCCATCATTCTACGTACCCCAATTAAGTGTTACCTAGCAAAAGCGACATATAAAGCTATTTCTTACTTACCAACCGCTTTACTTTGCCACCACACAGTTTATTTCCAAGCACAAATCATGCAATTATTATTCTAATTAGTACGCAAATCATTAGGTTTATGTTATCCATGTTAACAATTGTAAGTAAATTAGTTTGCACGGATATGGCGTGTTACCCATAACCCTTATCATGACATATACATGGTTGGTTATTTACTGAGACAAACCTGTGTGTTAATTATTCAACATAAATATTAGGAGGTTAAAAAAAAAATTTCATTTACCCTGCTCCATCAACTCCCCCCTTTGGTGATTTTTAATATCACCACAAAAACCAATTTGTCAGCATATTTCTTGTCCAGTTTGTTTTTGTTAGTTTACACAACTGTATCCCTTTCATCTTGTCTCTTTGTTTTCTTATACATGTTTTCTTTTATTTCTTCTAACTCTATTTCACCCATCTCTCTTTCTCTTTCTTTATTTATCTTATTTTCTTTTTCTATTTTATTCTGTCTTTTTCTTCTCTTTATACATACAATAATTAATTTTAATACTAGAACTATTAGTATTATTATGGTCGCTATTATTATGATTTTCCCTATTATTAATCTACTCATTCTAGTAAACCAATTTATTACTGAGGAAAAACTCTTACCAAGTTTTCCCAATGCATTTTCAACCTCCAGTGGAACAAGTTCTTTGTGCAAATTGGTAATATTCTTAATATACTTTTGTATATTTTCACTTTTATCTGGAATGTAAGTGCAACAATGTTGGACTTTCAACATTCCACAGACTCCACCCTCTTTTGCCAAAAGAATGTCAAGGGCAAGTCGATTTTGCATCACCATAGCTCTCATGGCAACCATTTCAGTATTTACCATCAAGAACCCTCCAGCAGTATCTGTAGATAAACGATCTACTACTGTGGATAACTTCCGAATTTTAAATGCATTCAAAGATATTCCCACTGCTGGTATCAATGCTCCAAATGATGTTGAAGGATTCACATTTATGCATCTGTCAATGGTGACATTGTCTGCACTCAAAATTACTTTTTCATACCTAGTCAGCCGACTATGTGTCATATATTGGGTTTTGGTTCTTGTGAAAAGAATTTCCACAGAATGAGGGACATATACTCTTAGTGGATATCCCATCACAATGCCTTCACTCTGCTCCAGACTTACACAAGTAGCAGCAACTGCTTTCAAACATCCAGGCAACGCTTTTGCTACTGGGTCTAAGACAGCTGAAAAATATGCAATGGGTCTTTTCATGTTTCCGTGTCTCTGCACTAGGACTGAAAACGCACACCCATCTCTTTCACTACAATACAACTCAAAATCTTTTTCATAGTCAGGCATTCCTAATGCCGAGGCTTCACACAGTTTTGTTTTTAGTTCTCTGAATGCTTTCATTTCCTCATCATTCATTTCAAAAGGATCTTTAACATCCTTCTTTGTCAATCTCTGTAATGGTTTTGCAATCAATGAAAATCCACTTATCCATTGTCGACAATATCCAACCATTCCTACGAACATTCTTACTTCTCTCTGTGTCATTGGAGCTCTCATTCCTTGAATTATTTTTATCCTTTCAGTCGTTACCTTTCGCACTGCCTTTTCAATCTTATGTCCCAAATATTGGGCCTCTTGTTGACAAAACTGTAATTTTGATGGGGACACCTTATGTCTTCCTTTTGCTAAATGATTCAGCAAAGCAATTGTGTCAGTAACACATGCTTCCTTTGTTTTTGATGCCACCAATAGGTCATCAATATACTGAACCATCACAGATTTTTCTGGCATTTTTAAATCTTACAATGATTTCTTTAGAATCTGATTAAAGATCGAGGGGCTTTCTGTATACCCCTGAGGAATTCGGCACCATGCCAAAATACGCTCTCCGAACCTGAACGCAAATAATGGCTGGCTATCTGGATGTAATGGGATAGAGAAAAATGCATGGCACAAATCAATAACTGTGTACCATTCTGCTTCGCGTGGAATCTGGTATAGAATTACAGCAGGGTTTGGTACTATTGGGCAGCAAGGCACAACAATTTTGTTTACCTTTCTCAAATCCTGTACAATTCTATATGTTCCATTCGGCTTTTTCAGTCCCATTATAGGTGAATTACATGGGCTGCTCATTATTTCTCTCAGAATTCCTTGTTCAATCATTTTATTTATTACAGGTGTTATTCCTTCAATTATTTCTGGTGTCAATTTATACTGTGGTGTATTTGGGTAACTTGTTCCTTCTTTAACAGAGATTTTAATAGGGTCTACTCCTTTCATTAACCCTATATCTTCACCCGTAAAATCCCACACTTCCTGTTTCACTGTTTCTTTCAGTTCAATTGGGATTTTCTCTACGTCAAACACAGGGAATAAATCACTCACTTCTGACTCTAAATTTACCAATGTCATTTTATAGAGTACATCTTCATCTGGGGTTTGAAATGCAATCCCATCTGGAGTACAATAGATGGTGCAGTTCATCTTGCAAAGTAGATCGCGTCCTAATAGGTTCACAGGACTGCAATCACACACCACAAATCGGTGCATATCACTGAATGGTCCAATCTTTACCTCCACTAATTTGGTAGAGGCGCCCTAATTTGCTGATTCGAAACACCCACGACTTGGATATGTTCACCTTAGAGAGGAAGGTTTGGAATTTCCACTGATCTAACAGTAGAACGGGTAGCTCCAGTGTCCACAAGGAATGTTACATTTGCACCATTCACTTCTCCATCCACAAATGGACCTGCTTGATCTACCTCTAGAGTTGCGCCAAGCACGCACTCTTCCTCCTCTCCTAGGCACCGTCATAAACTTTCATCCGACTCATTCCCATCCTGTCGTAACCAGTATTGAGATATGGCAGCTGTGCGCGGCAATTGTGTTACCTGCTCTCCTCCGTAGAATCCTGTTTCTGCATTGTATCTCTGTGGATTTACACTCTTGGGAAGTGGTGGTTGAGGCACCTGACTTTGCTGAGTAACTACCTGTGGTTGCTGCAGCTGACTCTGCACCTGTGGATTCAATGATTGATTTTCCGCATTAGTTTTTGGAGGGAATTTATACTCGTTTCTCCAATGTCCTAATTTTCCGCAGTTGTGGCATGGCAACTTTTTCTTTGCCTCCTCTATACTCATTTGACCTTTTCCTTTACCTATATTTGGTCTGGATTTCGTCTGTCCTGCCTCATTAACTTGATTATTCAATTGAGCTTCTTGTTTTTCTGCAACTTTCACCTGTGCCCACATTGCTTTCTCTTTCAATTTACGCTGTCTACTCTCAATGTCATCACTGCAGTATTTAGCATATCTCAAAACCTCATCTACCGTGCTATTCTGCCAACAAATCATATGTTGCTTAATCATTTCACTTATCTCTGGTTTTAACCCATAAACAAACCTATATAAGAAATGGCTCATGTCCTTTTCATTTAATGTCTCATAGCCACTATACTGTTTAAAAACTAACAGTAGTCTTTCATAGTACGCGTGTACAGATTCTTTACTCTCCTGTGTGGTTCTGTCGATTTTTACCCAATCCGTTTCTTTGGGTGGGATTTTATTTTTCAAAAAGGTAATAACTTGGTCATATTTCCTCATCACTTCTGGTCCTGGTGCTCCTGTTTTAGCGTCTCTTGGATATTCTACAGTTGGCCAATCAATAGTAATCTTACATTCTGTCCACAAATCAGCTGGTACTACTATGTCAAATAATCCATCCAAATCTATCCATAACACCTTCGAAACCTTAACAAACCTCTCCACTTGTCTGTACCATTCTACTGGTTTTTCTCTCAATTTTGGAAGTCATTTGTGAATGACAGTATATCTTGTCTAGACCATGGGACATGCACATAACTACCTCCTGGAGTTTCTCTCATCGGGTACTCCCTTACAATTGATTCCTTGTCTGTCACCGCAAAAGCCAAAGACGCTTTATCGGTCGTTTTCTCATTCCTTTTAGTCCACCTGCTTCTCCATCTATCCACATCACCCCATTTTCTCAGCAAAACAATTAATTCTTTTATTTGGGTTAACCGTCCTGATGTATTTAAATTTTCTATATCTTTCTCGTAAAAATCTACTCTATATGGTTTCTGCAAACTTCTCACCTTTACAAATTCTACTCCTAGTTCATTTGCTGTTTCTTCTAATTTGTCATGTAAATTTCTAGCTCTCCATGTAATGCTCTTACATAAGAACATTATCTCATCATCCTGATAAGTTTTCAATTTTTCTGTACCAATTGTCCCTAAGATCAATTCTTCCATATCTATTTTTAACCTAATTACATCTAATGGTTTTGATTCTGTCTCTTTCGTTTTCAGGGTTTTCATCCATTCATTCAATTCATCCGGAGTCGGACCTATAGGTGTACTATTTAATTCTATCCAATTTTTACTTCTTTCTGGTGTCTCTGACGCAGACTCAGTTCCCATAGGAATCCTCCTAAACTCATTCTCATTTACCGTCAAATTAGTAGGTGGGCTTGGTCTATATGAACTGACCAGATTTCTTGCACCTTCATTGTCTAATTCCATCCCTTCTTTCCTTCTTTGCAAGTTTGAATTCATAGGAATGACTAAAGAATGCTCTTCTATCGTCTGATTCTCAAAAACTGGTATTACTGGACCTATTGTTACGGGTACAGTTACAGCTTCCATATTCATTGTCAATTCTCTTATCTTTTCAGTCAATTCTCTTGTGGTTTTTGCTAATTCAGTTGTATTGTCACTTTCAACCTTCTCGCTTTGTGGGGTTTTCAATTGATCTTGTGACCTATTTATCTCATCTCTCCGTTCGGGATTTTTATTCCTCCCAGTTTCCATTGGCGGTGCATTAGGTGTCACCACCGCAGAATTCTGTTGGTATGTTCCGTCTCACTACCACCATACCCGTACCTTTCAGTAACTAAATGCTTCTTTTTCTCTGTACATTTTCTCCTTGCTTCTTCCTCAACTGTAAAAGCTGGAAATAAACCTCCTGTCATATTAGCATATCTCCAACGCTTTATTCTGTCCTCATGATTCACTCCCCATAACCTTCCGGGTACAAACTCATGATTTTTTAATCCTCTGAATCTTTCTCGTTCATACATCTCATCTTCCCATTCACTTAAAGCTTCAAACTGTGTTGGTCTAGGTTTAGGCTCAAGCATCGTCATCTTCTCCCTCAAATTCAAGTACCGCTACACTAAATGAACCATTCTCAGGAAATGCTAATACTCCATCATTTTGAGTATATTTAGTCCAATTTTCTAACCATATGCAGGTATGATATCCGTATTTCAGCATCATATGTGAAGCTGGTGATTTCGGCGGAGGAATTACTTGTCCCTCTCTAGTCACTACCTTTTTGTCTTTTTAAAAAAAGTTCTTTATTTTCGCCATCCACGACGTTTTCTCTCTACCATACTCATAATAAGCCATAATTCACAATCTCTTTCCTTTCTCAAAGTCCGCAACTCAACACTATTCTCTATGCGTTATTCGGACCTATCACAGCGCGACTCACACCAACGCTCCAATCCGAAGCTTCTACGTCACTGCTTATCCAACCACTCCTAGCGCGTCTCACACCAACGCACCAATCAGAGCTTCTTCTGTATAACGAGTGCACTGTCCAATCCCAGCGCGGCTTTTGTCAACGTCAGTTCTGCTCCTGACCTCTCCTTTACAAAATTTATCGGCAATTTATTTTTTCAACTGTTCTTGGTTAGTTACGACATTAAAAACACATTTCCATTGTCTGATTTTGCTAACAAAAGTGACAGTTTTATTCTATTTCGCAAGAATACAGTTTAGTTCGATAAGTGTAGCACTTCCCTCTACCTTACCCTTCTTTCAAGCAAGGGGTAAACCCGTTCCTCTGGGGATAAAACACATGTGGAGACTACACTGCTCCTGAGAATTAAGGCCAGAGTTTCACAAGAAAACCGGTTGCTATTTCACTCACACACCTTTTATACGGAAAATGTCCCTATCATAACACAACCTGTGTTATCACCAATATGAACTCAGACAATGCACTATTCCATGTGACTTCTCTTGCCACACGTGTACACTTCCTACTTCCCGGAAGCTTCAAAACCTTTTACTTACATATAACGTAATACCATACAACATGAAGTGTTATACATAAAAATAACCAATAATCAATAATCAATAATCACCAAACTAATCTATAGTAACCATAACTCTGCTACCAAGAAATCTGATCCAGCGCTATCAATAAAATTTCTTCTCCTATATGCTTTGGACGTCCAGGTACAAATATCCCTTTTCCACAACTATATCCATATGACGGTGGGGCCCATAACACCGCATAAACATTCACTCTCTCATATATTCCCTGGATTTCATCCGTTTTACTTAGGAGAAAACAGTAAATGATTTGCTGGAAGGAGACGGGATACCTTTTAAAACGACATAATACTTCTCAAACTTTAAGGTATTCCGCTCATTGGTCGATGGACCAACTAGTAGGAATCAGTTGATGGTGATTAAGACCAGCTCAATCACTATAAACCTTTAAACATTTACATTTATCATTGAGCTAAAGAACCACAGACTCATTGTTTTAAAGATAATAAAGTTTATCTAATTTTTAGAAGCATGAATAAGTTTCAAATTTATTATTCAGATTAATACATTTATCATCATTATAAGAATAAATTTAAATTGCAATGCATACCTATTAGATGGAAAAACAAAGTTCGTCACAGCAATGAATTCAGATCACAGCATAGAACTCCCGAAAAACTGTCTATCTGTCCTGTAAAACAGGCCTTCTCGACGGATCACCTATATGGTGTTTCCCGCCACAATCCAGTTCTTTTCCCCTTTAGTATTTAAGAATAAAAGGTCTAATAATATTAAAAATGGAAAGTCTATTAAAAAGCAAAAGTTTCCCCAGCAGCAGCGTTCCGTGCTCAACAAAAATATAAAACAGCAGCAGCAGCTCCCCTCCCTAAGAGTAGGTCTTCTTATACCCTAATACTAGCTTACTAAGTGAAAATGTTACATCTTTGGGGGCGAGATTCTCTCTAATTGGTCCATTTGGGGTCAGTATACATCTCATTATGAATATCCTTGCTCCAACCAGTTCTTTGTGGAAAGTTCATACTTCTGTCGTTTCTCACGGGTTAATGACATTACCCATCCGCACATTGGTCTCTATCTGTATCCTTTTTCTGATACTTTAAATTGAACAGTTCATTGTTTATTCACGTATTCACTGCAACTTCTCACGCTTTTCGCTATGTCCTTCTTTGGCACACGTTTGTATAATAAGGTCATCGTAGCCTTGACCACGCTTCCATCCTAGGCTTTGGGACGGTCACATGATCCCTTTGTTCACAGCTTTTCTCACTCTCGGAAACCATCTTGTGCCTGCGTACTCTAGCTTGTTTGCCTCAGCAGCCATTTTTACATCGCGGCACAACAGGCCTAAGCGAACTATTTATAAGGATAAACAGAACATAGTTAAGAATAAAGAATATAAGCCTTTTCGTTTCCCTCCCATCATTCTACGTACCCCAATTAAGTGTTACCTAGCAAAAGCGACATATAAAACTATTTCTTACTTACCAACCGCTTTACTTTGCCACCACACAGTTTATTTCCAAGCACAAATCATGCAATTATTATTCTAATTAGTACGCAAATCATTAGGTTTATGTTATCCACGTTAACAATTGTAAGTAAATTAGTTTGCACGGATATGGCGTGTTACCCATAACCCTTATCATGACATATACATGGTTGGTTATTTACTGAGACAAACCTGTGTGTTAATTATTCAACATAAATATTAGGAGGTTAAAAAAAAAAAATTGTTTACCCTGCTCCATCATTTGCATGGTCACCATGAAAGTCCACCATGGATTGATGTATTTTATCTGTTGTTCTAGTAAAGCACTCAAACCCCCCCACGCAGGCAGACCCCTCACTCACTTCGAGAAGTGGCTCCTCTCCATCCATGTTGATAAACGCATTCTTTCTGATCTTTACGCCCTCCTTAACTTGCTCCCCAATGCTGACATATCTCCTGTCCGCTCACACTGGGAATCTGAGTGCGAATGTCAATTCTTCGATAAGGAATGGTTGGACAGCTTACATCAGGCCCAAGCCTCCACCTGCAGTGCATCTGGGAAAGTAACGCTCCTTAAAATCTCACATTCCTGGTACTATACACCAGCAAGAATGGACCCGGGCCGGGGAAGGCAGAGCCGGACCCGATAGGGGCCCGGGTAGAACGCCGGCCGGCGGCGGGAGCCCGCCCCGCCCCCCTTAATCAAAATCCCGGCTAGGCCGGGGGGGGGCCAGTATTGGCCCACAAACAAAGGATGGCTCCCCCCCCAATCAGGGGGCGAGCAACTTAGGCAAGGGGGGGGTTAAAAGAGGGGCCAACGGCCCAAAAAGGCACAATTCAACCCTCCGCCTGGCAACCAAAGAAGAAATGTGAAGATTTCATGTAAAATAAAATGTTTGTTTTTGGAAAATAAACTGCGACCTTTTCAGGCACCAAAGAAATGGTCAAGTGGTGATTTAAAGGAAAGCGCGCAGTGGTGGTAACAAGCATGGGGGAGCGGGGAGGGATGACTTGCCGCCTGGAAGGGGTTCTGCTGAGTGGAAGCGGGGTAGTAATGACAGCTGTTGGCGCCAAAGTACCCACATACCTCTTATGGCATTGCCCTAATTTACACTGTTACTGGGCTGATGTCCTAGCGGACATTGATAAAATGTTTGACACCGAGGTCCCCGATTTCCCCGTTACATCCTACTGGATCTCCCCAAGTTGATGGCCTACCCCTTGCTGTCGGCCAGGGGGAGTGCCATCACCCTGGCGTGATGCGCAGCCAAACAGGTTCTCTTGTCGAAGTGCAATGGAGGCAGCGCCAACGCACGCAGAGTGGCTATATAAGCTACGGACCTCCTGAGTATTGAGAAACTGACAGCCTTCGTCAAGTATAAGCTCCCTCAATTTGAGAAAACTCGGGGTCCTTGCCTCCGGCTCCTGGCACTGAGCTTTCAGGAGCCTACCTGCCCTGCGTACATGCGAGTGCTACACCTCACAGCGCAGACCCCCTGCCAGACTTAATCGTCTCCCTGTTGCAGCCCCACCCCGCTTGGACTGCGTTAGGAGACGTTATCAAAATGCAGTGAAAATTATTTCACAATCTGAAGAAACACTGCATGAGCGAAAGCGAAGCCACAGTAAGACACTTTGCAAAAGGAAAGTGGTGAGTTGTGAATTCGGTAAAACATCACAGTTAAAAAAAAAAAAAAAACGTTGCATGCCCCTAATATGTGCCCTGGTGTAAACACTGCTCTGTCTCTATTGGAGTGAATAATGTCGCTGTCCAAACCAAGCGAAGACGGACCTCAGCTGGCCAGGAAGGGCGATGCAAAACAGAGAGCGCCAAGAAACCCAGCACTAACTTGCTGCCCAACTAGTCGCTTAAGTCTCACGGTGGAGCTGGCAATTGGTAAATCAGTAAAGTAGAAGAACTTTCTTTTGCTCAAACTGATTCCATTCAAGTCCAGCTAAGAGTGAAGTAGGCCCTTTCAGGGAGGCCTCTTAACCGCTGCGAGGAGGCACGACTAGCAGGCATGACTATCAGTCTCATCTGAGCAGAACACTCTGTGACCCCCTACAACCTCAAAGTTAACAAACGTTCGCAGCGCAGCCTACTAAACTACCTCCAATCAGAGATGTGTCCCCTTCATTACAGAGAAACAGCACTCACACACGTATGTAACTTGATACCCACTGTACATGACAACCTGTTTTACTCCATCCTCGTGCTCTTAGAGGCATCGACTGCCTTTGTCACTGTGGATTATCCCATGCTACTCTCGTCTCTCAACTAACCAGGGGTGAACAGAGGGCTCAATGGGATCACAGTAAATTGGGAGTAAAAACATCACCTAACCTCGTTCCCAGCGAGTGTCTTACACAGATCAGGCCTACCCCATCTTTTCTTCTCACTAGACGTCACCTCTGTCGGTGGCATTATTTATTTCTTCCTTTGTCTTCTCATTTCACCTCTATGCAGATGACATTTAAAACTTCTTTTCCTTTCCAAATTTTACCTCCAGTCATGCATTTCTGTCACAAGCATCCGTCAGTGGATGGAACCAGGATTGTCAATTCTGAACCACAACCAAAGGGCTTTACTTTCCTGCCTCCATTACCCCGTCCGCTCTCACCTCTTCCATATTATATTGGTCCCAGATTCACTGGATTTCACACCATCAGATGAGAACTCTAGTGCATCCATGAAGATGGAAGCCTTCATCAACAACACAACCGCAGCAGCATGCTTCAGCTGCTCAGTACTTGCTCACTCTTAACATTTAGCGGAGTCAAACGCGATATAACACCGATTTGCAGCACACTGGATTACTAAACACATTTTCCTCATGCACTTTTAGACAAGGCTCTCACCTTTGCCACCCAGACTCTATTCAGCCTACACGGGTCCTCTTCACGTCAACATACCAACACCAAATGGGCTGTCTCACTGCCAAGAACAGAGCTCTCTATAAACTGCTAATATTACTATTGAAATTAATAACCAAACCAGCATATAGCTATCGCTCTGACACCTGATGATCACACAGTACAATAACTGGTAATCTCAGATCCTCTCATCAAAATCTAACCTAAACCACCCTGCACCACCTTCAATTATCTAAGATCCTTTCACCTGAAGCATTTTACTGCCTGAAATCCATGCCACCCACTCACTTAAACAGTTCAAAACCTCACTGAAGAGATATCTCTTGTAGAACGAAATATTAAACCCTTAAGTGCATTTTTCGAGTTTTTAGGGCATGTTAGGCAAGTTTGTCTTAGCAAATTAGATTTGTGCATGGGGACTATCGACGAGGTAGTAACTGCTACCACCACCCACTGTGCAAACTACTCAACATACAGTACCTATATAGCATCATTAATGCTATGTTCACAATTTCTGATTGAAATGTTTCTGCTGCTTATAAATAAATAAAAGTGCAGGCCGGTTTCTACTTGAACTGGATAGAGCTAGGCACAGTGCCTATCTTCACACCCAAATGCAGCATACATAGGATCAGTTTGTCTGCTGGGAGAATGGGGAGCCATTTCTAAGGAATGATGTTGGTTTTGCTTACGGTTAGGAATGAGGATAACTTTGTGGGAGAGGTGAAGTAAAATAGAAGTCCTCATGAAGCTTCACATAATGAAACCTCAGGTCAAAATACGTTGCATCACTACGAGAAAGGGCTGGATAGGGTGCATTGTTCAAAGGGCGATCACTGCCTTTGTCACGACAAAAGATGGCCAATATCAAGGACTATTGTTGCAGTGCACATTAGTGGAAACATCTCCATATAATTATTTTTTGTTCATTATTGCATCAGTGTGTTGAAAGGAGGGGCATTGTTCCCTAAAAAGCCCCATACTGCCTCTGGAACACTTGAACCGATGACACCGCTTCACTCTTCCCCCAACAGGTTTTGCGTGGGTGTAGGCAGTGTCATTTCTGTCTTCCAACCCAACCATGCATTGCTCTGCTGTTAGAAACCCATCCAGGACCAGTTTTAGTCAGTTCTCTGGGACCTATATGGTTCAAGGGCACATGAGGACCTGCCGATATCTGTGTTGACCTTCATGCAGTACAAGCTCTTCAGCTGCATATGTTGCTTGGGGTTGGATCCCCCATGAGGCGCCTTTGCAGATTGCAACTTCAGTGGACTATGCTGATCTTGATGGAAATGGCCAGAATTCCGCAAAGATGTGATGTGTTTTTGCAGCTGTTGGTCCGTTAGGGTGGTGCTAGCTCACATCTGCAGCCCAGGTTAGCTTTGCAGGGGCTCCAAGCAGCAACGGTTATTCACACTGGGTGGGTGCCACTCATAGGAACATATGCCGGCATCGAACATGTGAGAAATGCAGTCTGGGAGCTTTTATGCTCCAGGGGCTAGCATTTATAAGCCACCATACGGGATGCCAAGGGCAGGGTAACAGTCACTCTCAGGCCTGCAGTGTTGCTTCAGCAAGCTGAATGCTTGGATGTTTGGGTAGGGCTGGCCAGTAGAGGGTCACCTACAATATAATCCGATTTAGCAAGGCGAAGTACCTCACAGCAGCATAGGCACAATGGATCAGGACTGGCCACCTACCTACAGGCATTCTGAGACATGCATATTGTCAGATTGTACGCAATCCTTCCCACACTTTAGTCACCATTGGCTGGACAGAAGTTCCAGCTCATCAGGAAAATGGGACTTGTCTTTAAAAAATAGGAAAAATGCTGACCAGACAGCCATGCCACTTTGGCATGGCAGACTGGCCAACATTACATTTTTTGCTGAATAACCCTACTTGGATCTGGTGATTTGGTGGCCTGCGTCGATGCCCCAGCGCTTTGGTAGCTGGCCACCACATCATAAATGAGGCTGTTTGAGTCCTACTCCCACAGGTTGGCTCTCTCCCATCTCAAAGTTTAGGACAAAGTTTGAACTGATGCAGGAAGGATCCTCACATTTGGTTTTAAATATGGTATATTTTTAGATATGAGAGGAGGTGGTTTATTGTTATCTCTGTTTTTTTAATATCTATTTATTAATTGTATTTATTTGTGAAACAAATCGATTTGCTAAACGCCAGCGTATGTGGATTTTATCTTTGTTTTAGGAATGTAACTGATTATGTAATCTATGTAGTATGTTGAAAAAGAGTTCTTAGTATTATAATTAGGCGTGTCTACATTTGAAAGCGTTTTAGTTTCTGAAACAATAAATTGCATTTATTAATTCATTCGAATAAAATGCCCTTATGGCGCTCACTATGCGAGTAAGATCACAAAAAGTTGAAAAAACGAGGGGACCAAATACAAGAGTGACATTATAAATGACAGGAAAAAATCAAAGCAAACACGCTAGAGAAGCTAGACATGGTATTAATGAGGTTTGTTTTAAAATCTTAAAAATCATGCATGATTTAACAGGATGGCCTAACAGTAAGATGAAAAGGTTCCAGAGGGTAGTGTCCTGGAAGGAAGTATTTGATACAATAAATCGGTAGTCTCTCTACCCCTCCAATCCACTAGTAGATGAAGACTTTTTGGGAAGTAGTCCCAAAACTGAAGCAGGCCCGACCCATGACTACATGACACTGTCCTCCTTGCCAGCTAGCCCGATCTTAAAAGGAAAGCATTTGCACCTCTCTTCTACAGTTCCAGAGTCACACACAGGGTTCCTCCCTAAATAATCTTGGAATCGACTTACTGGATTAGGGACAACCAGTGCTTGAAATGGAAAAATAGAAGTGCAGGTACTCTGTACCAGAGTACCTGCTTGTTTCTGAGAAGTGCCGGTACTCTCCTGTTAGAAGTATTACGTCTCTCTTGAGAAGTGCCGGTACTCTCCCTCTCAAAATAAAGTGCCGATACTCCGTACCGGACAGTACCGGCCCATTTCAAGCCCTGGGAACAACTGGATTTGGAGACTCTACCTGCTCTGCTCTTATAAGATCCAAGCACAAGACTCGCCAACATTCTGTTGTTCCCAGGGCCGTTTCTACCATTAGGCAAGACTAGGCGGCCGCCTAGGGCGGCAAAAGGGCCAGGGCGGCAAAAGGGGGAAACATTTTTTAATTTGAACTTTGAAGGCAGCAGCACCTGTATGTGAGTGCAAGCGCACCTGCTTGTACATGCTGCGAATCTCTGACAGAATATCGACGACCAGAATATCGACGACAAAAATATCGGACCCGAAATATCGATGTCCAGAATATCGAAGTCCTATCTACATAATGGTAAGTACAAAAATATCGATAAAAAAATATCGTTGTTAAAAATATCGTTTTTTTTAATGTCTAAAAAATAATGTAATATAAGTTAAATAATACATGTAATTAAAATAAACATTGTTAAAATTATTAGAAAATGTTTAAAATTATAATTAATACATATAATGTAAAAATAAATTAAACATAGATATATATAAAATATAATATATATATTTACATAATATTAATAAATAATTATTTTAATAAATTATAATTTGTTACAAACATATTAAAAAATATAAATACATATATATACACATACACCAATAACAAAAATAAAAAAAAATATATATATAATAAATTAAAATATTACAATATTTAAAAAAAAAATTAAATACATTTTACACTACATTAACTTAAACAGTAAAGAAAATATTGGATAGCGGAGAGGATAAAATTACTATTCCCACTCCAGAGAGTGCAACAGTAGGGAAAGTGTTGGATAGCGTAGGAATAAAAATGACTATTCCCACTCCAGTGAGTGCAACAGTAGGGAAAATGTTGGATAGCGTAGGAGTAAAAATTACTATTCCCACTCCAGTGAGTGCAACAGTAAGGAAAGTGTTGGATAGCGTAGAAGTAAAAATTACTATTCCCACTCCAGTGAGTGCAACAGTAGGGAAAGTGTTGGATAGCGTAGGGGTAAAAATTACTATTCCCACTCCAATGAATGCAACAGTAGGGAAAGTGTTGGATAGCGTAGGGGTAAAAATGACTATTCCCACTCCAGTGAGTGCAACAGTAGGTAAAGGTAAAAATAGCAACTACAATACAAAAATTGTTAATAACACAAAAAAAATATCAAAATATTACAAAATTCCAAAAGATACAAAAATAATTAAATATTGAAAAATACTAAAAATTAAATACAAACATTAATTTATAAAAGTTTTAAAACAACATTTTACAAACAACTATCTTTACAAATACATAATTATAATCCAAAAATATTTATTAATAATTTATAAATAAATTACTTCACACCATATTCCACTATAAACGCACAAAGAACTCATATAAATTTGACAGAATTAACATATTTACCAATTAAATATTTATACTTTTCAAACAATTAATAATTAAATATTATTAAATAAATTACCACAAACAACACTATAAAATAGAAATATAAAATAAATACTAATAAATAAAAAATATTAATTACTTTATTTTAATTAAATTACTTCCCAAACTATTCTCCTATAAACCTACAACCCACTTCTTAACAAAATAACACTTTAACTTAATTATCAATGTAATAATTAAAAAAATAATAACCCATTAATAATTAATAAATAATAATTATTATAAATACTAATAAATAAAAATTAATAATTACTTTACTATAATTAAATTACTTCCCACCCTATTCCCTATAAACCTACAACCCGTTCCTAAAAATAATAATATATTTTAATTATCAATTAATCAATTAATAAAAATTAATAACCAATTAATAAGTAATTAATGAATTAATTGTAAATACTAATAAATAAACATTAAAAATTACTTTATTATAATTAAATTACTTCCCACCGTATTCCCCTATAAACCCACAACCTGCTCCTAAAATAAATAACTCAATTATTACAATTATCAATTAATCTATTAATAAAAATTATTAACCAATTAATAATTAATTATTAATAAATTAATTATAAATAATAATAAATGAAACTTAATTACTTTATTATAATTAAATTACTTTCCACCCCTATAAACCCACAACTCACTACAGAACAAAAATACGCAAAAATTAATTAACATAAAATTAGTTATTGCTAAAAATTGAACACATACATTAAAAAAATTGCTATACTTATACAAAAAAATTACATCACATACTTTTAACAAACATACTAAAATACAGAACACTAATATAAATATCGATATTATTAACAACGATATTTTTACAAACGATATTACTGTCTTCGATATTAAAAAAACCGATATTTCTTACCTTACTGTCGATATTCTGTACCACGATATTCTTGATGTCGATATTCTTGTTCCTCGATATTTAAAACTCGATATTCTTGTAGGTCGAAAAAAAAATCTCGATATTCTGTCTGTTTACCACATGCTGCGCAGCACACCCTAGCATAGTGGTGTGTGGAGCGGGCCAGCGGTACGAACCAGTGTATGTGTGGGTCCCCAGGGCCGTCAATTTTGTAGCGCGGGAAAGCGCTACCAATGATGGCCCTGGGCATCATTCTTGGCCAGTCCCCGAGCCGTGCTTTTTATGCAGCAGCCAGTGACGGTGACTCGCACGTTGCACCACCCTCTCTCTCGGCGCGCGGGGACGGACTGTGTGTGTCGGCTGCTCTGGTGCCTTGGTGAATTGATTACTGCTGCCAGTGCCCCACAGTCCTGTCCCGTCATTTACTCCGAGTCCTCCCGCTTTGAGACCCCAGACCAACCGGAGTCTCACTGTCTGGACGGACCGATGGAATGGAGTAATACTAGTCACGCTCACACAGTGTCTGTTGGACTCGGAGACCGACCTGCATGCACTGGGCCTGACGTGTGTGTGCTGCTGTGACCCCGCGGGTGCGGCCCGGCCCCAGCCTTCCCTTGAATAGGTTGAGAGTCTGATCGAGAGAGACCCACCACTGCTGGTGAGAAGCACGCCCCCTGCCCTAATTTAAGTAAGTGAAATTACATTTTTACCTCTCCGTCCAGGCTATACAGCAGCAGTAGGAACTGGTCTGGGTTAAAATGTATGCCATAGAGGGTGTGTGCACTGACCAATGCGTTCCTGGCCAGGTAGTAAAAGGGAGAGGGCGGCATTTTTCAATTCTCGCCTAGGGCGGCAAAACACCTAGAAACGGCCCTGGTTGTTCCTCCTCTACTCGGACTGGATCCGGGACACCTTGAGTGCCAGTCTAACAGCCAAAAACACAGTTCTAGTGTCCTCAGGACCTGCTCCTCCCATGCCCTCGATGCAGCTCTCTGTGTCCCCAGTACTCGGGGCTTTAAGTGGGATTAATAAAACTGGGGGTCTCTCAGAGGGGCATGGCCAATGTAATTAAGGGTGTGGCTTAAAACACACATGTAAACTAAAAATCTGTGCTTAGCATAGTGTGCCGCCTGACTGATATTTTGCCGCTTCTGTCATTGCATATGATACAAGTAACATTACACCTACAACAAGCCAGGACTATTGACTTTGTCAATGGTTGTTAGTTGCATAAGATAAATAAGCAACAACTATGGCTTTGTTGTATATAATATGAAAATGCTTCAGCTCTGAAATGATGAGACTGTTAAAGAACTATAACGAGTCTCTTTGAAGTTACTTCAAAGGAAGTGAAGGGTGGTACTGCTGCAGAGTTAAGATTTTTTTTCACCCTGGAAGCGAGGGCAAAAATGGAGAGCCCGATAGGGACCCGTCTCAGCACCTGCTTTTTAGAACTGCCGGTGCTGAGCACCGGCAGGACCCACTTAAAGCCCTGCCAGTTCTGCTCCAGGCACCAACAGTCCGAATATCTTAGCACAAACTCATTTTTCTCTTCTTCCAAGCACTAGATGCCATCTATTAATTAGTAAATAAATAAATAAGTCCAAAGTTTTGCTACGAGGCCTGCAGTTGGCGCTACCCAAATTGCATGGATGCCCATTACCATCTCAAGTCATTTTAATGCACCACGGGACACTTCTGCCCATTTATCTCACTTTTGCAGGTTCCTGCATTCTCCCTTAGTGACGATCTTTCCGTCTTTGTTCCCCTTCGTACCCCCTTGTGTGTTTTTCTGTCCCTTGCTCTGTGTCAGAGATCCCCAAAAAAGAGTGCTGATATTCCCTCCCTGCAACCACCGCACAAATTTGAAATAATCTGAAATCCCAATTTGAAAAAATGCTTTTTGAAGGGAAAATTTGGAAACTGATTTAGCGAATGGCAAACTAAAGAATTGCATTGATTGAAAAGGAATGATGAAATGCATCACATTTGATCAAATTAATAAACAGTAAAACATCAAATGGTGTTTTATTTCTTTTTGTTGGAAATGCACCCAGGATCTCAACAGGTGAATGAGACAGTTTGCGGACAAAGAATGATAAGAATCATCCGTGGTTGTCCCTGATTTTAAAGACCACTATGGCAATTAGAGGGACCAATGGAAAGGCACACATGAACTTCCCTCCAATTGACAAATCAACAAGCGCTCATCTAGGGGTCGTGAATATTCAGGAAGCAATACGCTTACACCCGAGGTACAAGTGGGTCAACAAAGTGTTGATGTCAGGGAGTCCCCAGTCTCTGAAGATGGGGTCAAAAACTTCACAGTGGATTTCACACGCTTACAGTATTTGATTTTTGGTTGTCAACTTCCAATTATGCAGAAGACCAGCTGTAACATGACCTGAGATAGCTCATATGGATACTTGTCCAGTTATAATTTATTTAAAAGGTTTTATATAGCGTGAACATGACCACAGGGGGTATCGGAGCGCTTTACAATTTAGCAATCACGCTAAGTATAAGAGGAAGTAACAGAAAACTAATAGAACAACATACAATCATCACAGTCTCATAGAAACTAGCGTGTCCTCGAGAGCATTGGAAGCTAGGGTTCTAAGGAAGAAGTTTCTGCATCAATATCACTTGAACTTCCTTTTTGAAAAATGCAATAGAGGGATTCAGTCTGACTTCAGGGGGCAGGGAGTTCCATATTCTCGGGGCAATACCTGAGAAGGCTCGATTGTAAGTTTTCTTTTTATGGAATTTCTGTGGTTTGAGCAATAATGTGCTGGCCCTATCTAGAGGATCTAGTGCCACCAGAGAGCTCCAGTTTTCGAGCGAGGTATATCGGGGTGTTGAAATGAATGGCTTTGTGGGCCATGCATGCAATTTTTAGTTGTATCCTTGATTCATATGGGAGCCAATTTAGGGATATCAGCTCAGACGTGAAATGATTGTTTCGTTTAGAACCTGTTATGAGCCTTGCAGCAGAGTTGAGAGCAGCCCTAAGTGGAGCTGTCTTCGATCTAGGAAGGCCGCAGAGGGTTGCACTTCCATAATCCAGTTTAGAGATCACTAGGGCTTGCACCGCAACCTTTAAGTCAGTAGAGGGTAGGAAAAAGGTTTTTTCCTTTAGATGCTGAGTTGGAAGTTCTCTCCTTTGGTGAGTGCACTAATGTGCTTCTGCATGTTCAGACTCTTATCTAGCATTATTCCCAATGAGTTTGTGAAGTCAATGATGTGTGGCGTACACTTAAGAGCTGTTAGGTGATTCATCCATTCATCGATGGCTGGTGACTGTTTGGGTGGAACGATTAAGAGCAATTCCTTTTTAAGAGCATTTAATTTCAGGTGGTTAAGTTTCAGCCAACTTTGTGTTTTCTGTAAAACTGAGTTGAGGGACCTGATGTCTTGAGGGGAGGAGACCTTCAAGTACAGTTGGGTGTCTTCGGCATTTATGTGATAGTGAATGCTGGATAATTTCAGAATTTCTGTTAAAGGCTCCATGAACAAGTTGAAGAGAGTGGGTGAAAGCGCAGACCCCTCTGGTACCCCCAAAGTGACAGGCGAGGGTTGAGACATAGACTGGTTCACCTTGAATCTTTGGGTTCTATTGTGGAGAAATGAGGAGAACCAGTTTAGTACAGGCCCAGACAGCCCCATCCTGTGTTCCAATAGAGATTGGGTTCTCGTGCTTAACAGTATCAAAAGCTGACGAGAGGTCGAGGAGGATCAAAAGCCAGGATTCATTCTGATCAAGCATTCTTAGCGCATTGTCTACAATGTGAGTCCATGCTATGACCCTGACGGAAACCGGATTGGAATTGGTCTAGAAGTCGGAATTGATCAATGTGGTTACAAAGCTGGATGTGAACACATTTCTCGAGGAGCTTTGCCAGGGTGGGAATGTTGGAAATTGGGAGGAAGTTGTGTAGGTCAGAGTGATCTGTGGATGTTTTTTTTAGAATAGGGGTGACCTGCCCAGACTTTAGGCAATCGGGAATAGCACCTTTCAGTTGTGAGGAATTGACTATGATTGTAAGGAGTGATTGTCCCCTTGCTTCTAAATGCAGATGAAGGCTATTGTGTTGTCCACATGGCCACACCCACTCACACCTGACCCCTGAAAGGAAAGCTTTTAGGGTGAGAAAAAACACTTTCAGCTACAGCACATTTATGTGGAGAGACTAATCATGTCTGTCAACATATGCAATGCTGAAGAGATTCCTGCCATAAGCTCCTGCAACATCAAACTCTCATGAGCAATTCGCGACTGATTTGCGGCCCAGCAAGGAAGAAAGGGTACCCAACTGGAAGACTGAAAGTATAGGTCCACCATCAGAGGGTTGGCTCTAGAAATGGAAGGACTAGGACAGGCTTTGATTCACTGTACATCAACTACTGTGCCAGGTGGAGCTGTAGTAGTGCCTGGAGAGCTTTCCATGGGTGACCACTAGGATGCAAGATGCCAGTTGCTTTGGAACTCTCTGGATCCACCAAGCAGACAGAGCAATAAATCGCAGTAAGCGTTCCATTGCCTGACTAATGACTAATACCCTCTGAGTTTGAAGTTAGGCCTTTCCAAGCCCAGAGTCATCAATGTTACCAATTGAACTGGACGTTTTTGAGGGCACCAGGGAGGATTTTGCGTAGTTCTCTTACATTCTGAGGTTTTATCGTTCTGATGGTTAGTGCCAGGCTGACACCTGATAGCTTGCTCTTCTCTGGTTGGATTAGGAAATCGCCTAGGCAGCAATAGGACTTCTGAAGAAATAGAAAGTCAGCTGCCAAGGCTAGGATCTTGGCGGATCTCAGGGCCTGTTTTAGATTTAAAAGCATCATCTTCCAGTGAGAGCGCTGTGTTCTGGCAGGATTGCTACATGTTAGGGAGCACCCAGCAGGTTCACTGCACCAGCCGCGGCCACTGCAGGTAAGAGCGGTGGGGCCGGCTTGGGCGAGGGGGGATTTCGAGAGACAACCACAAGGGAAAATTAAATAATTAATTTTCTCTTGTGGTAGCTTCTCGAAATCCCCCCCAGCCAGCCCACCGCTCCACCGCTCTTACCTGCAGCGACTACACTGTACACTGAGGAAGGCTTGCACAGTGTTGTGAAAATTCGATCACTTTTCACAATATCACCTCAATCTTGATTCGCCGCTGCTCTGCCAATTCTATCAATTTATTATCTTTGTTACATTACACATAGAGCAGTGCATTCTGCACCCCACCATTTTTAGCAGATAAACTTCAACACTACAACCCAACTATGCTTCTTCTATTCAATTTCACAAATCACTTGAATATCCCACAATATAAACATTTTATAAAGGACAGTCACTCAGTTTTGGCTCGTACCCTAGAGTAGTCTATCCTGCTGCAGTTGGTCACTAGACATTTTAGCTCTTTGTCCATATGGAGGAATGAAGCCTTGCCCTTCAGTGAAGCTGACATCAGCACAACAGAGATAGGGATTTTCAGTGGCAAAAAACGGGGCTTTCCCAGGTTTTCAGTATTTGGTGTCCAGACAGACTTTAGGATCACTGTGTTGAAGAGTGAGTTTCTCAATACTTCTAGACGCTGCTTGAAGATCTGGGGCTTAATGATAAGCACTGGCTTTGGTGAGATGACCATGGCTGCCATCAGCACTAAATAATCCTCATTTGTGGTGAGGGCACGTGCATCTAAATGGGCAGATCCTCAAGGACTTAGGTTAGAACTGAGCAGTATACCCGATTGGCTTTAGATCCCAATGCTTACCAGTACTACTCTTGTGTCAGTATTCTGGTTGGTATCCATGTCCCCCTAGCTTGGACTCTTGTGGAGAGGAAGTCTGGAAGATGGCTTAACTTCAGCCATGTCTATTTCTCATGGCATTACTAGACTATTGGGTAGGGAACTGGGAATGGGTAATGGGACTGGTGTGGGTTGAAGAGAAAGGTGAGCTGGCGGTAAGAATTTCTGACTCCCGGTGGCAGGAGCTGTACCAGGGGCTTGGGAGTAGCAGATCCTGAGGACACTAGACCATTTTCCTTGGCTATAATACTAGAATTCAGGATAACCAGGAGCACGTCCGAGCATGGGAGGGATAACAGTATGTTGGAGTCCTGAGCTTAGATCTTTGGGAAGCAGAGCAGGCAGAGTCAACTCATGATCTAGATGTGCATGATACAAGTTGGTGGTGCCACACTTGTACATCGAAAATTCCATACTCGCAAAGAGGGATAAAGCATGATAGTCTTGAGGTGAGGGACAGTAGCACTGGCTTTGAACCTGAAAAGTCCAAAGCTGTGAACTATACTTGAGATTTTGGTGCAAATGCTGGTTGTTCCAACCAGAACTTTTATGCCCAAACAGGGTGTGGGACTCGAGCCAACAGTTACCAAGGCTCTGGAGTCAGTCCTTAGCTCCAGGACATTTAGCAATATTTCCCTGGACCTTGACAACAGAATCGAGCTGTAACAGATTACCACGTACCAGGAGAAAAATGGCTGTGTGAACAGGTACTTGAACTCTACCTGAGTTTCTTTGCACAACTTGATAGAAGCACTGAGGGAGACATTAGCATTGACGGGTGGAGTCCTTGGAGAGGTTTCTTGCTTCAGTGACTGAATAGAGCTCAGCACTGCAACAGATTTTTAAGCCCATTATTCACTTCATGAATACTCTTTTAATCATGATGTCCCATGCCTACGATGGACATGTCCACCCATACCCCATGTGTATGACTCACCTACAATCCGAATATACAGACGTTTTGTCAGCAAACGGCCGATATCTGTATGACTTAAACTTGGAGAGCTCTAGCATAAGCTATCCGAGCTGAAGAAAGAGGAAAGTAGAGCATGAGAAAAAAAGCTAACATTTAGAGGAAAAATATGACTAAGTTCCCATATAATAAGCTGCTGGGTTTGAAAGAGAGAAGTTACAAAGGACACTGATGGGTTATAAAGGCAACAGGTGCAACTAATAAAGGTTTGGATAGTTCTATTCAGCAACCGTAAAAGCTGGTTGCGGTACTCATAGGTTAAGAGTCAAGAAGTGGGAATACTTGACCAATCAGTTTACACTGAAAAATGATTTCAAAGAACTTGTCCTAGCTTATGTATATGTGCCAAACATTCGGTTTCTCCATGTTTGCAGGGGCGTAACGCAGGTCCCTGTAGCCCCTGCGGCGCAGGAGTGGCCCCAGCCCAAATAGGCACCCCCTACTCTTCAGGGGCAGTGCTGGAAAGTGTGGGGATCCTGCCGAATTCTGGTTCTGGCAGCTATTTCTCAGCAGGATATGGTATTCTACCGACACAGGAAATTCTGGTGAATAGTCCTGGAGCAATTTTCAGACACCAGGAGACAATTCAGCAGCGCCCGTACATTATCTGCTTTTCCTTCGTTTGGAGAAGCAATCTACAGGCTGCAAAGGGGGCTTTCTTCTTTTCACTACCACCTTATGCCCAAAACAAAGATCTTATTTAATCGGACATCAGCCCTGCTTAAGTTGAAGTACCAGCCTAGCTGGAAGCCATCTCAAGCCTGACACCTAGACACTAATACAATGAAAGAAAACAAAGGCAACGGGTGGATCACTTCACAAGTACTTTAGAGAAACTTTGACTTGGAGGCAGGTTGTGCTATAAGAATGCCAGATATCTCCGCGTGTTTGAGTAATGACACAAATAATGATTTAAATGGCACCTACTATTTTTTTTAGGGAATTTATTTATAATACATGGGATTCTGTCATCCCTGTATAAATGCTAGCCTCTAATTTCTATATAATTTGCGACTTGTGATGCACCTGGTCGAAGTAGAGTTCTGAGGTCACAATGCCTGCTGTCAGAGCGAGCAGCCAAGGTGAAAGGCAGGTCAGGTCAAGGAGAATAACTGAAGCAGCTGTTTAAAGCAATAAAAACAGAACATTGCTTTTCTTTCTTCTGCTCTGTTTTAATAACTTACAATGACAAGCAGAGAGAATATGTTTATTGCACTCCTTAGATAGAGAAAAGCTGGAATCTTTCTGCATGTTGCTACACAATCCAAGTTACTGAAGCTTTTTTTTTTTTAAATTGACATGTATTGAATTGGTTCTAATATCTGTTTGTAACAAATATCTAACAGGTTTTTGATGTGTTTAATTTTGCACTCAAGGTTTTATTTTTATTCTTCATGTTTGCAAACCGGCTCAGTCTTTCATTTGAAAGAGCTAAGCACCAAGGTTTTAAGTGGTTTGTGGGAAAGGTGACGGTGTGGCCATGTATTATATGGGAAGTACCCACTGGCATACAAGATAAGGAGATTGCAAGTCATCTTGGAGTTCAATAACCATATAAAGGAACGAGGCTGAAAGTTGGGGTCCTTTATAAGGTTATGGAACTTCTCAGTGACTAGCAATATTCTTATCAAGTACATCGGGGGTTACTTTATCCCTTATATAGCACTGCTCATCCCAGTGTAGGGTGTCAGAGTGCTTTACATCACACACAAACACAATAAATCATACAAGTGTGTTAAGCAATGTACAGGAAATGTTACATAAGACAATAAGGTTTATAATGTGAGGGATTCACATATTGTCCATACTTGTAGACCATATATGTTAAGAGTGAATGTTCGAGAGAAACACAGACTCTGGATATAAAACGTAACACAGTGATTGGTTTGTCTGTACTAACAAGACTATTTTACTTGCCAAAGGAACCCTTCTTTGCATTCTTAGAATAACAACACATTGACCAAAAGAACAATAAGGATCTAAACCCAATACTTACAATTTGCATGCAGCCCCTTGATGTCAGCAAATAGATCACTGTGCTATATTAGAAGTATTGCAACATATGAACTGAAAGTTAAAAAAAATGATCTCGGTGTCAAAAGCAGTAGTCAGTTTACCTAACTGCATAAAATACAAATATTTGATCTGCAGGAACACAGTGTGTTTTGCTGTAGGCACATTAACCCTCTATGTCGATCACTTTGAGTCAAAACTGTGACTGGACAAAACACAGAACTCTCCCACAACTGCATAAACCACCAGAGTTATCTTACTGCTATTATAATCCTCTAGAAATTGCTGGTAACACAAAGATATCTGGATCAGGTGTCTTAAACCTGTAAGATGTTTTAAACTGAAGCCTCTTTGTAACCAATTAAGTAAGCTAGAACAGATGTGCTGTAATATTTGTCCTTGTTGCAGATTTCTTCGCAGCAGCTTCTTTTTTTAAAATAAGTATATTGACTGTCAGGCTGCTTTTCAAGCTCCACCCCTCGTGACTCCATCCCCTTTCCTCTCCCACATTTTGACCCCCATGTTATGCGCCCCAGAGTAGAGTTTTTCCAATTTCAGCACTGTTCAGGGGCCCCGTTCAGCCCATGGCCAATGAATATCTGTGAGACACAGGAGACTCCGAGGCCTCTCTCCACATTGTGAAGGGGTGCGCACATCATTTTGCCTTACTCATTGCACTTTCGCCTCCTCAATTAAAAAAGCTAGAGAGGGTGCTACAAAATAATAATGCATGGTGTCATGTCTGGGAACAGGAAACGTATTTTAAGCAACCCCCCCCACCAATAGCAGCTAGCATTCTGACTCCTTCGCACAAGTGGGGGTTAGACTAGAGCATCCCAACGAGGACGGTGTGGATTTGTGTCCTGTAAAGCGGCCACTAACTGAACAGCATGCAGCAACTCCAAATACGAGTCACGTTCAGGAGGCCAAGGCGGAAAGGACTCGGTTTCACTCTTGTCAATGGGCACGTTTCTGAGGGAGATGCCTTTCTTCCAGTGCCCTTGGGCGCTTTATTTAAAAAATGAACCCAAAATTGGAGCTGTGCACGGGGGAAAAAGTGATACGTGTTTGGACATACCACGGACTCAACTTTCTGCTGCCGAGCAGGCACGCACACGTTACAGGCTCAGTGCTGGGAAAAAAGAAGCGTATTTCAAGATCTAATCTACCTGTCAAGTGTTTGATGCTGCGATCACGTGCGCAACTGGGGTGAAAGAGAAGTCACGCTGGCCAGCACTTGAGAGACAGAAGCCTGCACCTCCGTCACATACATGCCACCATTTTCAAACTGGGATATTTTGCACAAAAAAAAGTGAGGGAATGCATTTTCGTCATAGGATTGTATTGCAACAAAGGCAAATTTTATGCGGGAGACACCTAAACTAAAGCCATTTTTGCTTCATAGATCGGGAGTCTCCCGCCTGAATCGGGTCTTTAGGCATGCATGCTATCCTTCACTGAAATCTGGGAAAGCAGTGAGCGCATCCCTTCGCCACCATCACCCTTAGTTTACAGGTACCTCAAGAGGCCTGTAGAGCGAGCGCGAGGGAGGGAGCTCGAGCTCCATGGAGCACTCTTGCTTCTCTCTCACCCTCAAGCACCTGCCTTTCAGGGCTCTGAAGCCCTCGCAGAGTCTCTCCTAACAATGTGTCCTGGTGGTACTGCGTGTTTTATCTTGTGGTGCTCAGAAGGGTGGTGATGCCAATGGTGGTTTGTAAAACTGCCACCATGGGAGCACATTGAATCGATTATGACATAGGGGCCGATTCCGATTCCGGCCGGAAATCTCTCCGACCGAGCCGGACCCGGAGAGAATTCCGACCGAATCGGACCCTAGCAGTCCGACCGGACGAGT
The DNA here is from genome assembly GCA_963921515.1 of Calotriton arnoldi. Taxonomy (NCBI): domain Eukaryota; kingdom Metazoa; phylum Chordata; class Amphibia; order Caudata; family Salamandridae; genus Calotriton; species Calotriton arnoldi. Next base: position 411,792 of record CAWUFW010013210.1, read on the forward strand.
ACGATGCATTCGCATGCTATCGGACTCGATTCGGTCGGACTCCCATTGAAGTCAATGGGAGCCGGTCGTACAACGCGTACGCGAGCTCCCATTGACTCAATGGGTGCGAGGCGAACAAGGGCGCCCCCTACAGCGGGTACGCGTCCATGCGCATCGCGGCGTACATGCACAGGTAGGGGGACCCTGTGTGCGACTCGCGCGCCCTACGCGTACAGGGGGTCCGACGCGGACCCCCAAAGTCCGGCTCCGACAGCTCTTTCGAGCCGGACGGCGCGAGTCGGTCGGACTGCTCGCGGCGCGCATCGTACTTACCCGGCCGGGAAACGTCTCCATAGCGCGGTGCGAGTCGTGTCCGTGCGAGTTGGTCGGAGCGTGTTGAAGCCGCATACGAGTCGGTCGGCGATTTCGCGGGAGCTTGCATCATACTCGCTCGGCCGGACCCGCGTACGATTCGGTCGGGAAACAGGGCTCCGAATCGGATCCGGTAAATCCGAATCCGATTCGGAGCACTACCGGCCGAGATCGGATTCGGCCCCTTAGTGTTTATTGTAGCGTTTTAGCTTGTACATCAACTGGGTTGTTGGGGAAAAAAAAACTGTCAAGTCATAGCGGGGTATAACAAGCACTAAAGTGTCCAATGTCCCTGGTCCTTATGACAACATTTATGTGCGCTGGTATCGCGTCCTGGCGCCAGGGCTTAATTTGAGCCGGTGGGGCCCACAGGCATTCTGTTCTTCATCAGACTTCGACCCAGCGCAAGTGAGAACAAGCATTGGCATAGCCAATAGGTCTCGCTTTTGGGACCTTATAAGTATTTAGTTATGCAGCACAATATCCTTGGTGCAACAACATCAACTGTTGCATGGCTAAGCACTTATAAGGTCCCAAAGGCGAGACCTATTGGCTATGCCAATGCTTGTTACCCTTGGGGTGGAAAAAAAAAATCTTAACTCTGCAATAGTACAACCCGTCACTGCCTTTGATGTAACTTCAAAGAGACTCGTTTTTCAGTTTTACAAAGCGCAAACTTGGAGCGCTTTACATGAGCACCAGTTACATCACACAAGGACATTCATTTTTTTTTTAATCACAGTACCTCAGGCTCGAACCTGTTGTCTCAGCTCGAAGGTCGGCTGCTCTAGCCTTACGCCACAACCTCGCCCACAAGAACGGAAGCATTTTCAATATTATATACAACAAAGTGATAGTTGTTGCTCATTTATCTTATGAAATTTACAACCAATTGACAAAGCCAATAGTACTGGCTTGTTGTTGGTGTAACGTTACTTGTGTTTTATATCTGGATGAATGGACAGAAGCTGCAAAATACCAGTCAGGCGGCACACTATGCTAAACACAGATTATTATTATTATTCAGTGTTTTAAGCCACACCCTTAATTACAGCGGCCACGCCCCTATGAGAGAACCCCCCCCAGTTTTTTCATCCCACTTAAAGCCCTGTGAAAGGTATGCATAAATGCATGACATCGTTATGCAAATATGCACCTAGAAGTCTAATTTACATACCTTCCAGTCTATGCAGCCGTAATTCAGTGTTCATGTGAGGTGGCGAGGATTGTGCTGTCAATGCCGTCATGGATATTGTGAATGTCTGTGTGTTTGCATGTCTACTGGCACTCACGAGACAACCACGTCACTGTAGCCCCCAGCTGGCATGCGTGGAGCAATCAGAGACTGCCAGAAGAAGGAAGTGACATGTCTTGCACTGGGGACATTGGCACACACATGCATGATGTGTTTAATCCGTCTTGGTGAATATATTGCACTATGTGCAGTTCAATGCACGGGCACTCTTTCAACATTGTGCCCAACATTACTCTGCTGTGCCACACGTGGGTGCCCTTCACTAGGTGCAGCACGGTTAGGTACTGCCAGAGCACTTGGAGCAGCAGTCCATACTGGCCACCCTACGACATGCCACCAATGATGCCATAGCATGAATGACCAGCAGCGCAGCAAGTACCTTGACAGGAGCAGACATGGCGCCGGAGCGGCAGTCGTACTAGTGAGCTCTCTGATGATGCCCGTGGTCACACGGTGAGAGTAAAGCCGCTGCCATCTCACAGCCTGTGCGGCTGACGGCTGTGGGCTGCGCTCGTCTTCTGTGCCTCGCGCAGACGCCACAGTGAAGGCACCAGTCCAAGTATTTTACTAAACTCCCACAGTGCTTCATTCATCTTTGATGCCACTCACCTGTGTCGGATTGGTACTGGTGGCACTGTAGGCGTCAGCTGACTCAGGTGTTCTGTATTTAAATCTAATCCCACTTTAATGGCTACAGTAAGTTTATGCATGAAATGTGTGTTCCTTAAACGTCGCTAGGGTGTTGCAATGTATTTTCTGTTGTGTGCCACTCCCACCCTTGCAGACAGTTTCGTGGTGGATTTGTGGTCGTGCTTCTACCTAGTCATTCCCTCCAGCCTGAACCATGGGCGCTCTAAGACTTAGATCTTGGGTATATAGCTTTTTGTTGTGATTGGCTGGGGGTTCAGTGTGTGTCTGTCTCCGTATTTTTAAGCAGGATCTGTTCTGGCTGACTTACTCATTTGTGGGTGTGTTCTGTGGTTTTTCAGTGCCTTCCCCCTGACCACTCCTTTGCCACCTCTTCGAGTTTACATGTTTCTGGTGCGATTCCCAATTTTTGATGTCTCAAGAACCCCAACTTTTCACTCCCATCTAGACTTGCAGAAGATGTGCAGCTGTAGCACAGGCTTGTCCAGTGTCCGCCCATAGTGTAAGTGGCCCAAATCACCTACGTCTACTTACAGCCCCGCCTGCTGCTTTTGACTTAATCTGTAGTGTTGTAATCGTTACACTTTCCAACTCTATGAAGTAAGGTAACGCTTAATTGGTTCGGGGCCCAGAATATAGGGAGGGTTTGATTGGCCGGTCATTCATACTTTAAAAGGACCACGTGACACTAGGTGATCAGATGTCTGTGAGTGATGCAGTTCTTTTCCAATCGCACAATATTAACATTTATTATTTTTGATGTCGTGGATGGAGCCAGAGACAGATTGTTTATTTCCCTTGTTTAATTTTTTACATGCGTTTGTTTGTTTAATATACACAACCAAATGTCTATTTCAAAAGACCGTTTTGAATTCTGGGCCAATGAAAATCACAGAATCGTAAATGCTGCCTTGGTTCTGAAAGTGCTTTAGAACCATACAAATGGTAACATTCTGCTACACAGCTGTACTTTACATTACATAATAAAGACACTGTGTAAGCATGGCTTTACACAGTACAACAGCGCTCTAAGTTAAGGTCACATCAAAGATTTCATCTCCAAGCTGATTTTGATTGTAAAGATGGCCCATGGACCTGCACCAGTTATTTTAACAATTTTGTTTGGGCTGCTCCAAATTATTTTGCTCAATTTGCTGTGTAAAGATGCAAGTGGAGCCAATGTAAGTGCACCAATTGGTTGTTGTACTGAAAATGTAAATAACATTTGTTTACAAAAAGAAAAGGTGTAAGTGGAGCCACAAAAACGTGTTTTCCCGCCACGCTTCTTAGGACTCAGTTGGAAGTACATAAGTCAAAGAGTCACTGAACAAACTTCAGCACATGTGGCATGCTGGCCTAGCCTCCTGTGAGTGGTGTGATCTTTTGGGAATGTTAAAGTCTTGTTCCTGAGTTTCACAGAGACTTCCCATTCAAGACATTGGTACTGGGCATGTGGGAGATAGAAATATCTGTACCTCTTCATTGAAAACCCTAACCACAGGATTAGCTGTCAAAGACTGTCATCTTGGGTTCGCCAATCTTAATTAGACTCTTTAATTCGTGTAAATACGTGCCCCAAACACTGTTTAATCCACAGATAACTGGATGTCCCACGAGCCTCTTCCAGAATATTCCAGTTGATTTCTGTCCATGATGTGCGCAGCCACCACATTTATATTTTGGAGTTGGTTTTCTGGGCACAGGTTTTCAACGCTCGCCTGTGCATGCCCTCTGTTGAATAGCGCATCAACCCCAAGTGCAAGGCAGGCGCCGTGCACGAGTAATGCGCGATTCTACCCAGCATGGCTTTTGCTCAGGTCCTAAGCCCAATAATGCTTACCCATATTTTTGAGTTTTCCCTTTCCTGGAAATGCCTGAGTATTTTGTTCTTACACTGTGAGTGTTTATATGGCTTCTCTACCACAATATTAAACACCAACATATCGTTCTACCAAAATATCTCGGCAAAACATCGAAAACAAAAATGCAGGTTTTTAATCGGTTCAGGGTACACTACCATAATATTGTCTACATTTGTGTAGGAGGACATAATACCCTTTCTGGTATATACATACAACATAAATGTAAACAATATAAAGGTAAAGTAAATATCACAGCGTGGGAGAAGGAAGGCAGGTTAAGATGAGGACGGGCGTGTGACAGGAGGCAATAAACCAAGTGGGAGGGGTGGGGGGAGTGTGGCCCAGAGCACACACAGCGTTTCCTTTGCGGGAGCGAGCAAGGGCACCATCTGTTTGAAAGTTAATTACAAACAGATGGTTTCAAGCTCGCTCCCGGAGAAATACGCCAAGCGTGCACGACGTTGCCATTGAAAGCAATGCAAAGCGTGCACGTTTTTGGCCTCAAAACCGAATCGATTACAAGAGGTCCCCCCTATGCAGCGCATGCGCGCTGCGTAGGCGAGACCGAAAAAGACACACTTGGAGAAAAGGATTAGGAAGAGAAAGAGGGACAACCAGTGACAAAGGGAGAAAGCAGGGATGTAAAATAACCTGCAAGAGTGAAATAAAGGGGCAGGGAGTGTACAGTGGTGAAAGACAGAGGCATGAGGTGGTTTCCAAACTACGCAGAGTTGTTATTCAGTAATGCCGACATTCGTCAGCACTAGCTGGGGGCTTCTAAACCAAACTTTGGGCACTGGCACTTATTATTTTACAAATCAAGCAAAGCCTGACGTATTATAATTTTAATTTAAGACACCAACTTCCCTTTTACTGTGCAAAATGTTGTTCAGACCTTTGATGCAGGAAATGATTGCATAAGCCCTATACAAATAACCTACCTACTTTCTTCGAAATGTTCTACTTCCTGGCTTTCATCACGTATTTAGCATCTTTGGTCAAAGTCGGCACAACAGAAAAACCATACAATTAAAACTGGCCAAAATATGGTCTTTTGCACAGTGAAACAGGTGGGGTTGGGGGATGTGGCGATAGTTGGCTGTGTACATAGATAGACACATATTCACTGTGGTGGCCTAACAAAACTTGAGGTGGGGCTCCTGCAAAGTACATGGAGGGGCCTCCCCACTCTCCGGACTCAGTCAGGAGCTCTCAGGCTCTCCCATGCACAGTGCCGGAGGGAGCCCCCTGGAGCTCCGCCCCCTCACCACTGCAGAAGCTGCGGGGGCTATTGTTACACCACTGATTAACTACAGCCAAGGGTTCAGGTTTGAAAAATGCTAAGCCAGGCCAATTAGATGGGTGTGAAGGTTGTGGATAAATCCCATCACTGGAACCAGTGCTGTGTACACTGTTGGAGCATAATGCTGGCCCCTGTGGTGAATCTCCCACATCCCCCCACCCTTCAAGAGCCCCATTCAGCTTCAAGATTATGAATATCTGTAACATATGGGCGTCTAAGGGGCCCCTTAAGCAGTGGTTGAAGTGGGCAGGATCTGAGGGGCACATTGTGCCTTACTTTTTTAATCTAAGAAAGCAGTTCTACTTTTTGTAAAAAGATAACCGTCCTGGTACAATTAATTACAACAGTTTAAATGCTTCAGCAGAAGTGTAAGGCAGGGAGTCTCCTGTGGTGTGAAACTGAGGGAGGGGCATACAGCTAAACAAGTCTTCTTGCCAGGGTGCTTCCTTGCCTGAAAGAAATGTAAATGTGCACAACTGATTAATCTGCAATTGTTAAGGGTGCTTGGAAGCTGGTATTGGATTTAATTGATGGAATCACTTGAAGCTTCCTGATGACACAGATTTATTATTTTTGAGTGGTGTTGCAAAGGAGGTACAGCTGAGCTGTTAAGTATGTGCTTTTTAAAGACAGTCATAAAAAAAATTGCACTACTTCCAGTCTGGGTATCACTAAAATCCTTATTTTGGAAGCACTTTTTATCTTAATACGTTTTACACATTTTGTTGGAGCCTAATTTATACTGTGTGCAATGCAAGTTTAAAATAATGACTTACATATTCACACTGCTTTCTATTACTGTCTGGGACCTCGTACCACGAAACATATACAAGTCACTATTCTCCACTGCACCAATCAGGATTTAATTCTGTGGCTCTAGTTACACACACAGATCTCTGCAGTGCATTATCTATCAGAGGTTTTGTAATGTATGTTAGTGCATTTGCCACTGATTAACTTAACTTAACTTAAATTTATTTTTCACTTAACTGTGCATTATTTTATATATAGTTACCAGAAGGTGAAAGACTGAAAAACGTTACAGAATATTTTGTTTTTTTGGGCCATGCCTTTGACCCTGCCCCCATGCTTACTCACCCCACCCCCATTGCACGCAGTATCATAGCCCCCATACTTTTTAATGGACTTTGACTGCTGCTCTTAACACATTCTGCAGAAGGGCCTCCTCAATTTGTTGCTGGTGGAAGAACACCAATACTGGTAACAAGTCTACAGCCACGGTACACTTGGGAGACATCCACATTGCTGAATGCTGAACCACATTCCGGAATCTATTAGGAGAAAGCATCCAAAGCTGGAACCTCTGAGCAGCAGCCCTGCCATGTACCACGCCAGTGCCTAATTTGCAAAAAAAATTATGTGCCAGGACTAGGCCTGGGCGGAAAACTACGCTACGCTCGCGGAGTTTGCGTAGTTTGCGCTACTACGCGCTACGCGAATTGCACGTAGCACAGTGCAAAAACGCGTAGCGTAGCGGGCATTTTTTGCTTGCTCGCGGTCCTCAACGTCAAGTTGGCGACCGCGAGCGAGCAAATCAACATCCCGGCGAGACTTTTTCCTCGTTCGCGATCAGCAACATCAAGTTGCCGATCGCGAGCGTGGAAAATAAACCTCCCGGCGAGATTCTAAACGCGGGGAGGTCAGGTTTCTCATTGCGAGTGGTCGCGTATGCTCGTGACCGCTCGCGATGAGAAACTACCAGTCCACGTTGAGAAAGCTGCCGCTCGAGTACAAATCTACTCGAGCGGCAGAAAATGACCGCTTGCACTGTGCAAGATGCCGTTTGCAATGATTGCACAGCGCGGACAAGCATCCGGCACTGTGCAATCAGTGCGAACAGCATTTCCCTACCGCACTACGCAGTTCGTGTAGCTACGCGTAGCGCTACTACGCGAACTATGCCCAGGGTTAGCCAGGACCCTCGTTGGAGGCCACTGCAGCGTGCACCACCCTCTGCACCTGCCAGCACTGTCAGTGACAGTACCAACACAACTACTAACCATCACACTCATACAGGTGTGACAGTTCAGACTATTCCAGGCCCCCAAAGCTATAAGAAGGACTTGGGCAACAGGCATTAGTCCTTTTTAATGTATATTGAATTAATAAACAACTGTTGCTGTGCTCATCTCTAAATTGGATGGACAGCGCCACCATATGACAGACTGTCATAAGTGCCAGGGTTGACAATTAAGTGCCGCGCCAAGCACCGGAAACCACCGGCTCAAATTAAGCACTGTATCCCACATTGTGGGTTAGTGTGACACATTTTAATGCCTGTCCCCACACCACTGCATCGAAATTTAATATTACGCTTTACAAAGATCCCCTCTACTTTACTCAAACAGTACTTATTCAGGACAACGTCAGTATAGGCAAAACTAGGTCTTCAGCAACTGCCAAGTGCCCCAGGCAGTCAGTCAGAAAGCCAGGCCTGGGGTTGAGGAGAGGTAACTGCTGCTGCCATGGATATCACAATCCTCAGCTAGGGTCCGGCTTGGCTTCTTGTAATACTGAACCCTTTGTGCTGCATTGGACCGCGAGTAGCATGAAGTCAGATGTATTTTCTTCGCTACGTTGCCGAGAAAGGCTGGTGCTGCATGACCTATGGAATCACCACAGTAGATTAATCCAACAAGATCATGTCACAGCCAGCCTGGGCTGGCTCCCAGGATGCTTGCTTCCGGTCTAGGGAAGACCTGGCTTGGCAATTCGGGCTGCAGTGTTCCCATGAGGAACAGTGTCAAGACTGATATGCATTTGGCTGGGTCTGAACTGGCGTGGCGAAGTGAGCTAAAGAACAAGGATCGATTCAACCCAGATCTGTGATTGGGGGTGAGATTCTGAAAAGTTGCAGCACTCCGTCCTTCATCTCCTTTTGTTTGGCATGTAATGCTAGCAGCACGCAGGGCATGTAATGAACCTCACTCAATGTCGTCAGCACCACAGAGACCAAAAGCCCTTGTGTGCCTCTGAGTGATCGGCCCTGTCCGGGTACCTAGCTCTGTGGCACTGTATGCTGATGCAGATGGGGTGAGCAAGCTGCCCCCTGCATGTTGCTGTATGTTGCCTGGGTACTTCTATTAGAGGGCATGACATTGCACGTAAGTATGCACTCCTGCACATTAGTGCAGCATTTAGCACTAGAGAGAACTTGTTCTAGCTAAAAAAGTTAAACCCTTGGGAGAGGATGTAGTGTTACGGCCAGAGTTGCTGACTTTGCAACAGGGGAACCATGTTACAGTCACGGCTTCCGATCAACATCCTGTGACTCTGGGCAAATCTCATTTATTTGTTTATTTGTCCATATTTATATAGCGCAGACATTATCCAAAGGTGCTAACGCACTTTACAAGAGAAACAATTAATTACATGGAAGTTACATATGGTCTAGGATGAACAATTCATACTATAAACAATATCAAAGGTTGAGAATACAACATTGTAGATTCTGGTTGCACTGCCTCAGAAGGATTGTGCCATCAGTCGTTCCTTTTTCAAAGGACAGTTGGTTCTAGCAGTTTTCTTTGGTGTTTCGCGACGGTCTGGAGCCGCCAGACAGCTTGAGTTTGTTTGGCAGGTAACGGGGAGTGAATGTGTGCAGACCTTTATGGGCGATGCAGGCAGTGTTGTAAAAAGTCCTGGCTTCAATTGGCAACCATTGGAGAGTGATCAATTTAGGCGGAATGTGGTCATTCCTTTTGGCCCCGTAAGCAAGTTGTGCTGTCGAGTGAAGAATCGATTTCAGGAGGATGAGATGGGTTTTGGGATGTCTCCATATCTGGCAAAAAATAATCTGATCTTGTCTAATGTAATTGGTGCTCATGTAAAGTACTCCCATATTTTCGGGTCGAGTTTGGACTGTATAGAAATGCACAAAAAATAGACAAATAAAAACACAGTCAGTGGGTCAGGCGCACCTACCTTCCTTTAATTGCTTTACAAGTTGCCTGTTGCTTCCATTACTGAGGTGAGACAGGAATGGGGGTGGGGCGATGCCAGGGGTTGTGTACCTTAAATACTTATTCATTTTAAGGTTTTCCTGATCACTTTATGACAGCAGAGCACATTGTTCCACTTTCTAGTTATGTAATTACTTCACAGTAAGTCCTATAGTAGTTTGAGATACATTGTCCATGAAGTAAAGCTTACGAATGTAATCTTTTCTGATTTACGCTTGCTGTGACAAAGAGAGAGTTCTGTTTCTGGGAAACAATGGTTACTTGAGAATAGCTGAAACGCAGAGAAAATAAATGACTAGACTGTCAATTGCGTATATGAGCATGCTTGTCTGACTTGAACCTACATGTGAAATATCCTGCACCCGCTAAAATAGGTATCCTTTGATATAAAAGAGGGCAAATAAAGCTTCTCATTCTTTATTTATCCTATTTTTTGAAAGAAACTAGACAGTATTGCCTTCTACTAATGTTCACAAGCCAATGCATTTTGTGCAGTCAGTTTATGTCTGACTAGCACTAAGCTGCTTTATTTTGACACTAAATAAAAAATATAGCTTCCGCTTCAAGCATCGAGCAGATAATTAAAAGTTACTCTGCCTGCAGGTGTGGTACTATTTTTAAGGTTTTTCGAGGCCTGCTGTGTTGTAAGTTCACTCGTCTTGTGTAGTAACCTTCCATTTCAGGGTTTTTACAGCAGTTTCAAAGCTTGTCATAGTTTCCCATTCCTCTAAAGTGGGAAATTTGCGATTTGTATTTCTTTACATTGGTGTCATTCTTTGATTTTGTGTCCCACATTTGACAGCGGATGTCACTCTTAAGCACAGTGAAATTTCATGGATATGTCGCATATAAGCAATCTAAAAACCTGGTAGCTATGGAGCGGAGACGTGCTCTAGGATGGGAATGTCCTGTTCATTGAATCCTATATAGAGTGCTGGATCATTCTGAGCAGGGTGAGCAAGGAAGAAAACGAAATGCACGCACACAGTTTCACATACCCACAGTTCACACTCATTCACCCCAACATTGCTAATGCAACACCATACCTTGGCCAGAAACGCTTGAAAAGTTTCCAGTGTTGCTTTCTTTTTAAACCTGGGAGTCTTTCGGAGGGAACATTCAATCACGTTACAAATCAGCAACTGCTCATTTTGGAAAGAAATAGAGGGTTCCAGGGTAAAAATGGGCGAACCAACCAACCAACCACTCGCTTGCAGTCTTCAGACAAAAGGGGCCGATTACTATGCCGTAGGACACGGATCCGACCCTCGGTCGGAGCTGTTCCTACGGCATCGTAATCTCCTGTTTGGATTAACTTCCGACCGGCCCATTTTGATGGAGTCGGTTGGAATTCAATTCAAACAGGATTTCCGAATGGCTTACGAGCCCGTCTGCCATTCAGAAAGGGGCCTGTAATTCCAAGGGCAGCTCTTTCCACCCGAGGGATTACGATGGCAGATTCCCACAGCATTTCTGTGCCGGCCTTTCCGACACAGAAAGGCTGTGGGAATCCGACTTTGGGGCCCCAGCAGGGCCCCCATGGGTGCAAGGCCTCTGAATGGCGGCCTAGGGGGCACCTATGTTGCCCCCCTGTTGATCCCTGCACCCGGTGGCAGGCACCGTGTGGTGCCTGCAACCGGGTGCACGGATGAACTTCACCTCTGCTCTTTACAATGAGAGTATGCATTCCATTCGGAATGCATGCTCCCATTGTAAAGAATAGGACTGCGACCAAACAGTGTTCGGTCGCATCCTACCTGCTGGTTTGGGACCGCCAACAGGAGGTCGGTCAGTCCCACTTCCAGATCGATGTTGGATGGACTCAGGTCCGTCCGACATTGAAATCGGCCCCAAAGCATTCATCCATGAGCTATATACCCCGTGGCCCTGCAGACGTTGTCAGGTGTTGAGATCATTGGTATTTGTGCATGGAATGTGTTACCAGTGGGAATGTGAATGATGCAGAGAGTAGTCAGTCACCACAGTCGTCTCCGCTAAAGGACCAGAGTTTTTCAATAATACAATCGGAGGCTTCATGTGGGGCTCCACACCAGAAAACTTGCTAGTGCTGGAAAGTGGACAAAAGGTTACAAATAAGCATCATACAAGGCAATTAATATGATCATCATGTTTATTGCAGTGGCCTTGGCCAGTCTGCAATCGCATTGATTCAGTATTTGCTTGACATTATTACAATGATATAGAAAAACTACTAATAAAGAAAAAAGTGAATATTATCCAAATTTAGAAGGGTGTATACCAGAGAAACAATTACTTTTCAAAAAGTTATATAAACGTTGAGATTAATTTTAGAAACAAGCATTGGCAAAGCCAGTATCTCTCACCTGAGACACGTATTGCATTTGCCAATGTTTGTTCCCCGTGTGCATACATATGTTTAAAAAATCATTTCAAGATGGCCACCGTGTGCGCACAAGCATGCGCACACAGGAAGCCTTCTTGGAATGCTTTCTAATCCATTTGAAAATGATTCCCTGATGAAACAGTGGCGGGCGGCGGTGAGATGACGAAGGAGGGTGCAAGTTGGTGCTAATAACTTATAACGCAAGCAAAGGATGGGGGTGGAGCAGGGAACTACATGGAGAGGGAGAGATAATCAGTCCTGCACTGCACTGTAGTACAAGGCTCTGGCATCAGCAGTGGAAGGATGTGGCCTAACGGCTAGAGTGGTCGACCTCGACGTTGGGGAACCGGGTTCGAGTGTTGGCAGGGACGCTCAACATCCTGTGATTCTGGGAAAATCACTTAATCTCCCCGTGCCTAACAAAATGCATGTGCCCATCTGTAATGCAACCGGTGCTCATGTAAAGCGCTCTGATACCTTCAGGGCAAGTTTGCGCTAAATAACCCCCCCACCCTAAAAAAAGGCTACAGCTCATACAATCAAAAGAATGTATGACTGAAATGCTCCTTGTGCAGGACAAACACAAGAATAGGGAGAGCACTATCGCTGCTGAGCTCTTTTCTTGAAAACAGGCAACAGTGGGTAGAGATGGGAGAGGTAAAATCCCGTCCCTTCTCCCTCCCATGTGGGGTGCCACAGGGCTCAGCGCTCAGTTCTACGCTTTTCAATGTGTATGTTACCCGTCTGGTAAAGCTTATCGTGAGTTTTGGTTTGTCCGTGCTCTCTTACGCTGACGACACACAGATTGTGGTGTCGGTATCATCTCAGGTTGAAAATGATGCCAACAATTTCCGCAGCTGTATGACCGCAGTGGCAGGTTGGATGAAGGAGAACTGTCTTAAATTAAACTCGGGGAAAACAGAGGTACTGCTTTTTGGGAATGAAACCTCCTTCTGGAACGCATCTTGGTGGCCCCAGGAGTTGGGGGAACTACCTAAGCCAGTTCTGAAGGCCAAAAATCTGGGAGTCATCTTTGACACCAAGCTATGCTCAGATTAATGCAGTGACCTCTGGGGGCTACTTTTTGTTATGGATTCTAAAAAAAATCCTCCCTTTTATTCCAACAGATCTCCAGAAGACCGTAATGTTGGCCCTCATTGGGTCGAAGTTAGACTACTGCAATGCACTTTATCTCGGTACCTCGAAATACCTGATAAAAAAATTGCAGTCTCTTCAAAAGTCTTTAGAGAACAGAACTTGGTAGTGAATTTTCTTAATTTCAATTTGTTTCTTGTACTGTTGTGGCTTCATGGAACTTCTTGCCAGCATGTTTCCCCTAGGAGTCAAGACTGCCCAATATATAGGCTTCTAGTGGAGAAAACAAAGTTTTGTTTGTTGTGCAAGGATAAGGCTTCTAATTTACCATGAACATGATGAGTTAACAGATTTCCTAGTTTGGATAAAATATTTTCCATTATAAGGGTACTCTAATCAAATCTCTCCCATTTAACAGAGCAATATCTTCTCACAACAGCAATCCTCTCTTGTTTGGTCTTGTAGGACTTCAGAGGCTTTTCTGTGCTGGAGTACTCCATTCTTTGCCAGTGTTTTCCGGGTAAGGGGGTTGGGTTCACAATACCGGATGATGAAGTGATGTGGTACAATAGCCCTTGTGGAGAACTGGATCACTGTGTCATGTGCTGAAAGTTTGGGGTGCACTATCTTATGCTGGAGTGCTGAGTACTCTATCCTGTACAAGAGTGCTGGGGTAATCGATACTAGTACCAGAGTTTCGGGTTCTTTAGCCTCTGCTGGAATATTGGGATAGTCTATTCTATGTCAAAGAAGGCGCAGCCCAACGACAGCATGTCTGATATTTAATGTCCCAGTCCTCAACAGGTCTTTCCAATTTAGATCCTAGGACATCAATATCGGATTCATTTTTTAAAATCCACCTCTTCATATCCTTTAGTACTCCCTCTACTGTCATCACCCTGTTTCGGTTCACTCTGTGGTTTTCTACAGTTCATGTAGTACTTTTAGTAAGGGCTTCCTCTGCAGATCTAGATGTTCCAGAGTACTGCTTCAGCACATCTCTGTGTTGGAGCGACTGTGGTTCAAAGAAATCCCTCTTCTACTTTGGATCCCACTGTTTGCTGTCCTTCAAAGGCATGCTAATGGGAAAATAGCTTGCAGGAGGGAAGGCTGTCCAGGTTCACTCGCTGGCATGGTCTACTCTATATCTCATTCCACTCAAGAATCTGGGTCTGTCATCATACCCCAGAAAGCAGGGAACCTGCTCAATGGCTCCAGTCTGAGTCTTCCCAAGGCTTGTCTCCACAGGGCTTGCCACTCTCACTACCGCGCTTAGACAGCCAAAGCGAACTGGCCGATCCCAGTCTAATCATGAGTTCTGCCCACTCCTCCAGTTGTGTAGTTGCCTCTGTTACAGCAGGAAAGCCTTGGTATCCGGGGGAGTGATCTCTCCTCCATCATGCTTCAGCACTGCCAACATCTTGGAACCTGCTAAGAGTAGGCCTCACTCACTGAGCATAAGTAGGTTCGGTAAAATCCTGCAAGGTATCAAAGGGCCTCCATCTGATGGACCACATCTGGTAGACCACCTCCGCCTGCAACTGAATCTTAGAACAACATTTCCTAACTCTATCTGAGGCTGTTGAGAGCAGTCGAGAAGGGAGCCCCACTGGAGGCACGGGAAATGTTGCCTTCCCAGGCCCTCAATAAGCTCTGCCCTATCTTCACCATATTTTCTAGAACATGTATTACATTATTATGCTTAGTTTTTTTTTGCAATATAAGTATCGGGCTTTCCTGGGCTTGCGGTCCCCAAGGCTTAGCTGTCATTCTTAGTAATAAATCATAATAAAGATCACATACCGATTGCTCTGTGGAAGATTTGTCATCAGAGTTTTTTGACGTCTGACTTTATGGTAAGTGATAATTAGAATGCAGATTACAATTAAAATCGAAAAGATGAATGAAACCCAGTACGGTCACAAAGCATGGCAAGCCCAGGACTCAAGAGGATGATAAGAACACAAAAGTGTGATTAGAGAATACAAAGTATGACAAGAACAGCGGTTGAGAGAACAGACTGTATAATCATAATGTAGAGAATGATTAGAACAGAGTATTAATAGAATACTCAATATTATCTGACTGCCTGTTATGATTATAACACAAGATGGCTACAGTGTAAAGCATTCCGATGCAAGCATTGCACTAGAACACAGAATATGATTAAAACATAGTACCCCACAGAGTTCCATAACCTTATATAGGACCTCGGCCTTCGCTTTGTTCCTTTTAATGGTCTAGGAACTCCTTGGTGACGTGCAATATCCTTATAATGTATGACAGGGGGAGCTTCATCCCACATATTGTGACAACCATATGTTACCTATAAGATCAGTGGCCTAGCATGATGTCAAATGACCCTTATGCAAGAACACAAAAGGCCCCCCTCCACATAGCAAGTGCAAACTATACGAGACCAACCTCTCCCTTGAGATTTTTTTTTCTCAAAGGTATTTATTTCAGCACATGTTCACAATGAATGACTAAAAACCGTAGGTTGTAGATATAGTTCAGAAGCGAACCTGTTATAGTTCTCTGTCTAACAAGTAAGCATGATCCACCTGTCATAACACCTCTCAAGTAGACAGCCTGTTTTTATTCCTTGACTGTGAGTAGCTGTTCCTTTATCTTTATTAGAAAGTCTGAAGTTCCTCAAGCACATGCATAAAATGCTGATATCATCATGGCTGACATGTGATTTGTTTATATTAATGGATGCAAGAGAGGTCCCTTTGCAGTGTAAGCTTATTGTTTACAAAGATGGATGCTCACTGTCAACATGTGTATGGAACACATGCATTTTGTGCCACGTTAGGTTAATCTTAGAAATGCTTTACTGCCTCTAAACCCTGCTTTGTTTTGTAAATATGAGATGAAATCAGTGATCAAATGGTACATAAACCCCCGGAATTGACCACTAATTAGAAGAGGTTTTCGCAGCAGAATTATCACCGGTCACACCAGATTTCTGAGAGCCTTACCAGGGGCGGTGCGTCCATTGGGGCGTTGCCCCCCGCCCGTGCCCGCAGCTCCCTCGGCATCTCTGAACTTAGTTTACTTAAGTTCAGAGATGCCGTCACGAGGAGAACTGAGTCTGACAATCATGTCAGTCAGCATGACGTCGGACCGCCCACCCCCTTCAGAGTCTGAAGGGGTGGGCGGTCCGCGTCATGTTGACTGACGTGCATTACAGACCAGCCAGGGACAGGCAGCAGCACAAGTGCGCATGAGTGGGGAAGGTGAGCGAATTTTTCGCCCGTGCCCAATCATGCGCACTTGTGTTTCCACTGGCTTGCGCATGCCCATTAGGAGCCCCTCGGTCTCCTAATGGGCAGGCGGCGGACGAAGAGTAACCGTGCCCTCAGCCAATCCTGGCGCTGCAGCAGCGCCAGGATTGGCTGAGGGGTTGCCACTCCACTCCTGATCGAAGAGGCGCCATTGCTGCAACGCGGACCATGAGCAGAGGCGGTCAGGTAAGTTTGCTAAATTTTGTATTCTCCCTCGGCCCCCCGCGAACCCCCCCCCCGCGAGTATTGCGAGCCGGGGCTGCCTGGAGGTGCACACGGCCAAGGACTTCATCTTCAGCATGCTGTGTGAGTGCCCCCCCCACACACCCGTGGGGGGGGGCAGGAGAGACCCTAGGGGGGGAGAGGGGAGACCCACGAGGGGAGCTAGGATACCAGAGAGCCCTGGGGGTGCACACGGCCAATGACTTCATCTTTAGCATGCTGGGTGAGTACTCCCCCTCCCCCCCGTGGAAGGGGGGGCAGGAGAGACCCTGGAGGTCGGGGGACCGATAGTCCTGGGGTGCATATGGCCAAGGACTTCATCTTCAGCATGCTGGGTGAGTGCCCCCCCACCACCACCACCACCACCGCACCGCAGGAGGAATCTGTGGTAGAAGGGGGGTGTAGGAGACCGAGGGCCCAATATGTGCCCACAGTTAAATCCCTAATCTTCAGAATGGTGGGTGAGTGCCCACACCCTGCTCCGTGGTGGGTGAGTACCAGTTACTACCCCCATCACCTCCCCGGGTGGTCAGGGGGTCGAGAGCGCCCTGGGGTGGATGGGCAAGGGCAGACACGCTCCTAGGGAGAAGAGGGGGTGGCTGGAGGCACTGGGGTGCATGAGCTTGGGGACCCCGGCCCCTCCCCGCACCCTAAGTTCGAGGTGGGGGTGGGAGAGAGGGCCCCGGAGGAGGTGGCGGGGCTCGGGGTGGCAGAGGGCCCCGCGGGAGATGTTCATGTCCTGACCAGAGAAGCGGGGGGGGCTCATCTTTGGGGGTGTCATGTCGGCCACCGTGCAATGTTAACAGTATTAACCGTTGAACGGCCACCAGGTGTATACGTCACGTGCCTCGTAGTTTGCATTTACGTTCAGGAAGTGACTGAAGTTTGTGTACAGAAGGGAACTACGGCAGTGGGGAGGGCAGCGAGTGACGACGGCAGTGAGTGACTAGGGCAGTGGGGAGGGCAGCCAGCGAGGAGGACAGTGGGGAGGGCAGTGAGTGACTAGGGCAGTGAGGAGGGCAGCCAGCGAGGAGGGCAGTGAGTGACTAGGGCAGCCAGCGAGGAGGGCAGTGAGGAGGGCAGTGGGGAGGGCAGTGAGTGACTGGGGCAGTGGGGAGGGCAGCCAGCGACTAGGGCAGTGGGGAGGGCAGTGAGTAACTAGGGCAGTGAGGAGGGCAGCCAGCGAGGAGGGCAGTGGGGAGGGCAGTGATTGACTAGGGCAGGGAGGAGGGCAGCCAGCGAGGGGGAAGTGGGGGGGCAGTGGGGAGGGCAGCCAGCGAGGAGGGCAGTGAGTGACTAGGGCAGTGAGGAGGGCAGTGAGGAGGGCAGTGGGGAGGGCAGTGAGGAGTGCAGTGGGGAGGGCAGTGAGTGACTAGGGCAGTTTGGAGGACAGCCAGCGAGGGGGGCAGTGGGGAGGGCAGTGAGTGACTAGGGCAGTGAGGAGGGCAGCCAGCGAGGAGGGCAGTGGGGAGGGCAGTGAGTGACTAGGGCAGTGAGGAGGGCAGCCAGCGAGGGCGGCAGTGGGGAGGGCAGTGAGTGACTAGGGCAGCGAGGAGGGCAGGCAGCGAGGAGGACTGAGGAGGGCGGCGGAGGAGGAGGGCGGCCAGTGAGGAGGAGGAGGGCGGCCAGTGAGGAGGAGGAGGGCGGCCAGTGAGGAGGAGGAGGGCGGCCAGTGAGGGAGGCAGCGAGGAGGGCAGGCGGCGAGGAGGACTGAGGAGGGCAGGCAACGAGGAGGACTGAGGAGGGCGGCCAGTGAGGAGGGCAGTGAGGGGGGCAGACAGGGAGGAGGGCAGGCAGTGAGGAGGGCAGGCAGTGAGCTGCTTCTGAATTTCCAGGACATCTTACAAGTGAATCACAGCCGCTGTGAGTCCGGTCTTAGAGTAATCACGTCTTACTCCTGCTGGTGCATGAGTCCGTCACACCTAAGACTTGAGTAAGAAGTGATCAATGCAGGTGCACTAGTGAGCACTGTCAGTAATGGATCGGGGGGGGTGGCACAGGCAAGACAGCCAGGCCTTGCTTTTGTGGGGTCACTTCGCCTCGTATTGATCGCAGGCGCAAAAACACCCTTTAACTAAAAAAAATAACATCTGCACCCGGTCCTGAGTTTTATGCAATTGCTGGTAAAAATGTGAACTCACCTGAACAAGGTCACTTTGTGTCCATTTTTGCATTTTACTTGCGCGGTTACCAACAGCTGCGAGGGGGATACTGGACATAAAATGAGTGGCTCAATCTGGGCACCGTTGTCCGAACAAGTACAAAGACTGTTTATTCTACTGTCCAGGCAGGCCTGCAAGCATGCTGGTGCCGGTCACCCTTTACTTATAACGGAACACGCTGAACTACAAGTCCCAGCATGCTCTAGTGTTACTATTTCCGGCTGTCTCGCTTGTGACGTGGGTAGGCTGGTAGGTGTGCCTTCTCTCCCTCATTCATCCTTTCAGCAAGTTCTCATCTTGGAATAGTGGAAGATGGGGTTCGGCTGGTTTCTATTGGGGCGCCCCCACATTTTACCTTAAGGCCTCTCATTGCATGACCATGATTGCAGGGGACCAGTGTCCGGCTGCAGATGTGGCCCAGATGGGCTGCTGTCCAAACACCTGGGATCTTGACTTGGACAAACCCTGTTTTCCTCGGCAGGTCCCTTGAGTTCCCAGCACCCCCTTCCATCACCTGCAAAAAGCTTAGCGCCCTCAAAAACTGCTTTATTGCGTGTATTGGTCTCTGCAGAACAGACCCTCATCTGAGAGAAGCGTCTCTGTGCACACGTGGATGCCTCTGTGCACAGATGCCCTGTGCACCTGGGTGAAAGGGGCATTCACGTTTAATGCCCATGGGTGCTATGCCTTGAGTACCCAGGAGCGGGGGAGGGGAGGTGCCGCCGTTTGAGAGAGAGAGCACCTCGCTTGATAAAGTCACCCCCTCTTTTGCATAGCCGGCTATTTTTAGATTCGGGGGGGGGACGACGCTGGCAGCTTTGATGGATGCCCGGTCTTGTACCCCAGGGCCTCACATGTAGGTTAGTCACAGAGCGGCTGCGACACAGCCAGGGGTAGCCTACATAGCGTCCCATTTAACTGTGCCTAGTGCCTCTGTGCTGCGGCTGTTCTTCGAGGCGCACAGAGGCATATCACTAGGTTTAGTGTGTTCGAGCCTCGTATTGTATGATTCCCTCGGGTGAAGCTGTGGTGCACAGTGGAGGCTTCTGGGAGCTACGGTCCGGGGTATCCTACATAGCGTCCCATTTAACTGTGCCTAGTGCCTCTGTGCTGCGGCTGTCCTTCGAGGCGCACGTAGGCTCGCCTACCAGAAGGACTAGTGTGTGCGAGCTTCTCCCAGGTGAAGCTGTGGTGAACCCCACATCAATGGAGCCCTGCAGTGGGTGTCTGGTGCAGTGGCATTACATCGCCTGCAGAGGGTGGTGGAGGAAGGGGCCACAGGGGAGGTATGAATATATATATTTCCTATAAAAAGAAAAAGGTTGACGTGAGGCTATAGTTCGGTGTTGGACTGAGTCATGAGCTAATGTTTAAAAGCCGTTGCTATCCACCCGTTCTACTTGAGTAAAAAACAGAAAAACCATACCTGTCCCCCCTTCATACAGTAGCCTTCAGCCTCGCCTTTCACCCACCCCTGTGCAAACGCCCCACCTTAAAAAAAATTATAATAATATCATAGGTGATTTAATATGCGAGGTCATAACCAGTGCATGATGTGGCCTAAGATATAGTTTTTTAAATTTACTTTTAATCCCCCCCACACCCCCAACCCAACGCCTGTTGGGTAGCAGCCGCTGCTGGTGCATTCCCCAAGTGTATTCACTCTTTCCAGGATGATGTGTTTTATAGTTTTTTCATGCAACAGATTACTCGTGTAGAGTGCGTAGTGTAAAGTGAGGTTATAGTTAGGCGCTCTATAGCTCCGTGTGGTCAGGTTGTGGATGGGCCACGGCTGGGAGCTGCGCAGTTGAGGCCAAACGCAGTGAGAATTTCTCACAGTGCCTGACCATTGCTAATGGATGGGTACCGAACACATGCCCATCCAGTCATTGGCCTCTCTGAAGGGCGCACAGAGCAACGCTCAGGTGTGCCAATTAATATTTTGAATGTACGTGAAAGTGTGAAGGAGGTAAAACCCTGCTGTGAAAATAGTGTCAAAGTTGAAGAAAATGCTAAATGTACAGGTGAGTGGTGGGTTGGATGAGGTGAAAGAGATGCAAGAGAGAGTGTAAAGGCGGTGCTGGAAAAGAAAGATGTGTGAGAGTTGCAGAATGGGTTTCAAAAAGATAGAGTGTAAATATCTGCAAATCCCATGTCTCTTCCTCGCACCATAGTTATGCTTACTTCACATTCTGCTTAAAAATGTTAAGTTAATTTATTCATCAGGGCCGGGCTTTAGCATGTATGAGGGCGGCCTCCGCCCAGGGTGCCGAGCTCCTGAGGAATGTTGGAGCTCCCTGTGGCACTCTCTACTACTTAGGTCCAAAGGGTGTTAAACATTCTTTTACGGAGGTAGAGGCCCTTGTCTGGTCTTCTTCCATGACCCTACTTTATTTTGCCCCCTCACCTTCCTCGTACATTTTCAGTACATAGATAATGAAAGAGGAAGTGATGCGAAATCTGTTTTTCCCAGGGTGCTTTCAGCGCAAAGACCAGCTTTGTTGTTTATGCATTAATTCATTCATTCTGATTTGTCAGAGGCTTGAGGTGCGGGCTGGTGATGCGTCACCAGGTTCCTATTTACCCTGTTTATTTTTATGAGGTCCGACCTCGGCACCACCTCGCAGGGGCGGTGCGTCCATTGGTGCGTAGCCCCCCCGCCCGCAGCTCCTCGGCGTCTTTGAACCTAAGTAAACTGAATCAGTTTACTTAAGTTCAAAGACGCCGGAAGAACTGATAATCATGTCAGTCAGCATGACGTCGGACCGCCCACCCCCTTCAGAGTCTGAAGGGGGTGGGCGGTCCTGCGTGATGTTGACTGACATGATTGTCAGAGGGACCAGGGGCAGCAGGCAGCACTGCAGCACAAGTGCGCATGAGTGGGGAAGGGCACCGTATTTTCGCGCCCTGCCCAGTCATGCGCACTATGTGTTTGCACTGGCTTGCGCATGCCCATTAGGAGAGCGAGGGTTGAGCAAAGGCTCAAACCTCGGTCTCCTAATGGGCAGGCGGGCGAGAGGTAACCGTGCCCTAAGCCAATCCTGGCGCTGCCAGCAGCGCCAGGATTGGCTGAGAGGGGCTATAGGGCAGGCGCAAACGGAGTTGGACCCGAGGCAGCGCGGACGGCGGACCTGCTCAGGTAGGAATCGGATTTTCTTTTTTTATTTCAAAAATACCCATCGACTGTAGAGTTACAACTGCTCAATGAAACTCAACTCGCACATACTAACTGCGAATTAGCAGTGCCGATGTGCATCGTTTGTTATTCCCTTAGAATCATGATTTATTTATACCCTGCCCTTCGGAAAATAGAGCTCCGAAGGTAACCCACGGGATAATACGTTTTCCCTGTGATAGCGGATATTACACAACAACGGGTTACTCTTACACGCCCACCTCGAAAAGAGTACATCTCAGCTGAGCTCTCATGTCAGCACTCACCAGTTGTCCCATGCACAGAAAGCACTCTTCAAGAACACCGCACACACACCTGCTCTCAAATTGCATCTGAGGGTCCGCACAGGTGTCTACCAACTGCTCCTGTGTCAAGCATGATCCACTTGAACCTGTCAGAGATTATCAACAACCAGTACAGAGAGTACTGAGACTTAAGTCTTCGTTACTTTGAAATAAATTACGCTACGAGACCAGGAATAATAAATCACGTTGGCACTAGGTACGATCTCAGTTACCACTTACTATTTAATTCTGGAATTCTCCAATATAGGCACGATCAAGACCCTGCTGGACTATGGGGTGAAAGAAAGCTTGAATAAGCAGCTACCTATGTTATATGACATCTCTTTATTAATGTAATAACTGCACTTTCACAATTGCTTTATTAACCTTCCTGCTTTCTCAAATTTGCTTGAAAATGCACCATTTGTCCACTCTTTTTTTCAAAATTTTCTCGGGGGGAGAACACCCCCGAACCCCCCTTAGGTTCTTCGGGCTCGCTCGCTGCGCTCGCTCGCTGCGGTGCAGTATGCCAATAATCTTACGCCCCACCACTTTCAAATGTCACCAGCCACCACTGAGCCTTACTCTCAGTCGGAAGTTGACTCCAGAAGCTGTGCAGAAGGTGTCCTCTGCTTTGGCAGCAGGGCTCTGGAAAAAAAAATAGCAGAAGCCAGCTATTGAAAGGTATGCTGTGCGATCCATCCATAGAAACTATAAAACTCAAAAGGCAGGTTTGCTATTGAATGCTTTAGCTAAGGTTTAGCCATGCTCTTAGAAATAGCTTTGGGTATTAGGACGTCAGACTCTTGCTAACATGGTTAGAAACATTTATCTTGTTTTCGTGATTAATACATGCTTAAACGCTTTTATCTTTATGTTCTGTGTGGTTACCATTCCTATTTTATGCACTAAACTGAGGATTTTAAAATTAACATTTTAAACTTCATGTCCCTGTTTCTTAGTGCTATCTTTGAGTGTGTTATTCATAAACCTTTAGATAGCCATTGTGTCCATCTCACCTAGAGGGGCTGATAGTAACCTTAAAACACAGTCTGAGCAAGATAGCACAGAGGGCTTATGTTAGGGCTGTGGTTCAACTGGCTTTCTAATTCAATGTTGGTACTTTGAACTTAGCTCTTACATCAGATGGTTAGAAATCTGCGCATTGCAATCCTGGTGACCTTCAGATTTCATATTCATTCCAGATGGATCGGCAACCATGCCACAAGCACCACCAAAAATGTATTGTTAAAAATGGGGCCAACTAGTGCATGTTACAGCATAATATTTCTAACAGGTTGCCTAAAAGCAATATGATTTAGAGACAGTCCAAATAAATACAAGACCATATGGAGGCTAGTGCAGAACTGTGTAGAGAGTTTCAGCAATGTGTGGGGTCTCCTATAGTGTGCCTAGAGTAGCTGGAAGAACAGCTGGATTAGGTGAGGCACTCACACAATTTGGGGATTATAGGTGAGCTGCCAGTAGATGAATCTGTGAATCTTAATGTAACAGTTGAACTCTTCCTGAGGCAAGAGGTGCTTCCATATATGGGTGGGGGCAGAGGGATAAGAAGGTGTCAAGAAGGTGCTGTAATTACTCACAAGAGGTGGAACATCTGACATGCAAAAATCAGGGCTCATTTTAGCCATTGTCGGAGAAGAGTCCAAAGCGGGGCCTACACTCGACTGCTGATGCGACCTCTCCGGCTACAGATTCCATACTTCACTGCACGGTGTTCTTTGCATAAGCAATGGCTGCCCCAAGTTTCCCACCAATGTGAAGCTCTGACCGGCAACTAGCTCATCATGTCAACAACAGTCTCCTCCATGTTAAGCCCATGACTGACACCCAGATCTTCATGCCAACAACAATCTTCTCGTGGCCCCCAACAATGCGAAACTAAGACTGAGGCTCCTTGTGTGGAACTGGGCTGAGTTAGAAAGTAAACTTTCCATCGAGATGAACCTGGTTCCTGCAACCTGACCCATTCGCCATCATGGTCTGCCTTAACTTCTTACTTTGACCCAGACTAGCGATACCAGATAACCGTCATTGGTGCTTTGTGCTTCTCAGTTCTATTTTTCCTTAAATTCCTAACTCCGGTTCTACCTATTGGATTATTTCTTTCTGTACCATTTTATGAAGTTTTCTAAATTCATTTAGGGTTTTTTATTATGCTGTGTTTTCACTTTACTACAGTTTGAGTGCTGCCTAAATACTTTACACATTGCCTCTAAAGCAAGCCTGACAGCTGTTTTGACAACCTACTGGAGGGTTAAGCACAGGTTTATTAATTTACTTTTGTAGTTCACTCTGACAAGGATTGTGCTTATTACTTGAGTGGAGCTGTCACCCCTCTGAACTAATAACTCTCACAGACACCTAACGAAAATTCTTCTGTGGGACAGTTGCATGCTTACTCTGCTTCCCGTTGGACTCCTGAGGCCTAACTTTAGTTTCTTTCTGGAATTTTCACATTTCAAAAAATGGGCAGCTGTCCTGCAAAATTCACCTTTAATGTGTTTTGCTAAGCAGCCCATTGATAAACACCTCCAGCATAGCCCACTAGTTCCTCAGCCAGTCTATGCCATGCAGCTGGAGGAGTCAAACAATGGAAGTCCCCGCCTTGATGATGAAGTAGTGGGTATATCATCCCGGCAGAGAAGGAAGATGGTAGCCTCACACCTCATACCCCACTTCACAGGCCAGATGCTTGTCCACTCACCACTGCCCGATTGGCAGAGAGGCTCGCCTCTTCAAATGCCTACTGCTCCCAGCTACCTTTAGTGTGCCACATGGGTTGCTCTAACCCACCTCATCATCAACCTCTTCTATCATACATGCTTGGTGGGCACCTTCTTGCCTCCGCTCTGCCAGGGAGAAGCAGACTCTCTGAATTTCGGTCTCCTCTTTCATAATAGTCCTCCTTCCAATCCAAACCACATCGTTCTGCTGGCTGCTGCTCACCTGCCCAAGATCAAAATATCTGCCTATGGATTGAGGAGAGCCCAGAATAACAGGCCCTCATAATAAGATAAGACTGTCAACTAGCCTGTATGGCCACACAAACCAATGTCTATTGGCTAGGTGCATGCTTAAATACAAATACCACATATGTACGCCATACAAATACATGTACATATTGCAATAGTTTATAAAAAATATATATCAGGGATCCTGCCAACCTGCCCACACTATCAGTAAGTTATCAATGCCCTATAAAAACATATAGCTGACATCATGCCACCCGTGCCCCCCACATATCCCCAGCGAAGGTCCCACCTCAAGTAGACGGGAGCCTTAACACGGCCAAAGGCTTGTAGGCCAAGGTATATGGCTAGGCAGCGTAGTGTAGCAATGCCATTTTCTTCTACTGATGCTCCTTTGGTATTCAAGGCTGTTAGGCCTGCCAGTTGGCCGTAGGAGTCTTTGCACTTTACCACTGCTAACCAGTGCTAAAGTGCATGTGCTCACTCCCTAAAACATGGTAACATTGGCTTAAACCCAATTGGCATATTTAATTTACAGTTATGTCCCTAGTAAAGAGATACTACATGAACCCAGGGCATAAAAATTAAATGCTACTAGTGGGCCTGCAGCACTAAATGGGCTGCCCACTTAAGTAGCCTCTCAAACATGTCTCAGGTCTGCCATTGCAGCCTGAGTTTGCAGTTTTAAACTGTCGTTTCGACCTGGCAAGATACCTCTTGCCAGCCCTAAACCTTCCTTTCCAATACATGTAAGTCACCCCTAGGGTAGGCCCTACATAGCCGAAAGAGCAGGGTGAAGTGCATTTAAAAGATTGGACATGCCCTTTTAAGTTTTACATGGCCTGGTAGTGGAAAACTCTTAAATTAATTTTTCACTACTGCAAAGTCTACCTCTCCCATAGGATAACATTAGGTTACCTTTATACATTTAATAAGTGATAACTTACAATTGGGAGCAGGTAGGAATGTTGACTTTGGTGTCTAAAGAATTGAAATTTAAAACCCTCTTTAGTGGTGAAGTCGGATTTTAAGTCAGAATTCTGAAAATGCTACTTTTAGAAAGTTGGCATTTTCTTGTCCCAATCATTTGGTGCCTGCAGCCTGTGGGGTCACATCACCAGGTGTACCTGGCAGTTGGTCATTGTGTATTGCTTCCAGATAGTGAGACAAAGGGGTAATAGATGTTGGCAGGATGAGCCATCTCTGACTTGATAGAGGGGAGGAGCTGTCTCCTACCGCACTTACCCATCACAAAAGCTCTGCTTCTGCACCCTCAAAAGGGTTTTACACTTGTCATTTGTGTCCGCAGACAAACTGAGGTCAGGGTTGGGAGACAGTAAATTCCAAACACTTCTGGGGGTGGAAACCTCCGAAACTGTCTCCTACTTCAAAGCTGCTACGAATATAAATATTTGACCCTCAGACCCAACTCTTCAGTACACCTCAGGACTTGTGGAAGACTCAAAGACTATTGTGCTGCTCTGCTGCATGAAGGTCTGCTACTCTGCTACCCTGCTACTTTGTTGCATGAGTGAGAAGGACTGAACCTGCATCTTGAACCCTGGACCACTAGAGAGACTCCAAGGGCTATTTGGCTGGCATCCTGATCAGAGCATAAGGGACATAAAAGGCTCCAATCACCTTGAACCCTGCACCTGAACTCTGCTTGCTGTGAGTCTTGCCCCCCCTCAAGTGGTGACACCCAGGTCCTGGGCTCTTGGTAGTGGCCTGAAGGTGCTCTTCCAACCCAGCTGTGGTCTCTTGGACAGAACTGGCACAGAGCGATGCATCTCACAGCTCCGCATCAGAACCGCCACTGCACAATGCATTACCGGCGCATGATTTCACATTGCAGCTCCTCAGAACCGCTACTGTGCGACGCATCCTCGATGCAGGATCTTGTAATGCTACGCAACCAGAATTTAAGGCCTAACTTGTTCCCTGTACCCGGCCCGCTCTCCATCACATTTGTACTGAACTTGTGACTTTGTCCTGGTCTGATGTGACTGGACAACCGCAGTTGCCGCTTTGTGCTTTAAGAACTAGCTTTATCTAAATCTTTGAAATTGCATTTCTCCGGTTTGACTGAATTAGATTTTTGTCGTTTTGGTCTCAAATAATTTTTCTAAATTGATGTGGGATTTTTCTTCTGTTGTGTTTTCACTTTATTACTGTTTGAGTGCCGCATAAATACTTTACATATTGCCTCCAAGTTAAGCCTGACTGCATTTGTGCTAAGCTACCAGACCGTTAAGCATAGGTCAATTTGGGATTTGATTATGTTTCACCCTGACAAGAATTGTGGTTGCTTCTTAAGCAGGGTTTAACCCCCCCCCCCTCAACTAATAGCCCAGTTTCTTACAGAGGGCATCAGAGGTTTGAGGGATGTAAATAGTTTGGTGCCAAAAACAAGCCTATTGCACATGTTGTTGGAAAATAGTAAAAGAAGGTTGAGCTATAAACGAGGTCGAGCTATAATTGGGAGGCATCATTCAAAAGCACCAATCACAGCCGGGGCACCACAGTACAAGAAAAGCCAGCAGTATCCCTCTTGACCTTCGTGGCAGCAGTCTGGGCAATTGGGAGGTAGTGGCCTAGCAAAGCTAGCAGCAGAGAACTTGGTCTACTGGCATATAGCAGTGAGTAAAGCAAAATGTGGGCTGAGGCTCACCTGGCAGCTGAGGCGCGATTTGCAAAATTAGAATCTAGCATGGATCCCACACATCACCCATTCTATGGGCGGCCGCTAAGAGATGGGGTCACCTGCAGTCTGCCCAAAAATACATTAGGCTACCTATTGATTTCAAGACGCTGAACTGTCGGCATAGTGCAATTCTCCATTAGAGGTGATCATGTTTGCAGTGGACTTCGCTTCTTATTCTTTGGGACCCACAGGCAGAGAGTGCTAGCAGCACCATCTAAAATGGTGAGGTGTGCCGCCTGTTTGATTCTAGAAGACATACATTTACACGAAAGGCATGTGCTGGTCAAGCTGAGGATGTCTTAGACAGATTAGGAAGCTAATGACTGGAATTTTCACCTAGTATGCATAGAGACCGCTGAGTTCTGCCATGTCTGCTTCTTAAAGAATGCATAGCAAAAATACCTAATAAGAGACCCCTCTGTTTATACATAGAGATGACGTCTTAATGAGCAAATGCCAGTTTGCCATGGTCATACATAAAGCACTGATCAGGGCAGGCGTCTCAGCAGCACGCTTCGGGACACATTCCTTTAGGATAGGGGCTGCAGTGACAGCAGCACAAAATGGGATGCAGAGAGAGGTTGGGCAGGGGGAGTCCAATGCATACCGGAGTTGTTTGATCAATGGGAATTTGCTATGCATGATCTCACCACATTGGAATGTATAACACATTGATGTACTCATGTGTACTTTGTTCACTTCTAAAAGCAATAAATATTTTTTTTAATGCATATCAGAGCTATGCGAGGACAACATCGTGCTGAGAGATAATATTATGTTTTGACAAGAAAATTGGTCGACAGGAAGATGGTTTGTGTAGTGACCTGGGGTCAGGGGCACTAGGACCCTGCACTCGGACGACCTAAGGGAGGGGACAGAGACCGGACACCACTTCCCGTCAGGGAGTGGGGCGGGCACTTCGAGGGGACCAGGGGAAAGGGATAAGACGTGCGTGTGGGCACGGGGCTAGAGAAAAGAAATAAAAGAACAAAGAGATCACCTACCGGTCCATGCGTGGTCATTGATAGAACACGACAACTGGCGACGAGCAGGTGGGATCAGGAGCCACCATCGAAGCGTGTTCTGCCCATCCATCACGGCCACGCGGAGCCAGGAGCCCACCCTGGTCTGCTGAGCGAAGGAGACGACGTCGGGAGTACGCCCAACGAAGAGAAGACGAAACCAGGAGCCTACCCTGGTCCGTCGGCCCCCAAAAGAAAATGACGTGAGATCGGGAGCCCACCCCGATTGAAAAAGGAAACGGAGCCAGGAGCCCACCCTGGTCCGTGTGCAGCGTCTACAGCGACATCGGGAGCCCACCCCGGCCGCATCCAGGAAAGCGAGGTGAGGGAAATAGCAATAAAGGCACCCGATCGTGGAGAAACTGCCCGCTGACTAAAAGAGTCCGAGCCTCCCGCGTTAAGATTTGACCCAAAATCTCGCGAGACCCGGCGGCCATCTTAGAGTCAGGCGGGACAGCCAATGAAGAGCTGAGGAAGGCCCGGCGGCCATTTTTAAGTCAGGCAATTCAATATATAGCAAATCTCGCCCACTGAAGCCCCCGGCGGCCATCTTAGAGTCAGGCGGGACAGCCAATAAGAGGCTGGAGAAGGCCAGGAGGCCATTTTGGAGTCAGGCATCAACCAAAAGCAATAGGAAAAGGGCAAAATAGAGGTCTAAAGGGACTTTACAACAGAAAAAGGAAATAAGAGCAGAGAAATAACAAAAGAAGACAGAAAAGAACAAAGATACAAGGAAGATGAGCATCGAAAGTGACAAAAGCGGCGCACAGGCAATATTTCGCAGACCACTACCATTCAGCCTATCGGAACCACAGACAGGCATCAGGTGGGAACGCTGGATTCGGAAATTCGAACGATACATGCGCGCCACAGACGTCGTAGAGGCGAAACATGTTGACCTCTTCTTAAATCTCGTAGGTGATGAAGTGGAAGATCTGCTCGCCACATTTCCCAGCGAAAAAACGGCGACGTACAAGGGACTCATACAGTGCCTCACGGAGAAGTTCGACCCGCAAAGAAACATCGACTTCGAGAGGTACACATTCAACACCACGTGTCAATGAACGGAGGAGTCCCTTGACGATTTCGCAACAAGACTGCGTAAGCTAGTAACGTATTGCGAGTTCGAAAAGTTCGACAATGAACAAGCGATACGACTGCGCATCATTGAAGGCTGCCAGTCCGTGGAGTTCCGCGCGCGCATCCTAAAGGAATCAACGACGCTGGAGAAGATACTAGCACTGGCCCGAGCAGAATCAAGAGCAACGGCACATGCCAAAGAGATGGAGCTAGGCAAAGACAGAAGGGCGGAACAAGCGAACCGCGTAATGGGAAGCAACAAAAAGAAAGACAGCACACCGCCACCGCCAACGAAAAGACAGGAAAAAACGTGCTACCGGTGCAGCCTTGACTTCCCACACGTCGGTGCATGCCCGGCAATGGGCCAGAAGTGCAGGAAGTGTAACAGGGACAATCATTTTGCGAGCGCTTGCATGAGCAGACAGTTAAAAAGTGAGCGAGGAAGACCGGCAAGAACACGAGGGGTAACAAGCAGGTATGCCAGGCACATGGAGACGGCAAAACGCAGCTCATCAGATGAATCTGATGGAACAGTCACATCGGAAAAAGCAGAACGACTGTATCTGATGTCAGATGCACCCACAGAAGAACACAGGGCAGAGCACATTAACTGTGTGGAGAAGCATCAGATCAGAAAAACAGCGACAGTGGAGATTGAGGTAGGAGGCCACAGTACACGGTTCGTGCTTGATAGTGGGGCCACGTGCAACATCATGTGCACATCGGAGTACAAGAAGATGAAGATAAGACCACCACTGTCACCATCTACCGTTGTCGTGTTCACCTGGGGATCGAAGAAGCCGGTGGAAAACATGGGGAAATTCACGGAAACACTGACGTACAAGGAAAGGTCTTGCAGAGAAGAGATACATGTGCTACGGGGAGACATCCCAGCACCATGCCTGCTGAGCAATGTCACGGCGCAGATAATGGGCCTACTGGCAATGACATACCACATGTCAGAGAAACGGAACATTCTACAAGAGCATCCAGCCATACTACAAGGCCTAGGGAAACAAATAACATTACACATTAACGAGGCAGTCAAACCAGTGGCGCAGCATCACCGACGAGTGCCTATACATCTGCAGCCTCAGGTCGAAGAAAAGATACAGAGTCTATTGGCACAAGACATCATTGAGCCCGCGGAAGGACCGACACCCTGGGTGTCTCCAATAGTGGCAGTTCCGAAAAAGAACACGTCAAAGATCCGCATATGCGTGGACATGCGGATACCGAACACAGCCATTGAGAGAGAACGACACCATGGGCCACACCTGAATGACATGATAAGCTGTCTCACTGGTGCATGCCCATTCTCGAAGTTGGACCTGTGCAAAGGGTACCACCAACTGGAGCTCGACGAGCAGTCAAGGTACATTACCACGTTCTCCACGCACATGGGCCTCTTCCGCTACAAGCGTTTGAGTTTCGGCATCTCATCTGCTGCGGAGATATTTCAGGAAACGATAAGACAAGTGATAAGGCCGGTAAAAAACTGTCTAAACTACAGCGATGATATCCTGGTATTTGGTCAGTCTGATGAAGCGCATGACAGTGCCCTACATGAGGTATGCCGACAGCTGGAGCAAGCAGGACTAACACTGAACGCCGACAAATGCGAGCTAGAAAGGAGTGAACTGGTGTTCTTTGGACACATCTTCTCCAAGAAGGGAATGAGGCCGGACCCCAGCAAGGTCGAGACACTGCAGAAGGCGAATCCTCCAAAAGATGTTGCAGAAGTGAGGTCGTTCCTTGGTCTTGCCAGCTACTGCGCCCGCTACATAAAGGACTTCGCCACGGTGAGCACACCACTGCGGGACTTAACTAAACAGGGTCAGAAGTTCATCTGGTCACAAGAGTGCAGCTGGGCATTTGAAGCCATCAAACAAGCAGTGATGGCCGTAGATCACCTTGCATACTTTGATCCATTGCTATGCACCGAGCTGACCGTAGACGCCAGCCCGGTCGGACTAGGGGCAATCATAGCACAGCGCCTGCCAGGCAAAGACTCCCCAAGAAAAATTGTTGCGTACGCAAGCAAAAGTCTGTCTGACGTTGAAAGAGCATACTCCCAACCTGAAAAGGAGAGCTTAGCGGTAGTATGGGCGTGCGAGCACTATCACATGTTCATTTATGGCAAACCCTTCACCATCGTAACTGATCATCAGGCCCTGGTGACAATATATGGCAATCCAAATGCAAAGATGCCACCCCGCATTGAACGCTGGGGCATAAGACTGATGGACTACGACTTCAAAATAGTGCACAAGCCGGGCACAGAGCACAACCCGGCTGACTACATGTCTCGGCACCCCTTACCACTGGTACCAGAAAAGACCTCCATGGCAGAAGAATACCTTAACTTCGTACTACGACAGAACACACCAGCACAAATAACACTGGCGGAACTGGAGCAAGAGACAACAAAGGACAACACGATGCAAGCGGCGAAAGTAACAACAAGACAGCAGAGATGGAGACACATCAACAACAACTGCACAATGGGAGACGGAGTCAACAAGGAGGAAATGATAGCGTTCAAAAAGATACACGATAAACTATCAGAGACTGAGAATGGCATACTGATGCGAGGAACACGGATAGTGATACCAAAAGGGCTGCATCGACGGACTGTTAGCCTAGCACATGAGTCACACAGAGGCATGGTTGCAACAAAGAAGATGCTGCGGGAAAAGGTGTGGTTCCCTGGCCTAGACCGAATGGTGGAAGACACCATCCTGAACTGTCATATCTGTCAAACAACAGGCAAACCAGCAAGACCAGAACCACTACAAATGTCAGAACTTCCAAACGCAGTATGGACAACATTAGCGGCAGACTTCTATGGGCTGCTAGACACAGGCAACTATCTGCTCGTGACCATAGATGAATATTCGAGGTTTCCCATCGTACAACACATCTCCTCCACATCAGCAACTGCGACGCTACCAATATTGGACGACGTATTTGCAGCCTGGGGATCACCAGAGATACTAAAGACAGACAACGGTCCTCCGTTTTCAGGGGAGGAGTTCAAAAAGTTCATGGCGTATCTAGGCATTCATCACAGGAAGATAACGCCTCTGTGGCCACAGGCAAATGGCATGGTGGAACGGTTCATGGGCAACATAAAGAAGGCAGTACAACGAGCAAAGATAACGCAGATTTCCATAGGACAGGCGCTCTGTCAAGTGCTACGGGACTACAGAAACACCCCCCACAGCTCCACAGGACGTTGCCCTGCTGAATTAGTGCTGGGAAGGTCAAGCAAAACAAGGCTACCTCAGCTAGAAGCGAAGAAGTCACCAGAACACAGCAGCATCGCTATCAGGGACCATGAGGCCAAAGAAGAAGATGAAAGCCTACGCGGACGCCAGGCGACATGCCACTCCGGGTCACCTGAAGCAAGGAGACCAAGTAGTGGTGCGGCAGCGGAGAAAGTCTGACAGCCCATTCTAAAAGGACCAAATGACAATAACAGAAGTCAAGGGGCCAATGATCACAGCGGAATTGGGCCCCTATCAAATAACACAGAACAGTTCTCACTTCAAAGGAGTGAAGACAATTGATGAAAAAGGAGAGGACACTGCGGCAGAGAACATCGGCGCCCAGGAGAGAAGCAAAGCAGTAGACAATGGAGAAAAAAGCACGGACAACTTCGAAGGACAAGACAAGGAGTCATAAGAAGGGAAAAGAGTGAGAAAAAGGACAAAAAGACTGATTGAAGAAATGCAATGATGAGGAGGAGGGCATGCCTCTCCCCTTTTCCATTTTCTATCTCTCTCTCTCTCTCTCTCTCTCTCTCTCTTTTTCTCTCCCTCTATCACTAGTTCTTTCTGGACACACAATGGGATCTATCACCATCTCCCTGCATCCTTTTCGTGACAAAGGGGGAGATGTAGTGACCTGGGGTCAGGGGCACTAGGACCCTGCACTCGGACGACCTAAGGGAGGGGACAGAGACCGGACACCACTTCCGGTCCGGGAGTGGGGCGGGCACTTCGAGGGGACTAGGGGAAAGGGATAAGACGTGCGTATGGGCACGGGGCTAGAGAAAAGAAATAAAAGAACAAAGAGATCACCTACCGGTCCATGCGTGGTCATTGATAGAACACGACAGTTTGGTTAATAGGTCATTCCAGAAGTGGGATGACAGAAGACTAATATTTGAAGGGATGTAGCTGTCAGACACTCACATAACATGGTTCGGCAAGCCCGGGATGAAATGGAAGCAGTCTGTCCTGGCGGTCACCAGCATATTGGAGTGAGACAGGCTGGATGTCCTGGTTTTGCATCTGGAGAGCAACAACTTGACAGCTTTAGGCAGGGACCAGCCGCTGAGCTACACGGAGGAGGACTTGACAGCCATAGCGAGTATACTGTGGTCCACCAGCATAATCGGGTCCAAGCTGGTACCTTGGTTACAATGGGGGGGCACAGATCATGGTATGATAGAGAAGTCTAGGAGGAAACTCAATATTGCTATGAATAGGTTTTGCAGGTACATGTGCTAGGACTTCATTTGCCATGAGCTAATCAATTTGCTGGTGCAGGAGTACTACCCAGAGGAGAGTATTCACCTGAGTAGTAACAGACATTTTCCTACTTCACACCACATGCATGGAGGAATGGATGGGCTGTGCATAGACTGTTAGGAGTAGGGTAAGGACAGTAGCGAGAGGAAACCGAACAAGGGGTGGTTAAAACTTGGCAGCATGGTGGAGAATGGATGGTCAGATTTGCAGTAAGATGAAAAACCAATAAGACGTGGAGTGTGTGTTTTTTGACCAAGTGAGTTTGAGATGTCAGATGGAAGGCAGCTGGGGAGGTGAAAGAATAACGTTGGGATAATCTAATGGGCAGAGACAGCACTTGTGACCCAGGCAAGGCATGAGCCAGTTATTAAAACTGGCATTACAATTGGGCCTCAAACATGCAAGGATGTCCCCACTCCAAACTTAATGATGTTATGTTGATTGTGTGTGAAGTATGATGTTCTTGCGGCCTTGTATGTTGAAAATTGATAAACTGCGGCCTGGACTTTTCTTCTATCTTTCATTCTTTCCTCTTTCTTCTTTTTCTTTACTTTATCTTTCATTCTTGTCTTCCTCTTTCTTGTGCTCCTTTCTTGCTTTCTTTTCTTCTTTGTTTGCGATCTTCTTTCTTTATTTCTCTTTTGTTTCTTTATCTTTCTTTCTTGCCTTCCTCCTTCTTTCATTCTTGCCTTCTCTCCCAATGGCAAAGAGGCTGGCAGCCAATGCCAGACCGATTGATCTGTGTTAGCCAAGACCTTTTCATTTTACTAAAGTTATGCATATAACATAGTAATAATAGGGGTTTTGCAGACAGACTTTGTCCGTTGATCTGCGGCTCTGTCATTCACATTTTTCTTCTACCCACTCCTGCATGCATCAAGGAGCAGTGTGTCAGCCCACTTCTGCGATTGGCTGACCTCATTGTGAGTTATGACTTGCTGCTCTTTCACAAGAAGCACATCAACATACAAAATAGTTCCCTATAGTGCCAGGGAGTACTATGGCAATGTGGGCTTTTTTGCGACCAAAACAACAATTTTGCCTTTAGCAAAGGTTTTTGTTTAGATTGAGGGCTCAGCAGCTTCCTAAACAATAAAGTTTTGCAAAAGTTTTGCAAAAACCATGACAAAACATAACAAGAATTACCTAAAGGCTGGCAGCCAATGCCAGACCTGATGGCTCTGTCAATGCTTGTTCTATGTTTGTGTCTTGGCTTCCAGTGTTGCATCTCTTTGCATGTCTGATTGTGCTATATTCAGAGTGCTGACATTTGCTTTCTTATGTCTTTAGTTTGCATGTTATGTTCCTCTGTTTGTGTTAAAATATGTGTGCTTCCTTGACTGTGTAGTGCTTCCCAGGTCTTTGTCCACATCCTTGTTACCATTGTTTCACTGCATGCAGGTTGCTGTTCCTGTCCTCTTGGCACTGTTGGCTTTCCTTTTCTCCCCATTTTCCTTGTTTGCCATGGGTTATTATCCTCTTCCTTGTCCTTTTCTCCCCATTTTCCTTGTTTGCCATGGGTTATTATCCTCTTCCTTGTCCTTTTCTCCCTATTTGCCTTGTTTGACATGGATTATTATCCTCTTCCTTGTCCTTTTCTCCCTATTTGCCTTATTTGCCACGGGCAATTATCCTCTTCCTTGTCCCAGTGTCAGTGAGCGTCACCCTATTCATGTGTCGCCCTCTTGCAGTTTATCGCTGAAAGAAGTCTCCGTGTCTCAAAATCTCCCTATTACAGTGTTTTATCTCCACATGTTATCCTGTCCCCTGTGCCTCCCCTGACCTCCATGTATGCCATCCCAGTGTCTGCTCTCTCTGCTATAGTTTTCCTGCCCCTGTGGCTACTGTCCCAATGTTCCCTTGTGCCACTGTTTTCATAAACCTTTATCTACTTACCATACTACCCGTATGTGCATCTTCTTTCGCCTTTGCAGGCGTCCATCACGTGTAACTGTCGAAGTTTCACTGTTCACAATCTCTGTATCCCTGTTTCAATGTCCGTCTCTCCCTCTTAGAAGAAACGAATGGGTTTCACAACAGAAAATTACCTGAAAATTACAAACAGAATGGCTAGAAGTCCTATTTCTTGTCGGTATTCACCCCAAAAAAGTTCTGTGCATGTGTCACGGACAGTGGACTGATAGGATCCTAAACTAGCATGACTGCTTCACCCCACTCATGGCTCCTTCCCTCTGACATCTTAATATTACTCTCCGCCAGGAGTTAAAAAAAGAACGTGTGAATCCCCTGGTGAAAAACTATAATCCAGACCGAATTGTATTGGGTAATTACAAGTCCACTTCCAATCAATCTCCGATATCCTAGAGAAAATTGTAGTTCAACAATTTCTAAAACATCTGGATATCTCCTTTAGTCTCTGCCTCTGGTTAACATAACATGTGTATTTGTAAACCGCACGTTCACCCAGAAGGGTATCGTGGCACTGAATAACAGATGTTTATTGTTACCCAACTTAATGGATTTAGATCCATGTATGGGACCAACACTTCACTATTTGGTTCTTGCGATTATATGATTTTAAGATGAAGGCTTGGACTGCTTACTGGAATATTCCTCTATCCTCAATAGATCAACTTCTGTAGTCCATGAGAGCCCAGACTCACTGCAGTGGTATCAGTCCTTTTTATATTCCTGCGCAAAGAGCGTACTGTTAGGCACTTTTTTCTCACAGGAAGATTTTTCACCCATAAGGTGCCACATGCCCCCCTCTGTCCTTGTGCTTTTTAATGTCAATGTAGTTCTTTTTTTTACTATCTTGAATGATTTGTATGTAGGTGTGCAATCGTATACTGATTAAATCCAAAGGACATCAAAAGTACTCAAGATAGTTACATTTTAACAAAGCTATTAGAATGGCTCCTTTAAGATTGGAAGTGCATACAGAATAGCTCCTTGTAGCTAAATTACTCCAAGATAAAGCTCATTGTGTTTTGCAGTCAACAACTGCCTCAAGCTCACTTCTCTCCTTATCTCACAGCTTCTTGATCAGGGTCTTCATTTAGACAAAGCAGTAGAAAAAAACCTTGGGCTTTTCTAAGATATTGGCATTATCCAGGGCTTTTCTGCGCTGGTAGGTGTGACGTGGTCCAATAATTGTAAAGGTTTCTGCTACCAATTCTTCTTAGCACTCTACCATATGAGTTGGTTGTGGCACATTCAGCCCCCACCACTGTTAGGCAGCTGTCTATCTTGATTCATTGTTTTCCAGAGAGTTTCTTTGATATTATCCATTAACCTGTTGTTGAATTTATGGATGGACTAGCAAAGGTTAAAAGAGCGAATGAGTGGACCAGGGAGCCCTATTGATAAAGAAAAACGATGAACTGGTGAATCCTTGTGCTGCTCATCAGGAGAAGTATTTTGTTTCTGATACATAATGTTAGGGAGATGGACCAATCTATAATATAAAATAGAGAGACAAATTAAACCTACTGCTGGAACTGATCATAGACCGTTCAGTCTTGAATTTTTTCCAGGTAATGAAGGTTGGGCATCTGTCAGTAGTTGATTTGGTCTAGTGGGTCGCAGGTGAGTTTTTTACATCTCGCCTACGCTTTTAGCAGTCTGGTGTTGAAGATTTATTGTATATAATAACAATGTTTACTCTGGACTTTGGGTCAGCCCATTGCTTACAATTTGTAAGCTTTCTTGTCAATCTCATGTACTTGCTTCTCACTTGATTGGTTTGCTTCCTCTTCTTGTGTTTGTCCCTCCCCCTGCAGCATAACGTCTTTAGCATCATTTTGATTGGATGACTTGCATTCTTCCATACCTCACACCAGGGAACTACTTTTTCATTTACTTTGTGCCCTCCAAGGGAGTGTGTTCTTGCTCTCTCTCCCATATGCTGCTTCTCTCCTCACACCTAGACCCATGTTCTCCATGTTGCTCTTCACCCCTCCCAGCTCATTCTTAAAACAAGCATTGGCATAGCCAATAGGTCTCGCCTTTGGGACCTTATAAGTGTTTAGCCAGAGCGAATGGTTTTGCCAGAGTCTTTAAACTAGGTTGTAGAGCAGTGTGGCTGCTGTGCAGCATGTGGAAAAGTTATAATAAAAACGTGTTATAAGCATTTTTCTTACCTTATATATAACCAAGAAGACATTATGTACAACTGACAGACACAGACAGACACACACACAGACACACACACAGACACACACACAGACTCACACACACACAGACACACACACAGACACACACAGACACAAACAGACACACACACAGGGTATAACGGACCTGCACCTTTTAATAGACCATGATAGTAATACTTGCTTGGCCAGGGAGGAAGTGAGAGTTTGCCAAAAGGATGCAAATCAGCTCAGAGAAGTAGACTGGGTAAGAAAGCAGCTCCTAAGGAAATCATGACCCCCTATACAGGGGTTATCCTGGGAGGCCAGAATTACGAAGCAGTGTTGACAACATTGTGACAAGAAAAGACAGATGATGGATCATAATGCGCAATTTGTGACAGTATTAGGATTGTCACTTCTGCACCTAGAAATATGGGCAGGACAAAATTGCACCTCACTAGTACCAGTTTAAAACCTGAACACTGCAATCGGCCACCAGCTGAAAGGACACCAGTTAACACTTGCAAAGAGTCTGCCATTGCGCTCTTTAATAACCTTTAATCAGTTTGAGATTAAAAAAATATATTTTTATTGGCAAAGTCTGCTAGTGGTACAGAAGATGCTGCATTACGTGATGAATCCATAATCATGCAGAAAAGGGCCAGTTTTGCAACATTCCAGTAGCCCGGAGTATAGTTAAATTACAGTCACGTTGATGCCAGTGCCCGTATTACTTACTATCGATCCCTCCTTCACAAATGGTTGAAGTGTGCCTGCAGGTTACACGAAACTCGAAAATGCAGGTGTCTGAATGTTGTTGCATTAAACGACGGAGAGCGGCTCTCACAAGCATTGCTCCATGCCACACATGCGTCCAAAAGCACATCCACTGTCAGCAAGTGGAGCCTGGAGCCCTGCTAGTGCTCATGGTTGTATCGGTGCAGTGAATCTGCAGGCACAGAGACCAATGAAGCAGCAACAGCAGCATTGTTCCTCAGAGGGAAACTGAACACACAGCTGAAGACACCAACAGAAAGGGTAACATAATCCCAGTCAGGTTTAAAGCACAACCATTTCACTGACCGTCGCGGCCAAGCGAGAGAGTGAGTGCGCAGACTGGCACTCTGTAAAACTTGTCCTGCTATCTGCTGCATGAGCGCTAGTCACAAGCTGACACCACACAGACTCCACAGCAATGTAAACAAGTGATGCCACATGCAAGCAGCATCGCGATCGGCGGTCTTCACTTTTGAAGCACTGCACTCGTGCTTGTGGCGGCATCCACCTTGCGGGAGCGAGCAGCGGCCATATGTTTGTAATTAACGTGGCCGAGCCACTGCTCGCTCCCGCAAGGTGGATGCCGCCATAAGCACGAGTGCAGTGCTTCAAAAGTGAAGACCGATGGCTAAAGGCCCTCCTAGAGCAGCGCATGCGCGCTGCCTAGGCGAGACCTAAACACTGCAACTTTATTTGTTTGTTTTTCTGTTCTCTCCCGCCTTCCACATGTTACATGAAAACCCTGGGCTTGGCACAGAAATGCAGCATTTATGGCGCTGAGAGAGGGGCAGGCTACTGCACTCACCCAGCAAACACAATAAGATGATGGACCGAGTGCCGAAACTTTTCAGACACTCACCCCCAGTCACAGATCTGGGTTTAATCCATCATCATTCTTCTGCTCACTATGCCACCCCAGTTTGGACCCAGCCATATGCAAATCAGTCTTGACCCTGTGCCTCATGGGAACAGTCCAGCCTGAACTGCTAGGCCAGGTCCTACCTGGACCGGAAACAAGCATCCTGGGACCGGTTTCGGAGTTTCACTCCTCATCAGCCAGGCTAGCTTGGATCCAGTGGCAAAGTGAGCAAGGGACCCACGTCTGGGCATACCCTGGCCACTTAGGGCAAACATAGCAAACACAATAAGATGATGGACGGAGTGCTGAAACTTTTCAGACACTCACCCCCAGTCACAGATCTAGGTTTAATCCATCATCATTCTTCCGCTCACTAAGCCACCCCAGTTTGGACCCAGCCATATGCAAATCAGTCTTGACCCTGGGCCTCATGGGAACAGTCCAGTCCGAACTGCCAGGCCAAGTCCTACCTGGACCGGAAACAAGCATCCTGGGACTGGTTTCGGAGTTTCACTCCTCATCAGCCAGGCTAACTTGAATCCAAAGTTAGCCTGGGACCCACGTCTGGGCCCCACGTCTGGGCATACCTTGGCCACTTAGGGTGAACATAGCAAACACAATAAGATGATGGACGGAGTGCTGAAACTTTTCAGACTACACTCACCCAGCCTGCACTTGAGGCAGAGGGTGTACTTGGAGTGACATGAAACGTCTCTTTTACTAGAGGCCAATAAATCTGCACCCCTGCACTGCTGCAGAGCACCGAATAACCAGCCCACTTGTTCAGTTCTGAGTTATGTGCAAATTAATAGAAAGCATTTTCCTGTAAATTCTGACACTTCCTCAAAGAGCTTTTATGTTCTTCTAAGTGCCTGCAATGGACCATGTGCAACAGGCATTTTACATTTTGTTCACTTTCCTCTGTGAAATTTGAAAAATAAACCACACCATTTATAAAGATTGAAAATGTTGAATTCAATGTTCAGTTTTGTTATACCTGAAGATATGTTTGTTTCTTCTCCAGTATTTTAAAATCTTTTTTTCTTTTACTTTTTCTCCCCCAATGCTTTACAAGTGTAGAGTGGCAAAGCCAACAACTTAGCAGTTGCATTATAAAGGCAAGGTCTACTGGTTTTGCAAATGCTTATTTTTACGTGTGATTTTCTGTCTAATTGTGTGATACAGTCTCACATTCCCATGTGGTGACTATGATGAACTTAGCATTTCACATAGGGTTGGCTATAATAGTTTTTTTTTTAAATTAGCAATGCTTGAAATGATTCCTCTGGAGTGCCAGATTTTTTGTTCTTAAATTAATATGTTTTGTAAGTGGAGTGTGGACATAGAGGTGATGAAGTGCAAAGGCTGTTTTGATGGGTAACTGAGGTGGTTAAAAAAAAAAGGAAGGAACCTGACCACGTGACACCCTCTTTCCTTCCTCCTTTCTTTTTTACTCTCCCTTCTAGCGGTCGAGGCATGGTCTCTCTTATCTTTCAGCTCATGCTGGAAACATTTCTTGATCAATGAAGTAGCCCCACCAAGCCCCAGCAGCCCCATACCCACTGGAGGTAAGCTCTGTAGTGCAATGTGGGCTCACATGCTTTTGCTTGGCTGACCCACCAACAGATAACCTACAGTTCCTTTGCATCTTTATCGAGATCTATAGGAAAGCACTCATGTGACCTCAGCTGTTGCGTGGGGAGATAGGTAGAATAATAATTTCTCCACCCTCTTTCCTTTTCTGTGATTTGACAAAATGTCACAAAAAGCATGGGATCTAGGTTTCTTGTTGGATTCAGAACTCTCGTATGCACCATGGGTAAATACCTTGGATCATCCAGGAGATCACCAAAGCAATGGTGATAGCTAATTGAGGCTAATGCAACATTTTATTTACCGGCTTTTCCTAGCGATGGCTGTAAAAGTTGCAGAAGGCATGTAATCCGGCGCCCAGCATTGGACTTCTGAAACTCTGCTCTACCCACTCTTCCCCAATCTGTGAGTAACTCCTTTTACTAAACAATGAACTTAACAAATTTGCCATCCATAGCATCAGAGACATGAAAGGTCAATAGCGATTGATGGGAGCAAGATGGTGTCTGGGGTGCTGGTGGCCACCTAAGCACTAGAAGAGTATCTGTCAATGTCATAACCCACTTAGCTATATGCGTTTCAAGCATTGCTTAAATAGTAAAACAATAAGTGTGGGGGCGTAATATATATACATCAGAAAGCCACTGCAGCTTTTACCAATCAATGTCCCCGCCAGTGCTGGCAAATGCCAGTACCAGCGCTGCCTGCTACTTATCGCACTCTGACAAATGCTGACATAAGATCAGAGCTTGGTAAAAACACAGTAAAGGTAAATCTTGGAGACCACCCGACCACACCACTGCACCAGAGACAAAGTAAGCTTACATCAGAACCCTTAAGGGGGGAAGGGTCCGTCCAGAAATCATACCCTTTAGGCAGAGGATGAAGATGTAAGGGTCCACTTATGTGGGCAGATCAAACTGATCTTCTACCATCATATGCTTAGATCAAGTATACCATATCATGAAACACCTAAATCTAACATACCTAGATGCTGTGGGGAAATGTGGGATACATGGAGAGGCAAACAGTGTTTTTTTTTTGCAACTGTCATGGTTGACTATCACATAAACTAATACTGCATATGGTTGGATAAAGAGTAATATGAGCATGCCCAGAGAACCTTTGGTAATGATGGTGTGATTAAAGCAGCAGACAGACAATGTACATGTGTATCATAGGAAAAAACTGCCTAGGAATGAAGCTGTCTATCTCCAAGTGCAGGATTGCCATTAGCTGGTTTAAAGCCTCCACACCAACACAAAAAGACTGGCTATTGGATTTATCTAAATGCAATGAACTAGGGAAAATCTATTTCAGTGTCGGTCAAGCAAGTCACAGGAACTCTAGCCCCTCTTTCAGCCAACCTATACAATAGTGGCAATTCAAATTATATATCATATAATATGAGTGTGTGTAGATAAGCAAGGGGCAAGTGGCAGTAAGGGCAGGGGAGAAGTTATACCTTTTTGTTTTGGTTAATTGTCAATAGATTCCCAAATATGGCTGAAGGGGGTATGTTATATATGTGCAATAATATCTGCTGGCGAATGTAATG
The DNA here is from genome assembly GCA_963921515.1 of Calotriton arnoldi. Lineage (NCBI taxonomy): Eukaryota > Metazoa > Chordata > Amphibia > Caudata > Salamandridae > Calotriton > Calotriton arnoldi. Next base: position 455,005 of record CAWUFW010013210.1, read on the forward strand.
TGCAATAAATATAGTTTAAAAAGATCTGTGAATCCAAATTCAAATGAAGCTAAACTTGGCCACAAGGACCTAACTTTAGAAGGCACTCAACCCATCTTTGAGGCTTCCAAACAGTCATCTAATCTATAGGATAGCACTGAAGACCCCACTAGTCCATCATCCTAAGAACCCAAATACCAAAAAGAGACATTAAATTGCACCTCTGCCACAATCGCATGTAGTGAGATACTAGTGTCCCTGCAATCAAAATGACATACAGCAAATATATATCGTACAGTTCAACACGTCCCATTTATACACTGCTTAATTATTACAGTGGTGATGAAGAAAGATAACAGGAGAGAGGAAGAGGCTCGCTTTTTTGAACCGCCAAGGATTGCGGGGCTGATTTAGAATTTGGCAGACCGCATACTCTATTGCAAACAGGATGAAGTGCCCTGCCTAAGCTTTCAATCAACGGAGCCTCCATTGATCAAAACCATCTTCTGACAGCCAGATGAAGAAGGGTCAGTGGTCATTACGCCGTCCACCCTATTTAGGGTGGACGGTGGGATGTGCTTTTTTCCTGTCCATTATCACAAGGAAAAACCTGGCAGTGACGGGCAGAAAGAAAATGACCCCCATACCCTGGGGGAAACCTCCCAGGGTGTGGGTGAGTTGTTTTTCAAAAAGAAACTCCCATTTTGAGAGTTTATTTTTGCACAACTAAATCTTTTGAAAATTTGATGGACAGCTGTTAAAAATGATGATGGCCATCACCTAACGTTTTATACCTTGAAGGGAACTTCCATAATGGTGGTTTCTTTCAACTTACAGAGATGGCCACTCCAAATCTGGTGCAATATAGTCTTTCAGAATAGAGGAGGTAATTATGACAGACTGTCCACTGCCCAACAAAGCCTAAATCAGGTCTTTAGCCAACCTAAGTTCTTTTCAATAACACACAGTGCCTAAAGTGCAATTAAATACAAGGGTTCAAACCACATAATTTGATTTACATGTTAGAGGGGTGGGTGGGTGGAGGGGTGTGTGTGTGTCTGTCTAAACAGAGGTCTCGCTTCCGTTGGGAGCACACCTCCCAGCTGGTGCTTGCATTGAGGAAGACCATCAACTCTCAGGAATGTTGAAAACAAAAGGTGCAGCACTCCAGGCACTTCTACTATTCAATATTTTTAATTAGAAACGTAGGGACAGGATAAAAAGGCCAACGCGTTTTGACCGCACGGGTCTTGATCACGACTATCAAGTCTCTTCTCTTTGTCCACTTAAATCATCCTCTCCATCCAACCTATAAGGAGAAGTTCTGGGAATTGTAGTGTCTTTAGTCCATTGCAGTGTATTGAGCTCAATTGTACTAACTGTTTCCAAATATATCATATTGTGTGTTTAGTCTTAAGTTCATTCTCATTGTTTTAACATTATCTATTGTTTAATTGTTACCTAAGTTGTCATAAGATCTGGCGATTGTTCAACACAATTTGTGTATCCTGTGTGATTTTTCAAGGCAGTCAATTATATTCCAGAGTCATTCTTCTTGTTAGATACAGTCTGGTTCTTGCATTCTTCAGACTCCTTGCCGTTTCTTTCTTTGTTTTATTGTTTACACTGTTAGTTGTTATTTTCCCCCTATTCAAAACCTCTTGCTAGCAATGATCCAATGTAATTTGTTTCACATAAGGCAAGACATTTATTTACCAAATTCTTTTACACTGCTTAGTGCACTAAGGTTCTTGCGGCTAGTGAGTAATACACCAACTGCTGCTGCTAATATTTTAAGATAATTTTAATATTGTATACTGTTTGTATACTGTTTGTGTATGTATAAGCACTTTCTTGCACTTACACTTTATTAACTTCTGCCTTGATCTAACATCATCCAAATGATAGGAAATTATATAACAGCATTAGTATTATAATTTCTTTTTAACATTTACAATTGTTGTATCTGTTATTTATTTATTAACGTATCTACTCTTCTTAAAACAAACTATGAGAATACTGATTGTCATTGGAAGATTATTGGTGCGATATGCTGTTTTAAACGTTTTTATGTATGTATGGACAGTATAAACTTGTATCTTTTATGGTTTCCTAAACCGAATAAAGATTATTGAATTGAATTGAGCAATACATTTTTTGTTTTTCTTTGATTTTTAAATACAATTGTAATATTCCTCCATTTTTACTCATCTTTACATTACCTAAGTAGTTCTACCATTGTCCTGGAACTGGACTTTCAACTTATACATTTTCTTTGTTTTATGGCAGATTTTTGTATTCCCCACAGTGCCTTTCTCTGTTCAATGAGTACTGATTCTGTATTATTTATATTCTTTTCTTCATTTCCTATTTCAAGGTTTTCTCCTGTTAAATGTAATCCTTCTTCGTGATCCACTTCTCTATATCCATTATAGATGCACAAGTAGTTCCTCATAAATATTTAGGCCATATGGAGTGTGCATTTTTAATCTTTCATTATATATTTGCATTCCAGTTCAGACAGTGTGTTCTAACTCCCACTCTTATTTTTTGCAACCTGATCAAAAGTATAATATATAATTGATTGCCACCATTTTCATGATGTTTCATGTAATGTTTATCAATGGAGTAGGATGCGTCTTTGTTCTGCCGCTCATATATGTTCTAAAGTTTTCAATCTTAATAGACATGTAGTCCTTGACACATATATAAGTTCACATTTGCACTCTAGGACATATGCCACATACTGCGACACAGAGATACTTTTTTTCTAAGTAACAATTGTCTCATTATTTTTACCTTTGATGTCTTTGGAGTTTTTGCTAATTTTACCTGCTGTGCCTACTCTGCATTTTATAAAATCCTTTTGGGAATCCTAAAGCTAATTTTGTTCCGTTTTGTGCTCAAAGTGACTTCTGATAACCTTATACTTCTAAGATGTTGCTATGGTGAAAGTAATTGGGGAAAGTAATTGTGGGAGTATTGCCCAATCTATTGCTGATATCTGGATGTTCACTTATTAAACCCCAGTGTTTCTGGAAGATCTTTCTGGTCTGATTGCTTTCTTTACCAAAATCAAGGCCACTGGAATTATGCGGCAGAGGAGCATCAAATTATGCAGCAGGGGTGAATAAATTATGCGTCAAGAAAAGATTACTTCATTATTTTGTCATTTTAACACATGGTAATGCTGTCTGGCCAAGTGTTTCACTTCATTAGTAACAGTTTAACGACAAGCAACTGAATGAGGACCAGTTAACCATTGTGAAGGGTCTTCCACTGCATGTGAAAACATGTTACCACTTTGTTAGTAACTTTTGATCACTTTGAGCTAGAAACAAAATTTGTTTTTTATTAAAATCTGCAGACCATGCAGCAGATGATGGATTATGTGACAAATCTAGAAAATCCATAACCAGGCTTTTTCTTTCTTGTAATGAGATCCTCCATTCTTCATTTTGTTTTGAATCTTTCTAGGCCATTTTCAAAAAATTATTTTTCGATATTCCCTTCTTTTGAACTGATGTTTGATCTCCTCACATTTCTCTTGGAGATTCTTTTCATTTGAACAATTTCTTTTCATCCTAAGAAATTCACCATATGGGATACTTTTCAGAAGAGCTTTTGGATGAAAACTTGTACCATTCAAGACTATATTTGTGGATGTTTTCTTTCTAAATAATGTAGTTTCCATTCTGTCCTCAATTATGTAGATGTTCATATCCCAAAAAATTAATATTTTTGCAGTCTGTCATATGGGTGAAATTCAATCCATAGTCATTATTGTTCATGTTTTGGAAATATTGTTCAAACTCTTGTAGCGATCCATTCCAAATAATAAAAAGATCATCTAATTATTTCGTCCAGAGCAATGTTTCGCAAACTGTGGGCCAGAAGTCAATTTTTGATGGGTCAGGAAAGTCCGAACAACAAAGTGTTAATGAACTGTGTGCATTCAGCACTTAGGAAAGCAAAAATGAAGCACTTTTTTGTAATTCAGGACACTTTACTTGTTAATGCTCAAATGCTAACTAATCACAGAAACCCGATTGGTACACATTATCATTTGTATGCTACATATTTTGAGCAGCAAAACTGTATGCCTGCACAAAGTTAGTGCCCATTTCAATGGAAGATGTGCTGTCTGTAAATGACAATGTGATACCACACAGTGCTTTAGTTACATTCAAACTCGCCCTTGGTCATGTTCATTAAAGGTTGGTGGGTCACGAACGTTTAACATTCTAGAAGGTGGGTCTTAGTTCTAAAATGTTTGGGAACCACTAGTCTAGAGAATTCCTGCCTGTAAATGATGTTCATGCCTCTTTTCCCATGCTATTTCCTTGTCCCACCAGTGAGATTTGCTGGGAAAAAATAAAATGCCCATGGCAGTACTGAACCTTTGTCTATACAGATCATGATTAAACAAGAAAATGTTGTTTTTTTGACATTTCAATCATTTTAGCACCTTAGAATGAATAATCCAGTAGCTATACCATGGTTGGCATATGTCCCGAACTCTCTTGAAGACCTTGGGTTAAGTACATTTTTTGATGCCCCTGAAAATACCAACATCTGTGATAAAAAGCGAGACTAAGAAGATTGTTTTTTGTACACAGGGAGAGAGAGAATTGCATCATCTTTAAATATGGTCACCATCTCTCGATATGTCTAACTCTCCACTACCTTGGATATTGAGCCATATCTTAGTTGGATAGAGATCCCGGAGTTAAGATTTTACCTTACCCGCTTAAGACTATGTACAGTACATTACCTAGTGGCCTTTCCCCAAACAGGGTCTTGGTTTAAATCACACCAGTGTTGCCCATGCGATGGGAATTCAATTCAATCTACCTCACACTGTATGCCTTTTTGCACACTATATCACACTTTTAGAGCCCACTATTTATATTGTTTTTTACGGGGCATGAATTTTAGAACATATAAGGAAGGGTTGCAGTATATTCAGCGCCTAAACTACCCTGCTTTTTGTTATGCGGTTTTAAAGTTTATTTTCTCTGGTCTGAAATTAAGGAAGATGTATGCTAATTGATCATGACTGAGTTTCACTCTTTGCACAAATGAGTTTTATGTTACAATAGCAAACTTTCTTTTTTAATGGTACATAAATAGTTTTTGCTGTAATTTGAGATTTTCTGATAACTTACCCATGTTCCCCTGTATTTGTCTGCTGTGGTCTTTTTTTGGGAGACGCCTTTCTAGTAATGGTCTCTAAAGTTTTAATTTTTAATTTGGTATTGATGACTCATTTCTGTATGTTGTATGTATATTTTTTATGTGCTTTTATGGTCATTCATTTGACCAAATAAAGAATTTTGACATGACAATTATTTTAGCAACATTCTTAAATGTTCTAGTTCACCCACATTCTGCTGTTTCAAAATGTATTCACAGGCTGTTGAGCCCACATCATATCTGAGTGATGTATACAATGACAGAACATTGATTGTTGCATATTCTTTCTGCTATTTTGTGTTTGACGAAATTCATAGATCAACAGTGTCTCATATATGAGCTTAAGCTTTTAACTATTGGTGCCAGATATTTGTCTACATATGTAGATGTTTTTTCAAACAAAGAGTCACATGCCAACATTATTGGTCTGCCTGGTGGATCAATCCGGCATTTACTAATTTTGTGTAAAAAGCATATTGTAGGGATAGTTGGGCTGTCTGTTTTTATTATCATATTCTTCTTCATTGATACATTGCTTGATATGCCATTCTTCTAGCTGTTTTTCAAATTTCACTTTTATCTTATCCATGGGGTTGTCTATTAGCTTCTCATAATTCTCTTCATCTCATAAGTGTCGATTTGCTTCTTTTATATAATTTCACTTTCTAGAACTACAGTATTTCTGGCTTATTAACTGGCCCAATTATTTGCTCTTTATTCTGCAGATTCTTAATTGCCTCTCTTTCCTCCTTTGACACATTTTCTTTCTCTCCTTTGTTTTTACAGTTCTTTAACATCTCAGTGTCTGATACAACCAACTATGAATGTCAAACCTATTCCCTGGTAATTGGATGGAGCAAAATATTGATTTTTCTTTGAGATTACTATATATGCTGTATCCATTGGTATCAGTTTCACACTCTTGGAACATCAGTTTGACTCAGGTTGGTTGATCATTTATATAGGTTTATGAGATCTGGTGTTTGGTCTATTTTTTAATTTAATCTTTCACCATGCAATTCTATACCTTGATTCCGATGTAGCAAGTTTTAGCTTTCTGACACATTTGTATGTTAGCAATCTGTGTTTTCACAAAATCTAGATGTGTTTCCTGACAGATTACCAATTTCTCAATTTCTGTTAATTTATTGTTTGAGAGATCCACTACCAAGCTTTCTTTAACTGTTTCTTTAATGTCTTTTTTTCAAATTTGAAACATTATATTACATTTGTATTGCAAACAGGCTCCTTCAAGCCAAAATTTTATTTGAGTGAGCTGCTGGAGGACATGTGGCTCTTTTTTTTGGAACACTGGCAACTATACATACAAACAAGGTTTAGGTCAAACCATCCCAACATTTCACAATCACATCAGACCCTGCAGCTCTATCTAGCACTAGCATATTCCCTTATTACAAGCACACCCGGCATTCACACACAGATCTGTCAAAATGTAAACATCAAAGCATAATAATCACATTAAGTGTAAACACCAAAGCATAACAATCACATTAAAGTAAAATGTAAGCACAGTGCAGCTGCAGCCTAAATCCACTACTATCAATTAATTTCCAACTACATAAATCCTGGCCATGCTCCTCATAAGCATTAACACTGTTGTTGCAGAGATATGGAAACCAACAAAATAAATGTTTAACTTTAACCTTTCGCATTTAGACTTCCTGTGTGCAAAGATCAGGTTTCAATTTCTTCTGCAGAAAGCAGCTCCTGTGATTCTAAGACCAGTTTTAGGTCTGTCTTGACAGAACAGCAGTCGCCAGACATATTGTGATTAACCTAAACAAAAGCTTTAACATGCATTAGCAGGAGAGGGGTTTTAGCTTCGCCCACATGTTAGTAGGCTGAAGTACTTCAATCAAGCATTTGTATAGCGCGCTACTCACCCGGAGTACTTGCTTTGATTAGGCAGAAATTATGTACTTCCATAAAAAAAGTGCTTGCTGTCCACACAGCTGTGATCATTTTGTTTATTTATCCAGCAGCAATATGTCTGAGCTTGAACTCTCAGGGGCATACACATGACAATGTAATGCTATTAAAGAGTCTTATATAACTAGATAATTTACTGTGATTATTATTCTCTGGCAGCAGCACAGATGGGATGAGGGAAGTCATTAATTTAAGACTTTGGTGTCTTGTTTTGTGTTTGAGAACCCAGGGCTATAGTAACCTACATAGATTTTCATTCTGACTGAAGATTTAAAGTTGTGTGCTGGGATAAGGTTCCAGATTCTACAAAGAAGCCTTAGCTGGAAACTGGTACTCTTAGTCATGGAGGAGATATGGTTCTGGAGGTTCAGACATCTGTTGAGGGTGAATCCAGGAGATCTGGCATTCTGAATGATGGAAGGGTGGCCGTCAGTATCCAGGAAGAGATCCATCCAGTCTTGGATTGGCGAGCTGGCTTTTTCTAGAGAGATGAGAAGAAACTCAGTTTTTGCTGGGTTTAGTTTGAGGTGGTTATTAGCATCCAAGTTTGAATTATATTTAGGGTGTTTGATAAGCAGGTACAATCGTTTAGGCATGAGACCTTCAAGTAGGTTTGGGTATCCTCGGCCTTTAGGTGGAAAAGGACTCCTGAGTTCCTGGGGATTGAGCAGAGGGTTTTGAGGTAGAGGTTGAGAAGGGTTGAGAAGAGAATCGAACCACGACATCTGTCAGCTGTTGCCTTTCCGAGCTTGTTAAGATGAGATCTGTTAGACCTGGTACCATTGGCGTGAGTCTCCCTTCCATTTATCGCTGTTGTCTCCTCTGTTTTTGATATGCTGTTGCTGGTTTAGATGCTTTGGGCACTGTGCCACTGCTATTCAGTGCCACAGTGCAAGTGCTCCCTATTGTAAATTGTTGTAAGGAATTAGTGACTCCATGATTGGCTTATTTGATCTACTTGTCAGACCCTAGTACAGTGCACCATGTGTGCCCAGGGCCTGTAGATCAAATGCCGCTGGTGGGCTTGCAGCACTGGTTGTGCCACCCACAGAAGCAGCTTGCAAAGTGTGTCTCAGGCCTGCCATCGCAGAGCCTGTGTGCAGTCTAGTACTGCCATGTCGACTTGGTAAGTGCACCCGCTTACCAGTCCCTAAACCTTCCCTTTTCTACATGTTAGCCACCCCTAAGGTAGGCCCAAGGGCAGGGTGCATTGTAAGTAAAAGGTAGGACATGCCCTGGTGTGTGTGGCATGTCCTGATAGTGAATTACAGCCAATTTCGTTTTTCACTATTGCAAGGCTACCTGTCCCCATAGGCCAGAATGGGCAGTTTGATTATAACATCTTATAATCCTAACTGACCCAGGGAACATGGTAGAAAAACGAATTTAGTATGCCTGAACTCCGAATGTTAAAATACATCTTTTAGTGTAGGTGATTTTTACATTCTGTGTTTGAAAATACCACTTTTAGAAAATAGGTATTTTCTTGCCTAACCATCCAGCCTGCCTCAGCTAGGTTGTGTATTGCTTGTCTGGTTTGTGAGTGACAGGAGGGCTTGGGCTCCAGCAGTCTGATGGGTCAGGGCTGGGCTGAATAGGACCTTGGCTGAATAGAGAGTAGGGGGCGAGGATTTCCTTTCACTCCCCTGAGCCCTCATAGAATAGAGAGTAGGGGGAGGAGATTTCCTTTCAGCTACCTGGGCCAGGTCTGCTTTCAACAATGCTGTCTCCACCTCCTGCCAGGACGCTGCACCAGTGTGGACAGAACTGGTTTTGGCCAGGTACAGACACTCTCTGCCTTCAGAGAACAAAGACTTTTTGAGTATAAATATTGGGGCCCAGACCCCAAGACTTTAGATCACTTCTGGGAAGCAAGACGGACCTTTGCCAAGGAGAAGAAACCAAGGAAGCTGAAGGATTTGACTGCCCCTGTGCCAGTGTGCTATTTTCTGGGGTTGGCCTGCAGTGGTTACTTAATTGCCAAGGAAAGGGGAAAGAACTTTTATTGAACTTTCATCATCTTGAAGAAGAATCTCCAAGGGCTTGAACTGTGCTTGCCTCCTGCGAAAGTCTCAGGGGCACAAGACTTCACTACCAGCTCCCCCCTGAATTTCTTTGCTGGGAATTCTGTCTGCAGAAGCCTGCGTATTGTTGGGAGCTGGAAGCGCGACTCAACGAGAAGAAGCGTGACGCCGCCGCAGCTGTTGCCGTCGCATCCCGGAGAAGCGTGTCGCCACCTCAAGGGTCGCCGTCGCATCACCGAAGAAGCGTGTCTCTGTCGCAGCTGTTTGTCGTCGCATCACCAGAGAAGCGTGTCGCCATCGTAAGGGCCTTCGTCGCATCACCGGAGAAGCGTGTCGCAGGGCCTGTCGCAGCTCAGAAGTTACAGAGTTCGCCGCACGGCCGTAGGGCGTGCACGCATCGCCATCACGTCGTCGCATCGCATCAAGGGCGCCATCTTCTCGCATCACACCGGACCGTCGCAACGCATCGAAGCGCCATCTTGTCGCATCGTAACCGGAACGCAGTAAGGGATTGACGCATCACCTCCTCTCCGGTAAGGAACAGACGCATCGCCTACTTTGCGCAAGCACTGAGGAACAGAAGCATCGCCTCCCCGAAGCAAGGAACCGACGCATCACCCTTCCTGCGACCCTTTTGTTTGTTTTGCGTTACGCATTTAAGGTACTTTGTGAGAAACATGTCGCATTTACCATCAACTTTGAACTAAGCCATTTCTACCATTTTTAAGTCTATTTTTGATTACAGTATTGTGGATGTTTGTCGTTTGGGTCTTATGTTAAGTCTATATAACTTATTTTTATAAAACCTGTGTGGTGTCCATCTGTAGTGTTTTCACAGTATTACTGTATGTGTTCACAAATGCTTTACACACTGCCTCTGAGATAAGCCTGCCTGCTCGTACCAAGCTACCACAGGGTTGAGCAGGGGTTATTTTAGGAGTGTAGCCCCCTTACCCTGACTAGAAGCAAGGGTCCCTATTTGGACAAAGGTGCAAACCATTGCCAACTAGAGACCCCCAGTTCTAACAAGATCCATCTGAGCAACAGTGCTACGACTGTCTCTGTCCCACTCCCTGATGTTGCTGGCCATGAGTGGGAGTGGAGCTCATTAGAGGTGTGGGGGAGGGGGCTCTGCAGCACACCATAAATAACCATGCTGTAGTTCAAAAGGTGAAATGAGCAATAAAGATGCCTTTAGATTTTGTCTATATCTTGTCACGTTTTCTGTGCATTCAAAGTCTGTTAGTGTATGTCTTCTAACAAATTGCTGCATATTCCTTTTACACAAGATTAATGTTTATTTTGCATTCTTTGACTACAAAATGAGAGGATTTTGAAAAGTGAACCATGTGACAATATTGCTTGCGTACAGGAGTATCAAAAGAAAGGCAGTCAGCTCTTATATTTTTCAACACAACAAAATTTAAATACCTGTAAATAGACTGTACAAATATTAAAAAATATTTTAGCAGCTAAGAAAGCACAAATGAAACACTTTTTTTGTAATTCTGAAGTGCAATGGAAACAAACATTTTAATCGGATCAAAACAAATCATGACACTTTCCTTAATGATGTGCATCGATAATTATTCACTGAAACCAGATTTCCACACGTTGTTTGTGGGCTATATAGTTTTATCAGTAAAACTGCATGTCTGTGCAAATTTAGTGGGCATTTCAATGAAAAATGAACTGTTTGTAAATAATAGTGCACTGCCACACCATGCTTTAGTAATATATTCGTGACAGTGTGTGTCCAAAATGCATTACCGGCTCCCAACCACACCATTATCACTCTCCTGCTGAATATGTGCGGCTCATTTGCTACACTTGTTCTTTGTGTGGTGCTTGGATTTTTCACAATCCCTATGACTGTGATGATGTAGCAGTGATGGCAGCACCCTCCCGCACCCCTGATGGGGCAGGAAGTCAGGCCTAGGGTGTGACTGGAAAATTAATTATCCTAAATAGAAAGTCAACCACACCACGCAATCATTACAAATGATGTACTTAAACACTGGTAGCAGACAAGAAACACACTTTAATTAAAAGTGAGGCTTAGGCACTGGTAGCGTCCCTGATAACAACTATCATTAACAGGCAGAGGAAGAAAAATAAATTGCTATTAAAACTGAGAGCCCAAACAAAGTCAGCAGGCCAACAACAGGATAAACGGAAAGTTAGCTGTGTAATTCTACCTGCTTAATTCAGAAATAATTTAATATATCAGAGCATTTGCAATATCTTAGCGCAATTTTTGAAATGTAGGCATTTCGAAATTCTGAAAAGGGATCGGCCTGGGGGACTGCACACAACCACACAACCTGGGAAGGAAAGGAACTCGACATAAGAGAAAGAAGGGGAGAGAAGTCAGAGGACCGTATTCCCTGAGAAGGATGAGCAAGTATGTGACATGACAAAGGTGCAGGGAAAGGATGAGTCTCAAACAGAGGGTAAGTTAGATGGGGGCATGTGAAAATGCAATTCAACTACTTATCTCAACACAGTGCTCAGTGCACCATGCTGGGTAATGATGACGCAACAGAACGGTTTCTTTGGTGGCCACGCAATTAGAGCACAATCGATTCTCGAAACCACAGCCAGATTTGTGAATCCTCAATGGACGAAGGGAAAAAAAGGTGTGCATTTTTAATTTTTTTATCGGATTTGTAAATCTTCTACATTGGATCAATATATAAATGGTCTAGATATCACTACAAAATAACCTCTTCATTCTCGGGCTAGAACATTTTTTACATAATAATTACTCATAAAACTACTGAATAGATGTACACTAAACCAAGTGAAGACACTATTGTCTCCAAGTTTGGTGTAATTCCGTTCAACCATTTTTTGGGGGATCGTGGAACAAAGAATTGTTAAAAGTGGAAATGTAGCTTTTAGGACAATCCCTTTTTGGCCTGTTTGTCAGATCTGCACAACGCTTGCCATGAAGAATCCAAAATTAATGAACCTCTAGTTTGCAACGCTGTGTGCACATTTGTTGAACAGCGTCAAAGTTATTAGCAGAACTGCTTGGGCCACCAGGGCAAGCAGAAGACTGATGAAGCACGGCAGCAGGTGCAGACCCAGTAGCCCACATTTTTGGGAATAAAGCAGGCACATATTATTTAAGAGCCCTACTTGACTTCTGCCCTTGCTTGTAACATGTTTAATCCTTCAATTGTAGCTCTTTGGTGTGGTGGTGGAGCAACCTGGCTCTACCTATACAGAGAATTTGACTCTAGGGCAATGGACATGACTGTCAGGATAGAAGTGGTGTCATGGCAGAAGACCTACTGCTGGCTGCCTTTTCAGTTCATAGTATGTCTAGAGAATAAAACTTAGGCCCTCATTTACAAGAAACCTGTGCCACTGGAGCTTCACTTTTTATGATGCTCTGATGGCGCAGGCCTCTCAATTATATCTATGACGGGGTGCAAATCCACCCTGCCTGGCTTTGCATGGCCTCATAGATATGGAGTAAGGCAAGGCAGCGCTGCCTTGCTATGCATCAAGAGGCGTTCCATGGGTGTTGCAGCGGGTTTTCCCATGCAACACCCATGGGTGTTGACACATTAGCAGATTTACAGGGATCTGTAAACCTGGGAATGTGTCAAAACTGTATGCCCCCCAGGGGAGGAGTAACATGGAGAAATAACTTTATTCCTCCTGGTTTTTTCTTCTTTCTATGTGTGCTGCATTTTGCAGCACACATAGAAAGAGGAAAACGCCTCCACTGGTTGTTTCTGTGCAACAAAGTGTCCCATCCGGCATAAAAACAATGTTGCCAACAACGCAAACATCCTTGCACCACCCTGCAAGAGTGCCTGCTTTGGCATTAGCCACCATTTTGTGCGCCGGCAGAAAGGACAGGAATCTTCTCTTGTTAGTTTCATACTCACTTTTCCATATGAATAAAGTTCCATATGAGAAAGGTCAATATCAGACAAATCGGAGAACAGTTGATTAAGAATTAGTGAACTCTGCTCTCAGCGACTCCCATGCCCTGGAGAGACAAGCTCTTATGTTTCTTCTGCACCTTGTCCACAGAGACCATTCAAGCTCATTATGCGGGCTAGTGTGAAAGTGTCAGAAACCTAATTCTCCAGCATAAAAAGGGGCTGAACAAAGATGAGGCCTGTATGGCGGAGTGATCATGCCTATAGATTTCTCTCTGGGAAGGACCAACAGAGAAATATTGAAAGTAATATTGTATGTGAAAGAGTTGGTCTTCTCAACCCTTCCCTTGTTGGTATATTCATGTACATTTTCCAATATAGCTGAGGGATGAATCAGGAAACAATGTTGTCCTCCTCCATTTCCAGAATCGCTGTGCCTACCCTTGATAGTAACCTTGGTGTTGTATAGTATATAACATCAGCAGGAAATAGGTTCTGGGATTGACATGTCATGCTTCCTTCATTGTTGCGTGACAGTATAACAGACCAACTACAGAATAATTACCTGTCAAACACTGCAGCGAGCTACAAGGGATACTGTGGAAGGTTAGAGCCAAGTTTGACATCACAGGCCAACAGCTGATGAACTATTGATCCTGTGAGACAGAGAGACTCTGGCAAGAAGCTCCGAAGAAACAATACATCAGTTTGTGACCTTCTTGTAATGAACCATCCCTTCTAACTCGGCACCGGCACCATTGTGTCTGGTCCCGTTCATGGCTTTTTGACTAGAGTTAATGTACTGCGCACACCACTGAGCCTGCTGCGATCAGGTTTCCCCTGTAGCAGGAAAGCGTTCATTGGAAGATAAACACACATGGTAATCCATACTTCGAGATCTTACGTCATTCAGAGGAATACGCCAGCTTTGTCTCTAATACCCCACTTCACCAAATGATCCTTAACCGCATTCCTCAACTTTTGCATTGATATAATTGATTAAGAAATATATTCTCCAGAGGCTGAAATGCGCAACCTGTCTTGGCAGAGCTCATGTTTGTTCCATTCTATTGATTTGCACCTTTGTACCATGAATAGTGGCAAGGTACTGGGCCCCAGTGGACTCCAAGGGCCTGTCCTTGATTGTAACACATTTGTGGGCAGTGACAGAGGAGGTGACAAGCAAAGGTGACAAAGATAAGGTGGGGGGGCACTGCTGGCTATCATCTCAGTTATCCCCAAACCACGCCACCCCACATAGGATTTCAGATCTTACCAGTTTCCCATATTAACAATGAAGCCAAGGTCTTAGCCAAAGCCTTAGTTAGTCGCCGAGTTAGGGTAAACTCCACCCTATTCACCCCGACCAAAATGACTCTATGCCTTCAGGGTTGATTGGGAAGGTGCGCTTGGCCCTGGCCAATGCAGACATGATACCTGGGTGCTCAGCGATTATACTGATCGACTTTGAAAAGGCATTTGACTCCCAGAGCTGGGGAAACATGTTTTGCATTCTCAAAGTCTAGGCCAAAATTCCCTCCCTATGTAACATTTCTGTGGGAGTATGAGTAAACAGGGTATGTATCCTCCTTTCAGAATAGAACGGGGTACTGTTAGATGTGTTGTGCATTTATATAGTTTTTATGGCTTTACTTTAAGAGTATTGTTATTTTTCCAACGTCATTATTATGCCACTTTCTCTGCTGGATCTAGAATGGTGGGCACTGGGGAAGTTAACTGCCTGAACTGAACGCTGGTACTGTGCTGTCTCTCCCATACATTTTGTAAAATTCTCTCCTGGATTGGTGGATGTACTACAAAATTGGCGACGAACGAAACTGGTACCTTCTACTCATTGATAGCAGTGGTGCCAGTTTTGGTTTGGACCTTTCAAGAACTACGCATGCAGTATTGGATTGTGCTGTATTTGGAATTCAATACCAGTCTGTTTTCTACATTATTCGCTATAACAGCGCTTGCAGCAAGAAATTGGACTGATGTTTTACATTGTATGCTCTCACAGCGTTTGCAGCAAGGATCTTCCTTAGATTTTAAGGCCGTTGGTGAAATACCTGGGTTGGTGCCGTGCTGTACGCATGATAGCTGTCTTTTGAGTGTTGCGTGTTACACACCGTCTCTTCTAGTGCTGGTCCAGCTTTCTGCCACGTCACTCTGAAGTTCTGAAGAATTCTGTAGTTCTCTTACTCGTGCTTCCCGTCATTGTGCGGTGCTAACGCTCTTCAAGTCAACTGCACATTAACTGCCGTCACCGTCAGGATGCACTTCATGTCTGCACGCCATCTTTGCTGCAACCAGGCAACCACGCCCTGGCATCTTCGTGCGTGTGCTGTTCCAGCACCGATGCTCACAGCTTATTTACTCAGTGGGTGTTCAACGCGGATGAGTACAGCCGGGAACAACTACATTTATACGAGTGATGAGTTCTTTTGAAGGTGAAGTGCTTGTGCTGTTCCAGCACCGACACAAACAGCTCATTTACTCCGTGTATATTCAACGCCGATACGCACGGCTGGGAAAAGGTACTTTAATATCAGTGTGTTTTAAGGCATAGCTAAACGTCATTCATGATTGGCTTGGTTGAAATATGTGCACAGTGGAGCTTTCCTGTTCATTGCTGCTGATGCACACAGCAGACTATTAACATTATGGGGTCGATTCCGATTCGGGCCGGAAAAAGCACCGACCGACTCGGATCCGGAAAAAATACCGACCGACACGTACCAGTGGCGCCCGACACGCCAAGTACGATGCAAGCCGCGATAAATCCGACCGACACGTCAGGAAACCAAGCCGACCGACCGACCCGCTCGGAAAATAGCAATCCGGCCGGAAAAACACGCGAATCCAACCGACCGACACGCACCCGGAACAAATCCGACCGAATCGTACCCGCCAACTCCAACCTGCAAAGTACGATGCAAGGCGCGAAAACACGACCGAGTCGGACGGAGGACAAGCCGTACGACCGACACGCATACAAAACCGAGCCGAAGCAACACAATACACCGCGACCGACGCGTACGCAGCATACAAAACTGCACAAACACAGCGTGAACGAAACGGAAAACACCGTACGAGACCAATGCACGGTCCGACTCGGTCACAAGAACGTTTCCAACATACACAAACAGCACAAAGGAAAAATCAACCAAAAAAAGGCCAAACAAGCAATTACCAAGCCAATAAATACTGGGGGGTGGGGACAGAGAACAAAGACACACCAACAACTCCACCTATATAAAGGACACAAATCACTACCATGAGCCTTTGCAAATGCCATTCCACTGCCAGCACCCAAGAGAAAGCAACCACACACCCACAGCTCATCCCTCACACAAGCCACACACCAGCAGCACACCAACAAATACCTACCTCACATACACCCAGCACAACACACACCCACACACCCTCACCTGCACACCAACACACACAGCACCCACTATCACCACCCATCACCATGCCCCCCAAGAAGAATCCCAAGTTCCTAGATAGTGAATTGGAAGTCATGGTAGACGAGATCCTCAGGGTGGAGCCACAGCTGTTTGGCACTCTGGTCCAACAGACCCCCATGTCGCAGAAAACCAAGATGTGGGAGAGGATCATCAACAGGGTGAACGCCCAATCACCATGTCGGCGCACAAAGACCGACATCCAGAACAGGTGGTATGACGTGCGCAGGAGGGTCCGGGAGCTGCTCAAGAAAGACTACCACCTGAGCCAATACACCGGCAGTGGCCCTCCTGCCAAGCCAGTATACCTCAGGCCCTGGGAGGAGAAGGTGCGGGCCATCCTTCCGCCAGTGAGCGTATATGGACTAGAGGACATCCCAGAGCCTGGTGAGTACACAACAAATGTACACAATAAACTGCCACAAAACACACACATCACTGTCAAGGGGAGAGTCAAACCATGCACTCATAGCAATTACACAGCAACTAGAACAGAATCATCCCAAAATGTGTATGTCAGTCAGATAAACACAACACATGCCATCAAAAAAGTCACATCCAACTGTGCCAACACATGTACAAACACAACCACAACTACAGCTAGGCAGTGGCACAAATAGAACTAACACACACATCCACACATGTAGCCACCACAACAACACCAACACACAGTGAAGACCACTCAAAGGAAGGAATTCTGTGTATGCTGGCCAAGTCAGTGTAGCCAATAGCATCATGGGAGTCGCACTCACACATATTGCCCCCCCCCCACAACTGTCCCATCAACACCACCCTGAACCATGCTCACATCACAGGGAGTGGAGAAGGACTCACAAGATGGCTGACACTGGCTACTGCTGTGGGGAGCACAAGGCTCTGCTGCCAACTGTGCACCAACAAACAGCAGGACACCACTGACTGACATCCTGAGAGACAACTTACACTCCCTGCAATGCAAGCACGTTCCATGGTGGGATATCTGGCTGGCTGGCTGGGTGGGAAGGGGGACTTGCAGCACTGACCATAGTCACCAGCACCTCCCCTCACACCCCCCCCCCCAACACAAACTCCACAGTACCCACCTGGTAGAATGCAATGCCCTCCATCCTAACACAAGATCCCACAAAGCACCACCACCCTGGGTTATGTTGTGTGAAGCACAGGGACACTCTTGGGACTCTTAGCCAAACAACTGCCAGGACAACACTCCCAGCCATCCTGTCAGCACAGCCAGCCCACCCCACAGGGAAGCAGAGTCAAAAGGAAGGAAGCATGGGCATGCTGGGAAGGGGGTGGAGGCAATAGCATGATGGGAGTCGTAGTCACAGACATTGCTCAGCCTCACAACTGGCCCATCAACACCACCCTGAACCATGCTCACATCACAGGGAGTGGAGAAGGACTCACAAGATGGCTGACACTGGCTACTGCTGTGGGGAGCACAAGGCCCTGCTGCCAACTGTGCACCAACAAACAGCAGGACACCACTGACTGACATCCTGAGAGACAACTTACACTCCCTGCAATGCAAGCACGTTCCATGGTGGGATATCCGGCTGGCTGGGTGGGAAGGGGGACTTGCAGCACTGACCATAGTCACCAGCACCTCCCCTCACCCCCCCCCCCAACACAAACTCCACAGTACCCACCTGGTAGAATGCAATGCCCTCCATCCTAACACAAGATCCCACAAAGCACCACCACCCTGGGTTATGTTGTGTGAAGCACAGGGACACTCTTGGGACTCTTAGCCAAACAACTGCCAGGACAACACTCCCAGCCATCCTGTCAGCACAGCCAGCCCACCCCACAGGGAAGCAGAGTCAAAAGGAAGGAAGCATGGGCATGCTGGGAAGGGGGTGGAGGCAATAGCATGATGGGAGTCGTAGTCACAGCTCTACATCCCCCACCACATGGCCCAGCAAGCTCACACTCACGCATGCACATCCCACAGAGAGTAGAAAGGCCCATCAAAGATGTCTGACACTGTTGCTGTGTCGTGGGGAGCACAAGGGCATGCTGGGAACTGCACATCAACCAACAGCAGGACACCACTGACTGACATCCTGAGAGACAACTTCCACTCCCTGCAATGCAAGCACGTTCCATGGTGGGATATCCGGCTGGCTGGGTGGGAAGGGGGACTTGCAGCACTGACCATAGTCACCAGCACCTCCCCTCACACCCCCCCCCCCAACACAAACTCCACAGTACCCACCTGGTAGAATGCAATGCCCTCCATCCTAACACAAGATCCCACAAAGCACCACCACCCTGGGTTATGTTGTGTGAAGCACAGGGACACTCTTGGGACTCTTAGCCAAACAACTGCCAGGACAACACTCCCAGCCATCCTGTCAGCACAGCCAGCCCACCCCACAGGGAAGCAGAGTCAAAAGGAAGGAAGCATGGGCATGCTGGGAAGGGGGGTGGAGGCAATAGCATGATGGGAGTCGTAGTCACAGACATTGCTCAGCCTCACAACTGGCCCATCAACACCACCCTGAACCATGCTCACATCACAGGGAGTGGAGAAGGACTCACAAGATGGCTGACACTGGCTACTGCTGCGGGGAGCACAAGGCCCTGCTGCCAACTGTGCACCAACAAACAGCAGGACACCTCTGACTGACATCCTGAGAGACAACTTACACTCCCTGCAATGCAAGCACGTTCCATGGTGGGATAACTGACTGGGTGGGTGGGTGGGTGGGAAGGAGGTCTGGCTGTCAACCAAACACAATCAATGCAGACCATGTTCACACCCCAGAGAATACATAGAAATGCCCAAATAATGCAGGACAATGTGCCACACCAATATCAACCCCTGACTGTGACGACTTAGGACAATACAATGTACAGGCCCGCACCCCGAGGCACAGTCACAACTGTCAGGTGTGTCAACCACTGATGCCTGCAGAAACATGACATACATTGTTTGTGTCTCCCAAAAACAGGTGATGATAGGGACACAGCAGCAGACGCTGAGGAGTCCCAGTCCCAGGCTCAAGAGGATGCCGAGCTCACTGGCGTCGTACAGCCTCTGTCCTCCTCGGACGATGAAGAACAACCTGGCACATCCGGTGCAAGTCAACATGCTGCACCAGCAGGACCACCAGCTGCAGCACCAGCAGGTCCACCAGCTGCACCCCCTGCACCCACCCCTCCAACGACTGTCACCACGAATACCATCCCTGCCGACATGGACAGAATAAGGAACAACACCAGCGCAGTGACCCTGGACCAACCTGGGGCCATGGACACCACCACCACCACCAACCCCCAAGGTGGACCAGGGTTATCTGTGCGTGCAACTGCACACACTGCACATGTCAGCAGGGGTGGTGGGAGGGGTGGGAGACAGAGGTCGCTGCTTGCAGACGTTGCTGGTGTGCATGAAGACCCACAACTGGTACGCATAGCTGATGCGTACCAGTCCAGCACCGGAGAGCTCAGCCAGGTAGTGGGGCTCCTCAGAGACATCAAACAGCAGCAGGCTGCCCATCATGCCCGCTTGGACTCCCACATGTCCCATGTGGAGTCACACATGTCACGTGTGGACTCCCACATGTCACGTGTGGACTCCCACATGACCCGCGTGGAGTCCAAGTGGGATGTACTACATGAGATGACGGCGGTGCACAGGGACATTTTACAATGCCTCCGCCAGATGAACAGCAACCAGTCCACACCTCCCTGTGTGCCAACAACATCTGGTACCGAACAAACTGCAACTGCCACAGGGAGGGAGGAGGACTCTGGCGGAGAGTCCCCTGCACCGCAGCAGCCTGCACTTGAGGGCCCCCCCCCAAGAAGAGGGGTCGTCCGAGGAGGGGAAAGTGAGAGGCTGATGGCCAAGCGCAACTCCCAGGAAGCCTGAACCTGTTCTGGATTTTCGCCTTTGTGCACAGACTGTTCACCCTGTTGATGGCAACACTACTCCCACACATTGCATGGGGAGTACAAGTTGGAACAATGTGTCAGACAACTGTGGCCCCGATACTGGGGATCCTGTCTACCTGGACTTTCTATTCATCTAGGAACTTGGGATTGCAAGATTCATGTACAGCACAATCCATCCTATGCACTATTATCACAGATGTATCACAATAAACACAATAATACACCATACTTGCCTCTGTCGTGATTCCAACGTGGGTACTGTTATGGGGATGATGAACAACAAAATTACACTGTGTATGCGAACTGCAACAGCAAGGACAACACAGGCATGTGAGTACAGGCAACGTGACACATATGAGGGAGACACACCACCAGGGCTACACAACACATACACACCTAGGCCATCTGACTCATTGCCTACACTGATGTTGCCAGGGAAGACGGTGCAATGCACAGACACCACACCCATTCCCAGTTGTAGTCAAGTAGCCCACAGGTGCAGTAAGCAAATGGCAGTCAAATGTGTGACCACAGACAACGCACATCACTAAGTGAAGCACAGGTTTATTACACAGTAGCAACATGCCGTAACCACTACAGATGCAAGGTAACCCCACCTGGTAGCGGGCACACAGTCAACAACTGTAGACAGAAGGAAGTCCATGGGTGTGGCGCACATCACCTGTAGGGACACAACAGCTACCAGCCTGGATGTGCAATCACGTTGTCGGTGGACACAGTTGACCAAACGAATCTGAAAGTACCCTGTGAAGGACAGAAATGACACACAGTCAAAAGCAATGGAGTACAGGACAGAACAGCAAAACTCATGCACAATACATGTTACAAGATACCCACCCAGAACCAAGTTAGCATGTCAACACTGTTGGGGAGTACAGCCCACCTGTCACCACACATCGCAACACACATCCAGTCAAGTAGCCCATGGACACACTCCAACAGCACCAGAGCACCACCCACACATCATGCCAACTCACATCATTCACATGACACCTCAGGATACTCACATTCAGCTAAAGAAGTTGGTGATGAGCTGTGTGCGGACATCACCATCACCATCATCATCATCATCGTCACTGGCATCGTGGTCCAGGCCAGGATCCTCCACAGGTGGCGGATGTTGGTCATCGTCATCCTGGATGAGAGGCAACTCCTTCCGCACTGCCAGGTTGTGGAGCATGCAGCAGACGATGATAATCTTGCACACTTTCGCAGGGGCATATGGGAGGGACCCTCCGGTCTTGTCCAGGCAGCGGAAGCGGCTCTTCAGGAGACCAAAGGTCCGCTCAATCACTCTCCTGGTCCGACCATGTGCCTCATTGTAGCGCATCTGGGCAGGTGTCACAGGGTTCCTGAGGGGTGTCAGCAACCACGGCATGTTGGGGTATCCCGAGTCACCTACGGACAGACAAGTGCACATCAGCTGACTTGGAAAAGTGGGCGGAATACTACAGATCAGATCACACACAATGGCACAAAGTCAGTACACACCGACAAGCCAGGCACGCTGGTTCTGCATCTGTGCCATCAACCTGGGGATGCGACTACTCCTCATCACAAAGGCATCGTGTGCTGAACCAGGGAAACGGGCACACACGTGTGTGATGGTCATGTCTGCAAGACACACCACCAGTGCATTGACCGAGTGGTAGTGCTTGCGGTTCCTGTAGGCCTGCTCCTGGGCCTGTGGTGGTACCAAAGCCACATGTGTCCCATCAATGGAGCCAATGACATGCGGCATCCTCCCCAGGGCATAAAAGTCACTCTTCACGTCAGTGAGTCGTCGCAGTCTAGGGAAATAGATGTACCGGTTCAGGAAGAGCAACATTGCCGCCAAGAAATCGCGGAGCACACGGCTGAACATGGTCTGTGACATCCCACCAGCAGACGCCACAGTATGTTGGAAGGTACCGGTGGCAAAGAAGTGTAGGGCTGCCATCACCTTCACCTTGGGGGTCAGCGCTGTAGGATACGGCCGGCCAGGCTGCAAATGTGGGGACAACTGCACTGCCAAATCCTCAATCAGCTGCCTGGTGAAGCGGTACCGTCGGATGCTGTCCCGTTCCACCATCGTTGCCAGGTCTGGGAATGGCCGATGGACAGCAGGAGCCCTGCAGTGCAGAGGAGAAGTAAGCAAGATCGTCAGTCACCCCACATATGCGGCATTGAACACACTCAAGATCCCAACATACATCATCATGAGGCACAACTACATGAAGTGTGCAGTACCGGAACGACATGTATGGTACATACATGGCCAACATCTGTCAACACGGTCCTACAGGTGGCATCAATTTGTCCCAGGTTGGCCCATTGGATATCATGATGCTGTGTCACAGTCACCCCCCAGTGACATGTGAGGACAGATGTGCCCCAGGCACCACAGCTCAACGACAGGCACATTCCCAGGGACCCTGTAATGCCACATGGACACTGGCATCACCTGGAGTATCATGTGTACACCACAACAAAACAAACATGACCCCCACAGGTAGTGGCCACACTTGCCATGGCAGGAGAGCCATGGACGTCTGTGACACACACGCACAACATCAGAGTCCATGCACACACAACGTGGATGTGGAGACTGTCTCCCATTGTGCACATGAAATCAGAGACATTGTAAACACTACATGCACAAAGACTGTGGAGGGCCATCACTATTGTGCCACTGGGACACCCTGGCTCAAACATACCGTCCCACATGGGACTCACGGGGTATGTGACATGACATACACAAACACCACTGTGAAATGTGACCATGGCACATGCACAGATATGAACAGTTGCACATCACAGTGGTCACGTACACGTAACACCCAGGATCCTGTCCCCATTAACACGTGCACAGCCTGGGGGTGGCTGCCCACAGGTGACACCCACAGGACAACATGTACACCAACATACACACAATAGGAAATGCAGCCTTACATGCCTTATGATAAGGTTTGGACAGGCTGTCGTGATGTAGGTGTGCCCCTCACTCCCTGGGAGCTATCTGTGGCTGGCATATGTCCATCTGAGACAGGCATGCTGACATATGCCAGTCACATGTACAGTGATGCGTTGAACAGCAATGGACCGATCGGTGCCTCCGGCCGGCCCATTGCTTTCAATGTGTGCGGGTACGCGTTGTACCCCTGTGCGCGTTGTACTGCAATGGACCGATCGGTGCCTCCGGCCGGCCCATTGCATTCAATGTGTGCGGGTACGCGTTGTACCCCTGTGCGCGTTGTACTGCAATGGACCGATCGGTGCCTCCGGCCGGCCCATTGCATTCAATGTGTGCGGGTACGCGTTGTACCCCTGTGCGCGTTGTACTGCAATGGACCGATCGGTGCCTCCGGCCGGCCCATTGCTTTCAATGTGTGCGGGTACGCGTTGTACCCCTGTGCGCGTTGTACTGCAATGGACCGATCGGTGCCTCCGGCCGGCCCATTGCATTCAATGTGTGCGGGTACGCGTTGTACCCCTGTGCGCGTTGTACCTCAATGGACCGATCGGTGCGCACCCATTGACAATGGGCTTGCCTGGCAACGGACGCGTTTTCGAATATTCGAACGAGTCGGTTGCTGGAAAATCAGTTGGTCACCCACAACAATGTTGCAAAATCATGTATGTCATGAAGTTGAAATTTTGAAGGATGCTGTGGGCGTGTTTTGGTGCTGCTATTCCATGGATTGGCCAGATTCAGAAGATGCAAACGACTTGGACCTATCACTTTGGACACAAGGGACAGTATCTGCCTCTCCAGCACATATATATTGCTGCATGTTCCCCTGAGAGCCCACTTGCCTGCACTACATGCTCCAGGACGACATCTGCCACTGCACTGCTGCTGTCTCTGCCCCTCTGGACCCTGCAATGGCACGTACTGTGGAGAGAGCCCCAGCCTTCAGCCTTGAAGAGAACCAGGCCCTGCTGGACAGCCTACTTCCACAGTACAGCAAGCTGTATGGGACACCAGGGGAGCAGGTGAGTGTTCTGTGCACTGCCTTTCTGAATGTGCATTTTGTCTGACTAGCAAGGCTGAGAGTCAGCACACCACTGGCTAGCAGGCTCACTGAGTAGTTGTCACCCCCCATAGTGTGTAGTGACTTGCACTGGACAGGTATGGTGCAGTGACAGTGCTTCTGAACAGGGTTTTACTCCCCATGCTATGATACCATGTAGTGACTTCTGGAAAACTGTCCATGGGCAGCCGTGCACTGCCTGGGTACACCATGTGCCCCTGTGATTGCGACATGTATATGCAACTGTGTCATGCACGGATATGTTGCATGTGTAGTAATGGCCTTATCACTTTGTCATCCTGACAGGCTTCTGCCCATCGGAAGCATGAGATATGGAAGGACATCGTCCGGGCTGTCCGGTCCGTGGGGGTCTACAAGCGCCGGATCCGCAACTGCCAAAAGAGGTGGCAGGACCTTCGGGGCTGGACCCGGAGGATTGCACGGGTCCAGCTGAAGCTGTCGCCTCCTCGCAGGAGGGGCGGAACACGGACCCTGACCCCCCACATGCTCAGGATCCTGGCGGTGGTCTTTCCAGACCTGGATGGGCAGCTGAAGGCCAGAGAGCAGCAAGGAGGGGGTGAGTCAAAGACTGCACTGTGTACTCTGTCTAACATGTTATGTGCCCTCCTCGGGCCAGGTTGAACTGCCACAGTACAGCAGTCATGTTGTCCAGGAGCCATGTCCCTCTATTGTGCACTGCCCACTCCTCATCTGATACCCAGGTGTGGCCCTTACATGCAGGGAATTCTGTCACTTAGGACTGTGTCCTTGCAGTTTGCTTGACTCAAGGTGGGAGACAGCATCTGTTTCCCTGACTCTGTGGTGGGCATCATGGGTGGGTCCATTGCTTACACAATGCCTGTATTCTGACATGTATTCAGCGTGTTACTTTGATCTGTGGTCCAATTGCTGAGCTGATCCACCACATGTGGCTGGGGTACCTGGCACACACCCATGCTGCGGGTGGGAACAATGTTTGGGCCCCAGGAGTATGTATATGACGTGTGTCACACATACTTAGCCAGCTGCCTACAGTCCAGGGCTCATCCCTCATTCATGTGGGGCTGGACAGTCATGCCTACTCCAGGCCATACAATACACTCTGTACTCCCACTCCCGTGTATCAGAGGACACATTGTGCACAGTGTTTTGACCCCTCAGGTGTCTGCCTCTGTGTCAGTGTGCTGTGGATTAGTCGCCAGGACTGCTGTGGAGTTTCTTGGTAGGGGCTCAGCATGCCACTGGAGATGTGACCATAGGAGACGATACTTGTGTGACACATAGGTGTCTGATCAGCTGCCCATGCAGACTGGGGCATGTAAATGTGAAGTTCAGGCAGCTGTTCCCCATGCACAGCAGAGTGTGAGGGGCTCAGGTTCAGAGGGTAGTGTCACAGGTCTCCCATATGTCCAATAGGTATGACCTGGACAGATGAGGGTTAAGAGGATGTGTTGTGGGGGGATGTACATGTGCACTTGTGCAGCTCCAGGACTTGCATTCCCCATGACCTACTATTGTGACACAGTGCAGAGTGTTGTTGTCTGGCTGCAAAGTCATACATCACTGAGACAGTGATGTATGACTTTGCAGTCATGCCTCCGCCATGGCATGTGTCTACTGATTGGTGATCCTGCAGGGGAGTGACATGTGCTACATGCACACCATAGTGGCGCTGGCTATCAGGACATGGGTGCATCATGGTGTCTGTCGCTGGAATGCATCACATGCATTTCCTATTTGACTCTGGGCATCCCTTACATCCGTAAACCTGTACTGACTCAGTGGCAAGAGCTGTGATGTGTCCACACCGTGTCCTCTGCACTGTCCAACTACTGTGTACTTGGTGCATGTGTCAACACTGGGGTGTTGCAATCCAACAGACACCAGACAGATGGGTGCAAGGCCATGTGGGATGTGAGTGCCATGCTTGGCATCAGACTGACAATTGACTTCTCCTGTTCAATTAGGGCACTTTTAGCAATGTACAACTAATGATGCCAGGGCTTGCTCTGTAATGTGCTGTGCTCACAGTGGTGTGTGCGTTTGGTGCAGGTGACTGATGTCTGTCTGTTTCCCCATTGTTTGCAGATACATCCACGGCCACGGAAGGGGACAGCTCCACGGACCAGGAGGAGCCGGAGAGCCAGACTGGGTCAGCAGCCGAGGAGTGGTCGGAGGGACCCAGTGGCACGGAGGGCGAGGGGAGCCACACCGAGGAGTCCTCAGCAGCATCCACCTCAGCTGAGGACCAGAGCAACTCGGAGGATGACTCCCTTGTGGAGGCGGGTGTCAGCAGCCACCACACCCCAGCTAGTGTTGCTGTCCCCGCCACCACCAGCACCACCACCGCCCTCCCATCGGCTCCCATTCCCCAGGTCCGTGGAGGCTCCCATGTCCGGGAGCGTGTCTCCTTTGGGCCAGGCACCGCACCCCCTGCCCCTGTGTCCCCTGCTGCCCTGAGTGAGGAGTCTGTGTACCTCCTTCGCCAGCTCCATGTAGGGCAGACAGCCATGCTGAGTGTCCTCCATGCGCACACCGCGCTGTTGACTCAGCTGGTGTCGTTCATGGAGGGCATCTCATCGGGCATGTCTGACCTACAGAGGGGCAATAGGTCCATGGACTCCTCCCTGACGGCAGCAGTGTCCCTCCTCAAACGGTCCCTCACCCCTCCTGCCTCTGCTCCATCCACACTCCCCAGCACCTTACCCATCCCAGGCACACACACACTGGCACAGGCACACACCAGCACACACACATCCAGCACACTGACACACACGCCAATGACAAAACGCACACGCACGCACATTCAGGGGACTGAAGCCAGACTCACAGGGGATGGGGCCCTGGAACACACACACGCATCCACATGCACTGCGCAGTCCTCAGTTCCCTCTCCCTCCAAAGCACCCTCCCTTGCCTCACCTGCAACCCCAAAGTCACAGCAGCTCTTCCTCTGTGACCTCGGCCTCTTCCCCACCGATGAAGCTGCTCCAGCATCCCGGGGGAAGAGGAAGCCCACCCACACGGAGCAGAGTGCCCCTCGCCCCCGGACACCCTCCCCCAGGCGCAGACGGACTGAGGCCCCCACCCGCAAGTCCCCCCGGAGTGCTAAGAGCAAGACCCCGCCACCACCCTGCAGCTCAGGCACAAGGTCTCCGTCCTCCATCCCTCAGGCCCCCACTGCACAGGTGCCCCCACCACACCCTGCCCCAGGTTCCCCCACCCACAGATATACCATCCCCAAGATGCTCCGGCCTTCTCCCCCTGCCACTTGCTCTCCCAGCACCACACCCCCCGCTGCGCTTGTCTGTGCCACTGATGTGGTGAGGGTGTCCCCCCCTCTGTCCAACCCACCTTGCCTGTTCCCCATTCTCCTCCCCTGGAGGTAGGCACTGCAGTGGAGTCCACTACCGCCCTGTCTGACTTGGGCACTGCAGTGGCGGACCTGTCCACCCCATCTGCAGGGTCCACTGCAGTTGTGCCGGCACCCACGACATCTGTGTCATGCCCCCCAGTTGTGCCGGCACACACCATGTCAGACACCTCCACTGCAGTTGTCAGTGGCTCTCCTGCACCCACCACCCCTTCCCTGACTCCCCCTGGTGAGCCCTGATCCTGTCCCTGCGGTGCCTGGCCTGCCCCCCGGTTGCCCCTCCTAGTGGATTGTCCCTGGTATTGTGCAGGCATGCGTAGGGTGACATCTGCCAGTGTCACCCTGTTTGAACTTTGACAATGGACTGGCCATTGGCCTTTGCTCTTTTTTCAGGACTTCGTTTGGCCTCAACACATATGCTGAATAAAGCAACTTTCTTTTCTCTAGTGCTCATGCTTCAGATGTACATGTTGTTGGTGCAGCTAACCATGCCCTTGCTGCAGTGATGGTGATATCTGGTCTCATGATTATGAAGTGTTACTGTGCAGGAACCCATGTGGTCCAGGGGGAATGTGTCCTATCATGTGGTGTATCCATGTCATCAATAGCAGCATCTGAGGGTGTCATGTGTTCAGTATTTGGCAATGGGTTTCCTACTTACATTGGCAATTTCATATCTGTGGCTTCCACCCCTGCACATCTGTTGTGCCTGCCATCGTTGCATTTGTCTACTTCCCTGACCGTGTTGCCATCTCCAGTGGACATGCAGGTTTGGGCATCAATGGGGAGGGACTCATCCGTGTAGTCAGTGCAACATTGCTATACAAGTGTGTTGGATCTGTGCTGATGATTCCGTTGGCACATCCATGACCAGGCTGATGTGATGGGAGCCCTCATTTGGTGCTAATTGTTGATTGTGTGACCAAGTGCTCAGCTGACATGATGGGGCCCTACTGAGGCAACATATGGCACAGCTTTCCTCACACAGGAGTGGAGTCCCCTCATGGCAGTGTGTACACGTGTGACATTGCCTGCACCCAAGGTGTGTGTTGTATGTGCATGTCTGTGTGTTCACTTCCATTCATCTGCGCATGCTGTGATCCCTAGTGTTGTACCTGTTTGTGATGCTTGCTGACTTGAGCTATGTTCCCCCAAAGTCTTCTCCCTGTGTTCTCTGTGATGTGGGTGCATGGCACATTACTGGTCATCAGGGTGTCACCCATAGGTGTGTTTGCTGTCAGGGCTGAGTTTGTGTGCAGACGCAGATGGGTCACAGTCAGGTTTCCCCTTGGCACTTGTTGTTTGCCCCTGTCATGTGATTTCCAGTTTGTGTTATCTTTCAGTGATTGTGACATGTTGTGTGTGTGACTGCTGCCACTCCTCAGGGTCAGAGCTGCAATGTTGGAAGTTGTCTATGTGTGTTCGTTGTGGGTGACCTTGGCTTCTTCATTGGTGTGTGACTGTGGCTGGGATCCCATTGGTCGGTGTGGTATTGCCGTCATGTCCATGTACAGCGTAGTGTGCAGTGTGTCAGACATTCAGGAGTCTTGTTGAGTGTCCATGTGTGATGTGTTTCTACACCTTGGTTCCCACCCACCACCCTGGAATAGTCATGGGTGCATGTGCAATGTCACCAGTGCATGTGTACTTCACTGCTGCACATTGTTGGAGGTCGAGGGGTGTGGTGTTGAGTGTGTGCAGATGAGAGTTGTTGCCCGGCTAGGCCCCTGCCTCCATGTTGGCCTTGGCTTACTGGCCATGCTGATTGATTTGTGCTTGTGTAGGTGTGATGGTAGTTTGTTGCTCAGGACACCTGACTGTGGTTCATAGTGTGAACGACATTTAGCTTTGTCATCACAGTGGTATTTTTATTCAGCCCAGGGTCACCACATTGTGGGGGCCCTGGGGGTGGTGCTGTGGTGTGTCTGTGACTTGCTGTGTCAGTTGTTGTTCCTACGTGCCTGTGTGACATGTGTGTTTTGTGCTCCCTCTCACCTGACAATGCCTGCTTGCCCACATAGGGGATTTGGATCCATGAGTTACCTTAGTGTGGCAGTGTATGCACATCTGTATGATTGGTATTCAGCTCTCCTCATGTGTTGTGTGGTTGCCTGGGGACACTGGCACCCCCACCCCTCACCTGCTGTGTATGATGACAGTGTTGGTCTGCCTGTTTGTGTTTGTGCATCTGCACCACTGCATTGGCATATCTTGGGTGTGCCATTGGCTGTATGTTGTTTGGTGTGTTTCCCCTGCTGTCCCTGGGACTCCTAGGTCATCGGTCAGCACAGTGATCATGGTTTGTGTGTCCCATTGCTGCCATGGTATGGTATCTGTTCACCTCACATCTGCTGTCTCCACAGGGTATCTGCATTTGTGTGCCCATTGGTGCAAATATGTGGTTCTGCATTCTGATGGTCACTTCTGTCATTGTGTCATTGATGACTGTTGACGGTCTCAGCCCCCATGGGTGTTGTTTGTCTGCACATGGCCAAAGGAATGTTTCATTTGCACTGCAGTATTTGGCTCCCCCAATTTATGTTGCAATGGGACACATACACTACTTTGCCACAGATGAGTTTTTGGTTCTGTGAGCAGGAATGATCCATGCAGTTTGGCAGTTGCAGCTCTTTCTTTGTCAACAATTACCTTTTGGTCACTGTGATGATGAGGGTGTAGACCCCATTGCCACAATGGTCAAAATGTGCTTCAGCTATGGACCCCACACTTGCCTTTTGGTCACTGTGATGATGGGGGTTTGGACCCCATTGCCACAATGGTCAAAATGTGCTTCAGCTATGGACCCCACACTTGCCTTTTGGTCACTGTGATGATGGGGGTTTGGACCCCATTGCCACAATGGTCAAAATGTGCTTCAGCTATGGACCCCACACTTACCTTTTGGTCACTGTGATGATGGGGGTTTAGGCCCCATTGCCACAATGGTCATGGGCTGCTTGCATTGTGGGTGCCACACACATATATGTGTGGCACATGTGCTAGGGGGTCACATTGTATGTTGAAAGTCATGTTCGGTGTTGTAGGCATTTGACACAGCCTACACACGCTTGTCATGGTGGTGGGGGGATGTCTTAATCTTGCATTCCCTAGGTTGTGGTGTGCTTGTTGTGTCATGCATTGTCCATCCTATGAGTGGGGGTGGTAGTAGTGGTAGGCATCCAGCCCCCCTGGCTAAGGGTGGTAGTAGTGGTAGGCATCCAGCCCCCCTGGCTAAGGGTGGTAGTAGTGGTGGGCATCCTGCCCCCCTGGCTAAGGGTGGTAGTAGTGGTAGGCATCCTGCCCCCCTGGCTAAGGGTGGTAGTAGTGGTAGGCATCCTGCCACCCTGGCTAAGGGTGGTAGTAGTGGTAGGCATCCTGCCACCCCTGGGTGAGGGTGGTAGTAGTGGTAGGCATCCAGCCCCCCTGGGTGAGGGTGGTAGTAGTGGTGGGCATCCTGCCCCCTGGCTAAGGGTGGTAGTAGTGGTAGGCATCCAGCCCCCCTGGCTAAGGGTGGTAGTAGTGGTGGGCATCCTGCCCCCCTGGCTAAGGGTGGTAGTAGTGGTAGGCATCCTGCCCCCCTGGCTAAGGGTGGTAGTAGTGGTAGGCATCCTGCCACCCTGGCTAAGGGTGGTAGTAGTGGTAGGCATCCTGCCACCCCTGGGTGAGGGTGGTAGTAGTGGTAGGCATCCTGCCCCCTGGCTAAGGGTGGTAGTAGTGGTAGGCATCCAGCCCCCCTGGGTGAGGGTGGTAGTAGTGGTAGGCATCCTGCCCCCTGGCTAAGGGTGGTAGTAGTGGTAGGCATCCTGCCACCCTGGCTAAGGGTGGTAGTAGTGGTAGGCATCCAGCCCCCCTGGCTAAGGGTGGTAGTAGTGGTGGGCATCCTGCCCCCCTGGCTAAGGGTGGTAGTAGTGGTAGGCATCCTGCCCCCCTGGCTAAGGGTGGTAGTAGTGGTAGGCATCCTGCCACCCTGGCTAAGGGTGGTAGTAGTGGTAGGCATCCTGCCACCCTGGCTAAGGGTGGTAGTAGTGGTAGGCATCCTGCCCCCCGTGGGTGAGGGTGGTAGTAGTGGTGGGCATCCTGCCCCCCTGGCTAAGGGTGGTAGTAGTGGTAGGCATCCAGCCCCCCCGGGGTGGGGGTGGTAGTAGTGGTAGGCATCCTGCCCCCCTGGCTAAGGGTGGTAGTAGTGGTAGGCATCCTGCCCCCTGGCTAAGGGTGGTAGTAGTGGTAGGCATCCTGCCACCCTGGCTAAGGGTGGTAGTAGTGGTAGGCATCCTGCCCCCCTGGCTAAGGGTGGTAGTAGTGGTAGGCATCCTGCCCCCCTGGGTGAGGGTGGTAGTAGTTGTGGGCATCCTGCCCCCCTGGCTAAGGGTGGTAGTAGTGGTAGGCATCCAGCCCCCCTGGGTTGGGGTGGTAGTAGTGGTAGGCATCCAGCCCCCCTGGCTAAGGGTGGTAGTAGTGGTAGGCATCCTGCCCCCCTGGGTGAGGGTGGTAGTAGTGGTAGGCATCCAGCCCCCCTGGCTAAGGGTGGTAGTAGTGGTAGGCATCCTGCCCCCCTGGGTGAGGGTGGTAGTAGTGGTAGGCATCCTGCCCCCCTGGGTGAGGGTGGTAGTAGTGGTAGGCATCCAGCCCCCCTGGGTGAGGGTGGTAGTAGTGGTAGGCATCCTGCCCCCTGGCTAAGGGTGGTAGTAGTGGTAGGCATCCAGCCCCCCTGGCTAAGGGTGGTAGTAGTGGTAGGCATCCAGCCGCCCCTGGGTTGGGGTGGTAGTAGTGGTAGGCATCCTGCCCCCCTGGCTAAGGGTGGTAGTAGTGGTAGGCATCCTGCCACCCTGGCTAAGGGTGGTAGTAGTGGTAGGCATCCTGCCCCCCTGGGTGAGGGTGGTAGTAGTTGTGGGCATCCTGCCCCCTGGCTAAGGGTGGTAGTAGTGGTAGGCATCCTGCCACCCTGGCTAAGGGTGGTAGTAGTGGTAGGCATCCTGCCCCCCCTGGGTGAGGGTGGTAGTAGTTGTGGGCATCCTGCCCCCTGGCTAAGGGTGGTAGTAGTGGTAGGCATCCAGCCCCCCTGGGTGAGGGTGGTAGTAGTGGTAGGCATCCTGCCACCCCTGGGTGAGGGTGGTAGTAGTGGTAGGCATCCAGCCCCCCCTGGGTGAGGGTGGTAGTAGTGGTGGGCATCCTGCCCCCCTGGCTAAGGGTGGTAGTAGTGGTAGGCATCCAGCCCCCCCTGGCTAAGGGTGGTAGTAGTGGTAGGCATCCAGCCGCCCCTGGGTTGGGGTGGTAGTAGTGGTAGGCATCCTGCCCCCCTGGCTAAGGGTGGTAGTAGTGGTAGGCATCCTGCCACCCTGGCTAAGGGTGGTAGTAGTGGTAGGCATCCTGCCCCCCCTGGGTGAGGGTGGTAGTAGTTGTGGGCATCCTGCCCCCCTGGCTAAGGGTGGTAGTAGTGGTAGGCATCCTGCCACCCTGGCTAAGGGTGGTAGTAGTGGTAGGCATCCTGCCACCCCTGGGTGAGGGTGGTAGTAGTTGTGGGCATCCTGCCCCCCTGGCTAAGGGTGGTAGTAGTGGTAGGCATCCAGCCCCCCCTGGGTGAGGGTGGTAGTAGTGGTAGGCATCCTGCCACCCCTGGGTGAGGGTGGTAGTAGTGGTAGGCATCCAGCCCCCTGGGTGAGGGTGGTAGTAGTGGTGGGCATCCTGCCCCCTGGCTAAGGGTGGTAGTAGTGGTAGGCATCCAGCCCCCCTGGCTAAGGGTGGTAGTAGTGGTGGGCATCCTGCCCCCCTGGCTAAGGGTGGTAGTAGTGGTAGGCATCCTGCCCCCTGGCTAAGGGTGGTAGTAGTGGTAGGCATCCTGCCACCCTGGCTAAGGGTGGTAGTAGTGGTAGGCATCCTGCCCCCCTGGGTGAGGGTGGTAGTAGTGGTAGGCATCCTGCCCCCCTGGTTGAGGGTGGTTGGCATCCAGCCCCCCTGGGTTGGGGTGGTGGCGCGCATTCAGGCCCCTGTGTGCATATGTGGCATTGGTGATGGGCATCCCGCCCCTATGGTGCTGCTGTTGCAAGTATATTCAGATTCCCAGTGTATGTGTGTGATGTGTCGTGTACGTGTTGTATGTGTTTTGTGGTTGGTGTCTGACTTACCTTCTGCGCCGTACGCGTCCGTGCCTGTTCCGGTAGTAGATGTAGAATATTGGTATGATCGGGACGAAGGGATTCATGGTTGGTTCGTGTCGTTCGTCCTTCTCGTTGCTTCGCGTCGTCCTCGTCGCTTGGCTTCGTCCTCGTCGCTTCGCTTCGTCCTCGTCGCTTCGCGTCGTCCTCGTCTGTGCTGTGTTCGTCTCGTAGCCGTGGATCGTGTTGTGGCGCGATTCGGAGCTTATGTGCGCCTCTCCCGGATGCTTTGACGTGCCGTGCGTAGCGACGGGTTCGGCGCGTACGGAAAGCGCATCGTACTTGTCCGGCCGGACGGGGCTGCATTTTCCCTTCCGTGCGACTCGATTCGGCGTTTCCGGATTCGCCTCGGTCGGAGAACAGGACCTGGTTTGGGTGAGTACGGCTCGGCCGGAATTTTTGCTGTTGTGCGCATCGTACTTGCTCGTTCGGTGTGCTGTACGGATCGGTCGGGAAACTGGCTTTCGCATGGCTTTTTCCCGACCGAATGGTATTGGGTGCGCCTCCGACCGAGATCGGAATCGGCCCCTATATGTTTGTCA